>JAJKFY010000221.1:0-319011 GCA_021066465.1 Trichoderma asperelloides | reverse complement strand
AAAAAAAAAAAAAAAAAAAAAAAAAAAAAAAAAAAAAAAAAAAAAAAAAAAAAAAAAAAAAAAAAAAAAAAACAAAACAAAAAAAAAAAAAAAAAAAAAAAAAAAAAAAAAAAAAAAAAAAAAAAAAAAAAAAAAAAACGGACTTATCATGCAGTACTCCGTACGACAGCGAATGTTCCGTGTTTATTTCGTAACGCCGGGCACTCGCATTAGTAATTGAGGTCGCGGAGATGCTACGCTGGCGAAGAAACAGCACTCTTTCTCCGAATCGGTGATCTGTATCTGGAACCCACACTCCACTGGGATCAGGATCCTAGGCCGGAGCGAATATGAGATAGGTTGCACCAAGCGTTCGTTCTTCGTTCCTTGTTGCGGGTACGGGTAGGTTCGTGCTTCGTATGAAGTAAAATAGGGTACAGAGTACAGAGCAGCACAAGGACTAAGAGCGCTCTAGTGTCTGATAATAACTGCCGATGTCTACCCTCCGTCTCTCTACAGACTCGTGCATATCAGCTAAATAGAACGGGTACGCGATTCAAGCAGCCAGCTACGCTTCTTGACAGCTCGGTATGGCCCGTGTTTGGGGGGGACGCTACGCAAATTATGCTTGTTGTCGCGTATAAAGGACGTTACACAGAGCTCTACTAATGCCAGCATGTTCGGAGTAACAATATAGTAATCTTCTGCTTTAAGACTACCCCTAATTTGCCTATATAAAACGCTTATCCTACCTATATAGAGCCTACTAAAGCTATTAGTTTTTAACAGCGCTGCGCTAACTAAGAGGTATAAAATTTATATAAAAATCCTTTTAGTAATTAATATACTTTAAGTTAAATAATTTTTAAAAGAAAATTATATAATAATATATAACTAAGACTTTAAGTAATATTAATTTTTTAAATTAAAGCTATTTAAAATTTTAAAATTAAAAACACTGCTTATAAAGTTAAAGAATTTTTATATTACTTAACTGTTACTGCTACTGTTAAATTTAATTTTTTAATTAATTTAAGTTATTTAAACTTTATATAGTATTTTATTATAAAAATAAAATTTTAAAAAGCTTTTAAAAAACTAAAGTTAATAAATTAAAGTAACTGTTTTTTATAAAATTAAAGTTATTTATAATAAATAGCCTTAACTTAAATTATTTAAAAAAATATAGTTTATTAATAAAGCTATTTAACAGGCTTTTTTTAATTATTATAAAAGAGTTATATAGCTTAAATTATAAAAGAATTTTTTTTAAAAATAATAAATTAATAGCTAAGTAATAAATTATATAATTTTAAATATTTATATATAAAAATATAGGTTTTTAAAAAATTATAAATATTTATAATATTATAAATTATTATATTATAATATTTACTATAAGGCTTTTTAATAGTAGTATAATAAAGGCTTTTTTTAAAAGTAAAAGTATAAAATTTATTAAAGCTTTATAAAGTATTTTTTTTATTATTTTTTTTATTACCTTTAACTATTATAGTATTTATAATATTTTTAAAAATATTTTTAAAAAAATAACTTATTATAGCTAAAGCTGCTTTTAAAAATTATTTAATAGCTTAAGAATTAAAATTATATTATTTTAAAATCTTTATTAATAAAGTATTATTTAAAAATTTTAAATTTATTAAATTAAATTTATTTTAACTTATTTTTTTATTAAAATAAAAATTAAATAAAAAAAATTAAATTATTAATTAAATTTTTATAAAAAATTTATTAATAATTTTAAAAAATTAGCTTAAGCAGCTTTTTAATTATTATTTAATATTTATTTTTAACTTTTTTAATTTTAAAATAATTAATAATAATATAATAATAAAAAAGCTTAAATTATAATAAAAATAAACTAAAATAAAACTTAAGGGGTTATTTAAAGTATTTTAATAATACTGCTTTAGCTAAATTATATTAATTTTATATTATTTTTAAGCTTTTATATAAAACTTTATTAATAATATTATTATAAAAGTAAAAGTAATAGAAATTTTAATTTTAATAGCTTTTATAATTAATCTAGGCCTTATAGTTATTAAAAATAATACTTTATTATACTAAAAGTAATTTAATAAAGTTATATAAAATATAATTTTAATTATAAAAAAAAATTTATAAGCTTAAGTATTATATTTTATAAAAAAAGGTTATTATATATTTAAAATTTTAATATTTTATTATAAGCGCCTGCGCCTACTACTGCTATATAAAAATATAAGTTTTTTTAATATATAAAAGTAAGTTATTTTATTAATAATAATTAAATTAAAGCTTTTTTTATTTTTTATTAAAAATATTTTTATTTAAAATAAAAATAAATACTTTTTAAGCTTTAAAAAAGCCTTTTTATTATTATTAAAGTTAATTTTTATTATTATTATTTATAAAATTAAAAAATTTATTATTTTTAGCCTATTATTATATTTTAATACTTTTTATAATATTTTTTTTTATATATTAAATATATAATTATTATTAAATATTTAAAAATACTTAATAAAGGCCTGCTTTTACTATAGTATTAAAATTTATAATAATAATAAAAAAATTAAAAAAATTATTATTATAATAATATTTAAAAATATAATAGCAGAAGCTTTTTTTTAACTTTTTTAGCGCTTATATAAAAAGCTTAATATTTTTTATTAATAATAAAATAAAAGCTATAAAAAAAACTATATTTAAAAATATAATATTATTAATTTTTAAAAGCTTTAAATTATAATAATTTATATTATATATAATATTAAATATTATAAAATTAAAATAATAATATTAAAGCTTAAGTTTATAATTTATAAATATAAAAAAATATTTTAAGTAATTTTAATTATTAAGCTTTATTTTATAATAATATTTTTAATTTTTTAATATTACTATTATAACTTAAGTAAAAGTACAGCCTTAAAGTATATTTTTAATAAATTTTTAATATAAATTTAAAATATCTTTTTTTATTAAAAAAAAATTAAAATATTAAATTTTAATTATTTTATTAATTACTTTAATTATAAAATTTAAATAATTTAAAAAAGCTTTAAGTATTATTTTTTAATTTTTATTAAAAATAATATATTAATATTTTAAAAAATTAATTATTAAATTAAAATTATAATTATAATTACTGTAAATAATTCCTATAGCTTAAAAATTATTTAAAATTTTTTTTTAAATTATTTTTATTTTAAATAAGCAGCTAATATATTTTATAATTAATTTATAAAACTTAAAAATATTTAATTTATATTTTTAATTTTTATATATATATATAATATTATAATAATAAAGCTTACTATTTTAATAATTTAATAGCTATATTTTTATTAATATATAACTTTTAAGTTATATATAGTTTTATAAAACTTAAAAAACTATATTTTTTGAATATAAAAAGTTTTATAATTAAAGAAAATTAAAAAAGTATTTTAGTAATAATAAAAATAAATTTTATTATTAACTTTTTTATAAATATATACTAAAGTAGTGTTTTAAAAACTTAATATATATTTTAAAAACTAATAGTTTTATTAAAAATATTATTTATATAAAGGTATATTAATTACTAAAAGGATTTTTATATAAATTTTATATCTTTTAGTTAGTGCAGCGCTGTTGAAAACTAACAGCTTTAGTAGGCTCTATATAGGTAGGATAAGCGTTTTATACAGGCAAATTAGGGGTAGTCCTGCTTTAAAGAGATACAATGAGCTGTGGCCCGATACATCCATGCAGTCCTTCTTCTTTCGCTCATCCGGGCACGACGAGCATGAAGAAATGGTTCGAGCAGCATCCATGTTACCCCGTACGGCACCACCATGGATCCAATTATAATTGCCCATTCTACGCAATATGGAGTTCAAGTAGGCATACCATTGGCACGGCACCAAATCTCTTCTACCGGGTCTGTGGCCAGGGCCTTGGCCAATTGCAACGGCATAGGCTTGGCTGGGCTGTCGGGGAATCTACAGTAGTACATCCCCTTTCGGGCGTTAGCACAAGGCGTTTGTCTCTCTTTGGCGTGGTGCTTCATGCAACGCCGCACAAGAGAGAACCTGTAGGATGCTGGACAAGCTTGCGCATTGCAGAAGCGGAGATAAGGCCGGCGAGGAGAAATGGACGCGACTCCTTAGTGAAGGGGGGCGCTCGGCGGCATGGCTTCTGGAAGAAAACAGAGACTGGAAGAGGCTGGTGTGAGACAAGAACTCGGGCACGCTGGTGGCCCATGCAAGATGGCATTTGCGCACACCAATATGGAACCGTTTACAAACTGAAACGCTTGCCGTGCTCTCAGTCCCTCTCAGCCCACATCGCAGGACGGACGGCGTTGAGGGGCTAGAAAGGATCGGCGTTTTTAGAGCGCTTTAGCTGCGATGCCGCCAGCGATGGCAGCTGCAAGAGCAGTCTGATTAGCGAAGAGATTCGGGTCCATGCGGATTAGAAATGTTGCCAAGATGGAACCTGCTCAGTAATAGAGGAAGCGAGGCCGGGGCCCAGATACAGTAGAACGTCAGCGGACGGTCAAAGACAGCCCTGGACACGAGACGAGCTACCGATGTGTGAGGCCCGGGCATGTGCCTGTACCAGTTACCCGTGCCTGTACCTGTTACGACCGCCTCTGCCGGTACCCGAACGGGCAGTGGTCAAAGGGACGCTGCGTGCATCATGTACACACACATGCGCATCGCATGGCGTCGTCGATCAACCGTGCGGCGAGAGCATCCACAGGTAAGGTAGGTGCTCAGTTGCGGTATGGAGTACCTGTCGCAACTCGTGCGGCGTCTTCGGCCAAAAATAGCAGTGTGTGGCACTCGCGAGGGCATACATAGCGGAGTGCCAGGGCATTTTGATATGCCACCCCTCCTCTTCCAATTCTGGTTTGCCGGAAATATATGTGCATATACTATGTAAGTCAAAGTCGGCCATGTCGCATCAAGGACGACGAGAGTCGAGGCGTAGCCGCCCCGAAAATCGAGGACATAGAAAGACTATGCGTGCCTATCTCAGAGCTAATACCGCCTGTATGGAGCCTAGCTCGGGCGCGGCGCTGGCGGGTTTGATCCCTATTGATTGATCGCCAACGCCAAACCCGCAAAGAGCTTGTTTAACAGAACAGCCAAGTACTTGTACACGCCGTAGAGGCTGCAGATGACGATTCAGTGCCATTTGAAGCCGCAGAGCAAGCACTCGTACGGAATAGGACCACGAATAGGCAGGCGAATAGCACATGCGCTCAGCTTTTTATCTTGGTGCTTACGGGGGGGGCAAGTCTGGGGCTTCTGGCGACCCTGGTAGCACCGTTCACTCGCCAAAGCCTGGCAAGGCACCAGACGGCTGACAAGTGAGGTAGCAGCAGGACCCTTGGTAGCAGTACTTATGGCGCGAGTAGTGGTGGTTTAGCGGTTTATCTCGCCCTGTCATGGCGCTATATCGGCCAACTACCTATGTACTAAGTACCACCTCTAGGGAACGCTGTCGGATTTTGCTCCCGCTAAGGAATCCTCCAAATAAGGCCGTCCCCGCTACAGATAGATCGCCGCTCGTACAAAGTACTGGTCTGTCCAGCAGTCTGATATTATCTACCGGGGTCCTCCTCCATTGCATATTCCCGAATCCTGCTTGGTTTCTTATACCACCTACCGCTCTTGTGGGCTCAGACAGCCTCTCCCGATCGTCGCCCCGTCTTCGACCAGCTCTCTGCCAACCGTGGCCTCTTGGAGCGCGATCCCGCCATGAGAAGCACCGTCGAGCTTCTCGAATCTTGAGGCCCCAAGACGATCCTACTAGAGCAGGGCGCTCCCTCCCGCACCCGCTGCAGAAAAGCCTCCTTTTAGCCTTACCCGCTTTCCTACGGCCACACGGACGAGTGATTTCGAGGCGGGAAAAACTGGGGCTCAGCCAACCGTATTCACTACTTACCTGCCACCAAACGTTGAAAGGCAAAAGGTCGACACCCTTCTCAGGACAGGAGGAAACCGTATTTTTCGGAGGAGCTTGGGAAAACTACTGGAGACAGTGAGAGTGAGAGTGAGGGAGAAGCAGAAGAGGAAACGTGAGAAGAGGGAGGCACGATATCGCACGGATCAGAACTGCGGTGTCAGCATGGTCTCCGAAAGTCGCCCTGTGTGCCATCGCTGTGCCCAGATCAAACAGGCCTGCGATGGCAGTGTGCCATGTGCGCGGTGCCTGCGTCTGAGTCTACCCTGTCGTCCGCGTGATGCCAGCGGTGCTTTGAGCCAACAGATGGGCGACTTGCCAAAGGCGCGAATCCGAAGAGTGCAGACAGGATGCCTCATGTGCAAGCGCCGCAAGAAGAAGTGCGACGAGACAAAACCACGATGCGGAGACTGCAGACGCCTTTGTCTTGAATGCGCATGGCCTCCTGAGCGCCCCAAGGATAAACTTGCCGGCGTGGTCGCAACCATGAATGCCTCGGTACCCGTGTCGACGACAGCGGCGGCGACGACGGCCACAGTTGTGGCGGTCTCGCCAGAATCTGTGCGTTCACGAGTTATCCCAACCCAGGAGCCCGTTTTGGTTGATGCCGTTACCGATATGTCGACCGAACTTATTATCAGAGGCGGCAACAGCCCGGCCATGAGCTCCTCCAGCAGCAGCAGTAGCGGCGACAGCCATTATTCCACGGACCACCATTTTGGAAGCTTACCGCCTGCGTCATCATCAGGGCATGGATTCGAGCTTGGACTGCCCGTCGATAGGGCAGCCTGGGATGTGCACGGCTCACCCCCGGTGAGTTGGCAGGATTCCATTACGCCAATGAGCTACGGCAGCCCTCACTCAGATTCTCACGATTCTCTAACTGTTTCACCCGTATCATCCATGTCAACTCTATCGGTGTATAACCCGCAGTCGTTGCCGCAACTATCATCACCACACGATAGAGCTTTACTCAACCATTATATAACCATTGTGTCTTCTCTGCTCTCTCGCCGCATGTCAAACTCGAATCCCTACAATGGCTATCTACTGCCTATCGCTCATTCCAACGATCTCGTCATGCACTGTGTGCTGGCTCTTTCGGCCAATCACTGGCGCAAATTGCAGCCTCAACTGGCCGAAAGAGGCATCTATCACCAAAGCAAAGCAACCCAGTCCCTGGCCAGGCTCTTGCCTCATGTGGACAAATCAAATGCCGACATTGCCCTTGTCAGCAGTCTGCTACTCTGCATGACAGAACTATTTGATGGCACCAGCGAGGGGTGGCAGCTCCATCTAAAAGGGGCCAAGAGGCTGCTGACGGCATTGATGAACCAGCAACAGGGAGATCGCATCCATGGCCACAACAAGTTTCTCGTGCGGCTTGCTCGATTCCTCGACTCTGCCGCTACTACATCAACGTGCAAGCCCCCGCTTATGGGCGAGGATGCACACGAAGCGGCCACGCTGGATCGGTTAACCTCTGCTCCCGACGAGGAAGATTCTGCCATTTATGGCATTCCTAAAGAACTTTTCCACCTGGTTGACGTAGTCAATGCGCTTGCTGACAAGCGAAAAACTCGCGTTGACCGCGCTTCAGAAGCCATCTTTCGCAAGGAAGCTACACAAATCGAAGAGCGTATCAACCACTGGTCTTATGAATACGGCGGCCTATCACGCGCGGCTTGGACCATTAACCTAGCCAATGATGATGTGCTACACGCAACAATGGCTTACGAATATGCCATCAGGCTTCGCCTTCACCAGATTGTTGAGGGGTACGAGGTCAACGATCCCAGAGTCATTACTAACGTTGAGGGAATCCTGGAGTCGGTGCAAAAGATTCGTTACGGCAGTGCCTTGGAACCTTGCCTCATGTACCCCCTTGTTATGGCCGGGGGTGCATGTTGGACCATGGAGCAGCGCGTTGTCATCCAAGACCGCCTCCTCGTCATGGAGCGCACCTGCGGTTTTGGATACATCTACAATGCGCGGGAGCTGGTAGAACGCGTCTGGAAGATGAGAGATGAGACCGACGGCACCGGCACTATTGTCAACTGGGCACGGATTCGATACGAGGAGATGCATGGCCTAGCTGTCTTCTAAGCATATTCGGTTCGCCGTCGCTTAGCAAAGAAGACCAGGCTTGGCATAATTCACTCTACCTTTTATGGAATAATCCTATACAATCTCCGCCTTGTATTGGCGGACGAATTCTCGGACATTAGAAGTTTTCGCCGCCACGACCAGTACTGCAGCTAGCAGCAGCAGCAATTAATATCACCGTTGCTCGCTTACCGGGGGGTTTGACGAAGAAGCTTGTGAGACTCTCTCAACCAGCTCAGCCACATGAGAATGCATATTGTATCCACAGACCTCCTCAATAGTCAGCTTTCCCGGGCGGTCGTTGGCGCTGCTCCAGCCGATCCTTTCTGTGATGTCTGTTCTGGCCCTTCGACTGCTGTCTTGTACTCGCGTGGCGCGTGGTTTGCGCTCCAGTTCGTACAACTGAAGCTTTTCTAGTATAGACAGGTGTGCATATTTGGTGGAGAAGAGTATGCCGAGCGCCCCTGCATCCTCCAGCGCCATGCATGCACCTTGAGATTGATCGGGCATCATTGGATGTGCTGCATCTCCAAGTAGGCAGCAACGACCGCTCACCCAATAGGGATAGGGCTCATGGTTGTACAGGCGCCACATCTTAACATCTTCTGCGTTACGAAACAGGGTGCGCAGCCGCTCGTCCAGATCAGGGAATGTTGCTGCAAGATTCTCGCCAGTGGAGGAAATATTCCAGCCATCTTCCTTGAGATTGTTCTTTTCAGCTGGGTAGAAGCAATAGCAACTAACAACTTCATGGTTGGAACATGGGCTCATGACAATCTTATCGATGCCGCTGCCGCCCCAAAACTCGATGGCACTGTTTTCAGCAAACTCGTCAAGTCCCAATTCACGGAGCTTTTTGGTGCTTATGATACACCTGTAACAACAAGACGTGGATGGTGCGACGTCTGGAATGATGCCAAGCTGCTCTCGCATCTGGCTCCGAATCCCGTCTGCGCAAATGATAACATCGTGAACGGCTTCTTTGCCGTTATCGAATGCTATTTTCCCCTGAGCGGGATCCAATTTGATCGCCTGATGGCAGACTTTTAGCTGCGCTGGAGACCCGCCTCCCGTTTCGGCGATAGCCACATTTTTTAGATGCCTATGGAGATCGATTCTGTGGAAATTGTTGTAGTCTGTGCCGAACCGCTCACGGTAGTCTCCCAGTGGGTACTCGGCGGTAACGTTTCCCGAGGACCAATCGTGGCGGATGAGCTTCTGCAGGACGACGGGCTTAGCAGAGGGAATGCCCACTTCCCATTCTTCCAGGAAGCGAGAGCCGTTTGAAGCCAGCGAGAGCGAAGCACCAACTTCTCCGCTAAAATCATATCTTTCATAGATGGTGACTTGGTGGCCGGTGCGACGGAGGGCAATAGCGGCGGATAGACCACCCAGGCCGGAACCAATGACGGCTATATTGTAGGAAGGGGCCGGTTGGCTTTCCGCCGTTGCATGCATGATGCAATTTTCTTGAAATGTTTCCCCCCTTGTTCTTTGTCTTTCGGGTGTTGATTTTATTTTATTTAATGTCTCCTTTTTATTTATTTTTTTATTTTTTGAGCGTATAGCGTGTATGAGAGAGGAGTAGCAAGCGATTGATGAAATGCAAAAAAGGGGAGACAGATGGATGAAAATCTAGACGTGCTGAGATAACTCGAAACGATATAATCACGAAGGATATCAAAGACGAATAAAACTGAATATGGAAACAATGGCTGCCCTGTAAAAGAAATATCTATTTCTTTTCTTTTTTTCTCCTTCTTGTATCTTGATGTTGAGTGCGCGATTGCTGGTCTGGCATGGTTTATATCCTTGACTCCAGCTGGAATTATAAGCAAAGTGCCCCGTTCACGGAGCTGGGAGGAGGCAAAACAGAGGATTGGCTTGCAGCTGATTGTCAGTCGTAATTCGGGGTCCGTCGGAGCTGATTGTCGTTTAAATCGCTTATGAAGCTCAGGACTTGTTTTTTTTCCTTTGTTGAGCAGGTTTTTACGATGTCGCAGCCGTCGGAAGATGCAGCAGGCGGATAGAACAGCGTGTATTGCATGTCATTTGCATGCGTATCATTTCCTTCCAAGGATGGCTTTGACTGCGTCGGCATTCCTTTCCGGAAGAATAGGTCTATGCAACGGATACACGTACGCAGCTTACAGGTAGGTATGTGGCTTCTTTGTTCATACGGAGTATGGAGTGGTACCGCTAAAGAAAGCTGATTGCTCCAGGCGAACTTGGAAACATTCTGTTAGTAAGTACATGGGTTGCTCATGATGTTAGCGGTAACAAGACGGGAAATGTAACAAACAGCCATTCTCGGTTGCTAGCGATGATGTGCCGTCGGCTATCGTCGTTGGTCCTTTGCGCCTCCAGATTCTCGTATGCATGCAATTTATATTTCTCTACAAAAATTGCAATTAATATGCTACTCTGTATGGATCTCCTGATTCTCGCGACGGCCGGTTTCACGATGTTCTTAGGTCCGGGAATCTTATACAACAGCGAGACAGAATGGCTGTGTCTTTCTCTCTCTACTCCACTCAAAGGCTTCGTTGCCTCAAACTTGCGTTTATGCATTCTGCCTCTGCTCATGCCTAACTCGGTGTTGGTGCTGGCCCGGATGTGACCCGAGCGTCCGGATCCGCGGGAAGAAGCGCGGCGGGCTAAAAGAGAAGAGGAGAATGGCAGCCAGGCCGGGTTTCCGACGGCCGCAGCAGGTTTCGGTGGGCGGCTCCCTGGGCGGGCCAGGGTGAGATTTCGATGTCCGGTGAGCGTAGAAGTGCCGCAGATTCAATGCCGCAAACTGGACACTGGGTGCTAGTAGTAGTAGTATGTAGTATTACTATTACGAAGCAGTGGAAGCTGGCCGGCATAACCCATTCGACGGTGGCATCTTACCAGCCCAGATACTTCGTATCCGCGGCGAAAAAAAGCCAAGCCTGGCTGAGCTCCACGCTTTCTGAATCTGTAACGATGAGGAAATTTTTGGCATCAATGCGTTCCGGGGAAAGCAGTTCGTGCGAGGTTGCATTCTGAAAGGGCGAAATAGCATACGAACTTCGTATCCATCGGCCGAGCTCAGCCAGCAGCTTGCAAATCTCGATATGGGAGTGATTTTCGATTTATACTATGGAGCATTGGTTGCATGTATGTACGGAGTCGTCGCACGGCCCACGCGGAATAGCAGGCCCAGATCCAGAAGTCCCCATTGCGTGCCGAAGCAAAATCCTCCGAGCTGAGAGAGAGAACAAATTGCAAATACTTTTAGTGCTCGCTGTGCTACATATGGAGCACTCGTGTTACAGAGTAGGTACACGCCCTGAGGAGCCAGTCAATCAATCAATCAATCTATTAGCACCCTTGTATGACCTTCCCCATTAAATCTTGATTAGTACCACGAAATGCCGGGCTGGCCCACGATGCTTGATGAGGATTATTGAAGCCACTCTTATTTCTCCATGGGTGCTCGTTCGGTTCATGCCCCTTGCCGAGCTGTTCGCATGGGCTGATGCCGGATCTCTCGTTCTGTTTGGCGCAAGATGATATCGAAGCGTCTCCACTCCCCCGTCCGTCTGTGAAGATATTCGGCCGATGTTCCATTGGAGCTTAGGACGGCCTCTTTTTCTGTGCAGTAAATTAAATTTGACACAAGCAGGCATGCTTGCGGCTTAGCCCTGCCAGGAAACCCGCCAAGGGTTACATCGCCATCTTTTGTGAATCATTGGAAGGAGAAAAAAAAAAAGAGGACGCTGCCAAGATGGAATCGAGCTGAGCGCGCTATGGCAGACGAATGGCCGAGAACATGTTAGATTGCATGGCATTGTAATTGAACTGGCAAAGCCAAAAGACGCAAAAACGAGGACCCTTGATAGAATAGGGGATCGTACGTTTTTTTTTTCTTTGTCCTGCTTTTCGATCTTTTCCTAAACTGGTGCGGAGGCAAATGTTTGATATATGTATGAGATCTCCGAGACTGAATTTTTCTTGTGCTCGTGCTCTTGGAATCCTTCATGCGTTGATGTTTTAGCCATTGATTCATGACACCCCCTTCTTTTTTTTTCCGCTCAGCTTCAATTACGAAACGGCGGCTTCACTCTTTTTTTTTTTCGGCTGTTTATTAAAACTATGAACTGAGCCATAACCTCTTCTTTTTCATCTTATTTAAAATTATTCTACGGTTTATTGTTTGGACGTAATAACGTGTTATCATTGACTTGTCATTTTGTTTCTCTCTTCGTTTGCCTTCCCTCAGACTTCGAACTCACTTATAACTCCGTTGCTCGCAAATTAAAAACAACAACATCATCGATATCAACAATCCGTCCACCATGGATGAAAAGCTTGCTTCGCCAGTGAGCTCGAGCCACTCGGCCTCGTCATTGGACGATCCCGCGGCCAAGGTGCAGGAGCTCAAGCGCATCTACCGAAAGATCGACTTGAACATTGTCCCGCTCATGTTCTTCTGCTACTTCCTGCAGTTCCTCGACAAAGTCCTCGTCAACTACGCCAACATCATGGGCATCTCCAAGGCCCTTCACTTTGTCGGAAACGATTTCTCCTGGATGGCTACTGCCTTCTTCATTGGCTACGCCGTCGCCGAGTTCCCCCAGGGCTACTTGATCCAGAAGTTTCCCGTTTCCAAGGTGCTGGGATTCAACGTCCTGCTCTGGGGTATCGTTGTTTGCTGCACGGCTGCGACGCAGACCTTTGCCGGCGTCGCTGCGGTCAGGACGCTGCTGGGTATGTTCGAGGCCGTCATCACTCCGGCCTTGGTCATGATTACGTCTCAGTGGTATACTAGAAAGCAGGCTACTCTGCGCACGGGTATCTGGTACTGCGGACTGGGTGCTGGGCAGATTATGGGAGGATTGATCTCCTGGGCGGCTCAGCACGGCTCGACGACGTCTTCATTCCAGAGCTGGCGCATTATGTTTGTCTCTGTGGGCGTTTTCAACCTCTTCGTCGCCGTCGCCGTCATCTTGCTTATGCCCAACAGCATCACCTCAGCCAAGTTCTTGACCGAGGAGGAAAAGGCTCTTGTCGAGGAAGTATTGGCCCGAGACCAGGCAGGATCTGGTAAGAAGGTTTTCCATGTGTCCGGAATCTGGGATGCCCTCAAGGATCTCCAGGTGTGGCTGTTGTTTGTCAACACCATTCTTATTGTGATCCCCTCTGGTATCATTACCACCTTCTCGGCGACCATCATCAACTCCATCTTCCTCACGCCCATGAAGTCTGCGCTTCTCAACATGCCTTCTGGTGCCATCTCCATCTTTGCAACCCTGGCCGGTTCCTATGCGATTTACTTCAACCTGCCTCGCTGGTTGAGCATCATTGCACTCCTGATCCCCACCATCATCGGCGCGGCATTGATGTCCTTTGCCAAATCCAAGGGTGGTGCCCTGGCTGGTGTCTACCTCATCAACTTCGACGTGGCCCCCCTGGCTCTCATCTACGCTCTGGTCGGTGCCAATACGCAGGGATACACGAAAAAGGTTACCGTCAATGCCATCATCGCCATTGCCTTCTCCATCGCCAACATTATCGGCCCACAGACTTTCCAGGTCAAGGATGCCCCTCAGTATCTTCCCGCCAAAATCACCGTTCTTGCCGTCGCCGCCGCATCCATTGTGGTTACGATTCTACAGAGAGTCCTCTACGGTATGCGCAACGCCAAGACAGCTGCTGCTCGCCAAGCAGAGGTGGAGGCTATCAACCGGGGCGAGATTGATCCCAAGGCGGTGGACGACGAGCAGACTGATATGACAAACCCTACCTTCCAATATGTATACTAAGCGCGCCGGGGGCCTGGTTGCTTTTCTGAGCTGTTGAGAGTGTACGGATAATAAAAGAAGGTTAGTTTGTTTTGTTTTGTTTGTCAATGGGGATTAAGTTTTCAAGAGCAAAGAAGTATCAAGTCAATATTATCTTAGTTATTTAGTCAATTTCTAGTTAGCTACGGCAACTCTTATATATTATTATACATTAAATTCTTTTTCAGTCCTTTGTGCCGTCCAAAAGCAAACATACTAAAAGTTCCATTTTTGGTGCCTACATGAAAAGGGGTAGTAGTAATACGGAAGTACAAGTTGCTTACTGATGTGGCACACACGCAAATTTTCCCCGCGTGAATGGGTATGGATTAGGCATTGAGTATACAAATTTGGCCAGACACTTATCTATGGATACTTCCTCGACGAATTGTTCATTAATCTCTTTTGGAATTGCAACGTCGATACTTTGAAAACTACATGTACTCTGTGTTCAGAGTGTTAGTGGATACAATGCCGGTGACCGGTGGAGACGTCCGGCATATCCTCGCCGCTTTTCTATCCGCGGAGCGAGCTACAGATGCATCACGCAAAGACTGCCGCGCAGAACCCAACCCCATGATCGACATGTTGCTTTATCATGGTCCACATGTGTATGTATGTCCTCCGTACAAATGCTGAGAGGTGTTGGATAAGACACAGGGATTAATAACAAGTCGGCCGCAACGACAATCTGAGCGGCAGGCGATGCGATGCCAGCAGCCGAAGCAAACATACACCCTAGTCGTTGCATTCGCCGCGGATAGAGTGGCCATCTAGGCATAGTTGGACTGAAACACCAGCCGAAACAGTGCACAGAAGTCATGGCCAGGCATTCTTGAGTGGACGGTTGCCTCTTGGGGGCTTGTTTGTTTTGTGCTACCCGGAAATAGGCACATGTTTGTGGTGATATTATATCTGATTCCGCCGTTGGTCGTCTTATTGCGCGGTTGCTTGTACTTGGGAAGCAGACTACCTCCTTGGCTACTCTCTTTTACACGCCACTCCACACCCTCTAGAATCATATGTGAAGTATGGAAGCTAAATAGTCTTGCCGTATCACCGAATACTAATGCAGGGAGGCGTGCTTGGAACTCTGTGTAACTATGACTTAGCGTTGGAGTGAGAGACACGAAGCCAGCGGCGTGGAATAGATTGGTAGCATGTGATGTCACCTTTCGTGCTACATAGAAATGGCCTGTTGTTTAATGTGAAGGATGATGTATGAGCACTGCTACAGCTCCGCGGAGCACATCGCACGTAGCTTTTAGCGACGGCCACGGCAACAGCTATCCTGCAGGGCATTCCACACATTCCAGCTGACTCTACCTTGGCTCTTGAAGCTTAAAAGTCCCATGACAATCAGCGGAAATTTGAACATTGTTACTGTCTACTCCGTACAACATGGGATGGTTGTGTCACATCTGTTATAGCTAGTCGTATTATCTTCCCCAGTGCACGCTCTGCGTAGATACACATTACAAGTTGAGTACTATTCATACTTTTTTTTATGAAGCATATGCTATGGGATACATGCGCTCCTCTGTTAGTTAGGCACTGAGTTATCAATTGTGGCTGCATGAATCGCCCAATTGGTGGTCGAGGCCGAACACATGCATACGGCTAGAGCAGCCACATGCAGAAGCATTGACAGCTCATCCTCAATGGATAATGGTCTGTGAAGACTCCATAAAGAGTAAATAGTGTGAGAAAATGGGTAAAGAAAGGGAAAAAACAAAAAAAAAAATGAGAGGCATAGGAAAACTTATGGTGTGATATCTATCATATAAAAGCCTACCAGTTGGCTTAACGTATAGGGTGGATACAATCGCAAACGAAACCACACAAAGTCAACACGCAGTTTATATAGCATTTTTCTACTTGGACTGAATTATGGATTATAGGATCATGTTATTATCCAGAATTCAAAAAAAAACTGCTAATGGGACTTGGGCTCTTAACTAGTTGATGGATGGTAACTTATAGAGCATGTCGCGTGCTGTATAACACTAGGCAGCCAATAGTGTTGTTTTCTCTTTTTCGCGATGAGCTGCAATCCTCCAAGGCACTTCTAGCCATTCAACTCACTCGCCTTGCTGCCTAATAGGTCTGCGAGTTCCTATACCGGTCCGCGCTCGGTGAGGTTGCCGGGGCCGGATGCCGGCCTCCCTCCCCCCCATTCGCCCCACATCGGAGGACGCTGGAAACCACACGACACAGCTTTGCGACGGCTGCAGGCGTCGGGTCAGCTCGCACGCTATTCAACGCCGTGTCTGCCAGTCGCCCGATAGTGTGGAGAGATGGCCGACGCTGATGTGTCTTCCTCTCAACTTTGCTTCAATCCTGTGCATCAGCCACGGGGAGTGGCTTGCAACGCTGGATTGGCTTGAATGTCGGGACGCCATCACGGATGGCGCCGTGAAGTAGTGATGCGCCGCGGGTCTGAGCGCTCTGTTTGTTTGATCATATTCTCCATAGACAGGTACTGACACGACGATCTCTGGGTGGATGCCTGAAGAGGCTTGAATACATAACGTCGCCTTCCCTGTTCTTCCAGGTTTTTTCTCCCTCCTCTTTGACTTACAACACCCATCAGAATCGATTTTTTTTGTTTCAAAATGCCTTCATTATTAGTACCTGATATTGATCCACCAGCGCTGGTCGTCGTCACAGGCGCCAACGGATTTATTGCACAGCATTGCGTCGCTGCACTACTAGTAGCTGGATTTCAAGTTGTTGGAACAGTCAGGAGTGCCGCCAAAGTCGAGACTGTAATGAGGACACATCATGCACACCCTAAACTGCAGGTTGTTGTCATCGACGACCTTACAGATGTCCAAAGATATCTCGAGATTCTTGAACCTCTATCACCAACTGCGATTTTTCACATTGCTGGGCCTTTTCACTACAACGCGAAAAACTTTGAGGAAGAGATGATGATCCCCGCGGTAAAGGGATCAATAGCTGTCTTAGAGGTGGCAGCAAAGATTAAAAGCATCCGGCGAGTCGTTCATACAAACAGTTTTGCGTCGATATACGACGCCGCAGCCGGCCCAAGTCCAGGAAAAATCTACACATCTCAGGACTGGAGTCCGCTAGAATACGAAGACGGAGTGAAAGCTGACAACGCGCCCACGGCGTATCGAGCGAGCAAGGCGGCAGCCGAAAAGGCAGCGTGGAAGTTTATGGAGGAGAAGAGGCTCAGATTCGATCTTGTTAGCTTGTGTCCTGCTATGGTGTTTGGCCCTTTCCTTCCAGAGGCTGAGCCGACGAGCATTTCCGGCGTCAACACAAGCAATCTCTTGCTCTGGGCTGCCATTTCCGCTGGTCGAGATAACGCTGTGCCGCCAACAAAAGGTCCCATCTGGGTTGATGTGCGTGATGTCGCAGATGCTCACGTCAAAGCTCTCCGAGGGGTAGGACTTGGCGGTGGCCGCTACCTCCTAGCTTCTGGTGTTTACTGCAACCAGGAGCTCGCAGATATAAGCAGACGAATGTTTCCAAAATACGGAGATAGAATCCCGATTGGCGAGCCTGGCAAACGGGAGTCCCACACGCATTTCGGCATCAGCACAGAAAAGACAGACAATCATCTGGGGATGAAATGGAGGAGCCTGGAGGAGAGTCTGGCTGACACCGTGCCTCAACTGTTCGAGATTGAGCGGAACCAGGCTTAGGGCTTTATGGCTTGAGCGAGTTTGGAGTTGTGATGGTACTTTGGCACCAAGGTACTGACTCGACGGGTTCTTGAGCTGCTTATGCCACCATCCCCGTCTTAGTGGGAATAGTGCCGGGTGGCATCAAGCCAAAATAAGAGCCATAACTGGTAGCCGCGGACGAAAGTATATCCATCGGTACAAGCGTGGCCTCCAAGAATACTCATATTCCTAGGTATTGGCAGGAAGCTGGCTATATCGACCTTGATCTTCTGAAGTATAATGCATTGTTATGACGGAGTTTGGATAGTTGTGTTTTCAGGGGCTAGGCCGGCAGATAGAAAACTGGCAAATAGAAACTTAGCACCATAAAATGATTTGGTAGCAGAATACTCAAACAAGATTAAAGGCCATACACGTAGCCTTACTTTGGCCCCTTGAAATTCGAGGGTTGCAACAGCCGTCCGCATTGGGACACCCTGCATTTAGGCGTCGTAGGTGCCGGGCTGGCCCGCACACTGTGCCAATGGCTGCGGATAAACAGCTGCCGCGCCGTGCCAGGCCCTCGGCGGCTTATATCCTGCACTGTCCTCGCAGGCTCGCTCATTCTTGCGGCCTCGTCTGGCCAACTTTCTCTCTGCTTGTGCCTCCTCTCTCGATGCATCTGCTAAGCCGGCGCGGTTGTGCAGCCACCCCCTCGCAGTGGACACAAAAGCCACAGATCTGGACCGCCGGAATCTTGCCTCGGCGCCTGTCACACGCCAAAACGCCCAGCAGCCGGACGCTATCGCTGTGCACTAAATCGCGTGTGAGCGAGTCGGACATGGGTCTCTGGGCCGTTTAGGCTTCTCCTGACACGAACCCGGGACTGCAAGCAGCTACGCGTCTGAATCATGTCGTCCGATGCGAGTCTTCGCAGGCCCAAGCAGCGCCGCATTTCGCGGGCCTGCGACTACTGCCATCGCCGGAGCATCCGCTGCCGCCCGTCGGAGGACGGCTCGGGCTGCCAGAACTGCAGAGACTTTGCCCAGACCTGCACGTATCACCGGACGCCGCGGCGGCGAGGCGTCCCCGCTCGAGGCAGTGGGGGAGCCTCGGCCAACCGAAGCTCGGCGGAGGGACTGCCGGATGTGAAGCTGTCGAGATCGCCGTCGCAGGGCGACTTGCACATCATCCCGGAGGTGCAGCACGCCAGTCTCGGCGCCGGCTCTGATGCCTCGCCCGGGCTGTCGTCAACGGCCTGGCGGGCGCCGTACATTGTCAGCCAGGCCACTGTGGTGGACCTTGTTGACCTCTACTTTGAAATTGTCTATCCCATCTTCCCCTTCTTCCACCAGCCGTCCTTCACCCGCAAGATCTCTCGCGCGGAATACAACTACAATAAGCCGCTCTTCGCTACCACCATGGCGGTGTGTGCCCTGGTGAGCGGCCGAGTCCGTGACGGCTCAGTCATGAATCCGAGGTGGGATGTCCAAGCCCTGCAGAGAGAGACGCTGCCGGACACGTTCTATGCAGAGGCCAAAAGACAACTACTAGATGACGGCTGTGAGAGCTCTGATTTCAATATCCTCCGTGGCCACGCCATCATGGCCATTACAGCTATTCAGAATGGCAAGATCCGGGAAATGCATCATCATATTGGCATCTATCATACACTCATGGATATGGATGGACTCCACGACGAGGTCAACTGGCCCTCTGGCATTGGAATTATCGAAAGGGAGGAAAGGAGAAGAATGGTAGGCTTCTGACCTTTTCTCTCACTAAAAGCACGCCGGCTAATTTTCGTCTTCTTTCATCGCAGTTTTGGTCCATTTATACGCTTGATATTTTCACATCGGTGGTCTGGGGCGGTGTCATCCGATCTCGTGAACAGCAGTCAAACGTTACTTACCCAGCAGAGGTGGATGACCAGTACATCAGCGACGGAGGCATTGCTCAGCCTGGCTTCTCTCCCAGTGGCCTGAGCCCTCCCATAGCTCGGCTAGTCTTGACTGCACAGTCTGATTGTTGGATATCTGGTTGGAACTTCATCACTGATCTTTACCGAGTGCTGGAGCATGCCCTGGCACGCTTTCGGGATCGCAGAAGGTCGTTCATGTCTGAAATCATTGACGATCAATCCACAGTGACTGAGACATCAATCCGCAACAAGGTACTCCAGATGTACCTGAATCTTCCCGAATGTTTCAAGCACACCCCTGCTATGGCGTTCAATCAGAAACAAGATCTCTTCGGCTTCCAGGCGGCCAACATCACCGCCAGCCTTCAGCTTCTTCGGATCGTATTATTTGCAGCCGGCGGCGCCAGCATCGCAGAACGCTGCGATATCGCCTCCGACGTGGTGGATGCTTTCAACTCTATTCCCGTACAATACTGCTTAGCCATAAGTAAGCCGCTCCTACACCATCTAGGCGGAATAGGCTCTATTCTGGGCTCTGTCTTCGAGGAGCGCCTTAGCGAGGCAGAGTACACCCGGGTGAGATCGGTCATGCTATCAATGGCTCGGCTTCTTGAGAACCTCGAGACAATACACCGTAGCTCATGTGCCAGCGAGAATCTTCGATCTCAAGTGTCTCGTATCGACGAGTACATGTCCACTCAGCGTCAGCACCAAAGGCCGCCTCTTGAGGAAACTCCGGTGAATACCACGGCGCAGCCAGTGTTGCCTCCAGTCGATGGTACAAGAAGTGCTCCTCCACCACCTTACGAGCATGTTGGCTCAGAGATAGCAGGCGACTGGTCGTTCCAAGTACCTCCTGATTTGTTAGGCGACCTGAATTGGAATTTCGACTTTGGTCCCGTGTGGACTTGAACTAAACTTACCTTCCCCCCCCTTGTTCCTTTTGACTCTTGTAAAAATGAAGCGAAATATGGCGTTCGATTAAAATACTGTATGTTCCAAAAAGCGCTAACTCTGTTCAACAAATTTACATAATTACGTTGTGATTAACCTCAACTCTCTTCTCATTAGGGCTTCCAGGCTCCGTAGCGTCTGTCAAGTACTTGCCGTCGACTTCATCCAGCAGCTGTCTAGCTGCAACAGCAGTGTTGCCTCCCGCTTCACCAATGCGACGATGGTATTCCTTCGTATTTTCGCTGGCCAACAAGCTGTCGCTCGTGAAGAGAAGCGAGATCTCCTCCAGAGTTCGATTAGCAAGCTCGGGGTAGATGAGCCAAACCACCGGGGCGACGACAACGTTCATCGCCCCGAAGAAGAGATACGTCCCATACCCAATTCTGCTTAGAAAGATGGGCATGATCAGAGTGGTTGAGCCACAGCCTGTGGCCCAGCCAAAGATGGTGAAGCTGTACCCTTTGGCGCGGACTTCCTGCGGCCAGATCTCTGTGCCATATATCCAGCAAGGGATGATATTGAACATCGTAAAAAACCTTTTTGTATAATAATATTAATATCTGATTTTGGAGGGTATAAGGATTTAAATGGGGGTAGGAAAATCGGTTTTCATAGCGGTAACTTACCAGACATAAATGAAGACGAAACTGGCCGCAGCAGTTCCTAGCCGCTGCGACAGTTCCGGATCAGACGTGGCATTGTCCTGCGACGTCTTAATCAGGGCAGCGACCAAAAAGAGGCACACTGCCTGGATGGCAAACGACGTGATGAGCGATTTAACCCGCCCCATTCTGTCAATGACAAAGGCTGCGGCTGCTGTTCCTGGCACGCCAAACGTGTTGGCCAGGCCCGCGAGCCAGAGAGCCTTATAGGAATCGAACCCTGCCAGCTCGAATAGGACACTGGCCCATCCCACAATGGCGAGGATTCCTGTCCATTGCTGAATCCATTGCAGGGCGAAACCGAGGACTGCTCGTCGGCCAAGGTGCAGCTTCCCGGAGAAGCGACCTCCTAGGACAATGTTGGCGAGATCGTTGCGCTTGTGATGGGTTGCTTCGACGATAGCGTCCAGCTGCTCGACCTCGGCAGCTATTATAGGGTCGTTTCGGCTAAGGTCTCCTCGGAGCCTGCATAGAATGTCGATGGCCTGTTCGCGCTGGCCATTGGCAATGAGCCATCTGCAGCCGTTAGCGCTTCTCTTGTAATTCCAGGAGCCCAACCAACAGCGTGGGGCATGCACAATATATAGACGGATAGGTGGATGGGGTGTGGAGGGATAGACAAACCTAGGCGACTCAGGTAGCAGCGGCACTGCCACATCGACTACTAGGAGCGGGATGATCATCCATGCCAGAGGGAATCTCCAACGGAACTCGAGGTTGGAGTCGCGGATTCCAAAATTGATCCAGTACGCGATGACGATGCCCAGGTAGTTTGCGACGAAGACGAGAGAGAAGCTGGAGCCTCGGGCGTGCGACTGAGAGAGCTCGCTGACCCACGGCAGGATGATGGCGTTCATGAAACCTATGCCGATGCCTGCAATGACACGCGCACAGATAAACATGCTGGCGTTTTGGCTGCCCGCCATGAGGGCCGCGCCGAGGATCCCAAAGGCAGTCCCGATGAGGACACCCCCTCTGCGTCCTATCCGATCGCCAACCCATCCTATTGCGTCAACTCTTATTAGTATTCATCGGCTTTGTTTCCTGCTACTATTGGACATAGGTCCTATTTGCGAAGGATTCTATCGTACCACCTATAAAGCACCCCCACATGCCTCCGAAATAATACGCTGCGGCCAGCCCGCCTTGTTTAGTCGTGTTGGTTACAACCCCATCGTGGCCAATATCTGCCATCTTGATGAAGCCTGGCGTGGCGCTAACAGTTCCAAGGACACCCTGATTATAACCTTTTGGAGTTTAGAAAAAAAAAGTTCTCAAATTAGTATTTTCCATGGTAAGGATATTAGGCTTCTAGAAGAAGCTTCAACACGCGAAAAGGGTAGGGAACCAAAAAAAAAAAAAAAGAAGGAAAAAGAACTACTCTCTTGCATCCCACTCACCTTCAAAGATCAGAGCCGTCGCCGCGACGAGGTTGATTAAGAATAAGAGGACCTTTCCCGGCACATGCCGCCAAATCTGGAGACCCGCCATTGGAGCCGTTGTGGTCGATCTCGATCAAAGCAAAAAGAGCCGCTAGAATGAAACGGTTATGGCCGTGGAGGACTTTGGGGGTGGGAGGAGAAAAAACTAGACGGTATCCGACTCGTGAGTCGCGAACCTCTCTATACCGCCTATTCAATCAACCAACTCTTCACGGGCAAAAAAAGACAATGAAAAGTATCGCGAGGCGAGCGTTGCGCCTCCTTCTGCGCCTCTGAAACAGTCTCTCAACCACAAAGCAATCCCGCTTCTAGCTGTTCCCAAAAGGCACGGCTCGAAAACGCGTTAGTTACAGTAGTCGTGGAGTAAGGGATCGGAGCCCAGACCCAACACGCAGATTGCACGTCCGGAATAAACTATGCTCCAGGGTGAAGCTCCACGCGGGGGACGCGGCGGAAGGCAAGAAGAAAACAAAGAGCGAGATCGGCTAAAGCCAATGCTTAAACGTTTAAAGACTTTCCGCTTGCGTGATGATGAGGCTAGGATTTTCCAAAAATGGAAATGTGCCGCTTGGGGGCCGTTTAGCCGCTGCTGGCAGGCGTTTTGACGAGAGCCAGTAGGAGGGGGGGTGTGACGGACTGTTGACTTTAGTCTCATCGGGCTCACAACTCTTGCACACACACGATAGTCTAGAGGCGTTGGGAATAGTTGTCTAAACGCCGATAGGGTTTGAGGGGGCTTTTTTGGACGGTAACTCGTGAACAGCTAAGCGGCGCATTTTCTCCCCTCCTTCAACTGTGACTGGATCATGGGAAAGTAGGTTAACTGGCTTTTCTCTTTTTTTTTTCTCTCTCTCTTTTTATTTGACCCGTACTGAAAAGGTCGGGCTGCCTCTGCTCTCAGAGCCTAATTCACCAACGCTTATCGAACTTAGTCCGTCTCTCAAAACAGAGAACACAATGGGCTCTGCTACGGACATCATGTATAACGGGGACTCATTAACACTTGAGATTACGGCTCTAGGGCTGAATTCGGGTACTTCAATGGACGGAATCGACTGCGCTCTCTGCCGGTTCAGACAGGCGTCTCCTAACGGCCCTATGCACTTTGAGCTGCTTCAATATGATGAGATTCCTCTCGAGCCAAAAATCAAGAAGAGGGTCATGGACATGATCTTTCACAACACGACAACGCCGGAGGAGTTGTCAGAAGTTAATGTCATTCTTGGTGAGACGTTTGCGGATGCTGTCAAAGCCTTTTCGAAAAAGCACAGTGTGCCGTTGTCATCCATCGATGTCATCGGCTCACATGGACAGACGATCTGGCTAGAGAGCATGCCTCAGGGAGGACGCAAGAAATCTGCCCTCACAATGGCGGAGGGGACGTTTATTGCTTCTAGCACGGGTATCACCACTGTGACGGATTTCCGGGTCTCAGATCAGGCGGCCGGTCGGCAGGGTGCTCCCCTTATTGCTTTTTTTGACTCCCTCGTCCTTCACCATCCGACCAAGCTGAGGGCGTGTCAAAACATTGGCGGCATTGCCAATGTGTGCTTTGTGCCTCCCGACTCAAACGGGCAGCTGAATAAAGAGTTCTTTGATTTCGACACGGGCCCGGGCAATGTTTTCATCGACGCCGCGGTGCGTTACTTTACAAATGGGGAGCGGGAGTATGATAAAGATGGAGAAATGGGTAAGCAGGGCAAGGTGAATCAGGAAATGGTGGATGAGTTTTTGAAGACACACTTCTACTTTGCACTGGATCCGCCCAAGACGACTGGCCGGGAGGTATTCCGGGATACTATCGCACACGACTTGATCGAGCGAGGAGTCACAAACGGCATGTCACCAAATGACATTGTGGCTACGATTACGAGAATCACTGCGCAGGCTATTGTCGAGCACTACAAGCGATATATGCCAACGCAGTACGGGCCTTTGGCTGAGGTGTACATGTGCGGCGGTGGAGCGAAGAACCCCAACATTCTGAATCATCTAAAGGAGTCATTCCCAGAAACAAAATTCGTCATGTTGGACGAAGCGGGTATTCCGGCAGACGCCAAGGAGGCTATTACGTTTGCGTGGCAGGGGATGGAGGCCATCGTAGGACGAAGCATCCCTGTGCCATCTCGGGTCGAAACAAGACGTGGCTATGTGCTGGGGAAAGTAAGTCCTGGACAAAACTACAGGCGAGTGATGAGGCAGGGTATGAATTTCGGGGCGGGTCACGAGGATTTGGAGCCCGTGAGCGAGTTGGTCAACTATGTTGACGGAAAGGTGTACAACAATAAATATTGAAAAAAGAAGGACGTCTTGATAACCGGGCAACTTTAGGCGATGGATGACAGTCACATCGGGCAAAGGTGTCGATGTCTATTATTCGCTAAGCTGAAGATTTGGTGCTTTGTTATGCAGGAATCACACAGGCTCTTTGATATGGCGCCAGGGGGTGTGGAAAAGGGGAGGGGGAGGGGAAAATTGATGAAGGACCTCATGACAGATTTTGGGGAGTTGGGGGGTGGTTGGGGTAGGATGGTGTTATGCGCCCGAATACGCAAAGTACATGTGTTTAACATTTATTCCAAGCGATGGCTTTTTCATGGATGTGGGTGCGTATATGAGGAGTTTTAGATAGGTGTAAGGCGTTAGTATTATGTATGCATGTAAAATGTCAGCTCCCGCGGAGGAGGCGGTTGATGAGGGGAAGAAGCGTTTCTGATTCACTACCAATCACCACCACTACTAGTTCCATAATTAAAAAGCTTCCGGATCGTTGTAGCGTGCTGCAAAGATGTAAGCATAGTTTCCAGAGTGAGCTATCAGAATGTCTCTGAAGTTAATCGTGGTACGTCGTTTGAGCAGTTTTGACGCATCAATCACGGCCAGATTTCTCACGAGACTGAACACAACCAAGGACGTCATGAATACGGGGGTAAGCGACAAAAAGAGAAGGTGTCAATGAAACCACGAATATGTTTAGTCCATCTTTTTTTTTTTTTTTTTTAACATTAGCCAGATTGATATCGGCCTGCTTCCGGTTTGTCATGCGGCTGTGTTTATTTGCCATTAGCTTTGTTTGTCGATGGCGTTGCAGTTTGGACTTACCCAGCGGCCCGGGACGGCGACATGAATCATACGAGTGAGATACACACTAGAGCTATTTAAACGAGCGCCTTTGTGATATCAGGCTCTTTGTTTTTGGACCGAAGATCTTGACTGGAACGTTCTAGAGGAGGATCATTCGGTGGTCAAAGTCGACAGTAACGACCCCCCAGCAAACATGATTTTTATCCTATTCTATTCCTTCCATTTTTGTTTTCTCTCCCGGTTCTAAAGACACTCCCGGTGACAAGGTAACTGGTTCCCTCGTGCTAATAATCTCGTGTAACAAGCCTGCTTTACGTTTGCCGTAATACAGCATTACTGACATGCAGCCAGTTAATTTCAATATCACCGCCATAGAGCCTTCTACAAGTTGGAAAGAGATTGTTTGCAGCCCGTTGACAATCCGCGAGAGGGAAAGGGAATGCCGTGGTGCTGGCCGCCTCTACTGATTGATATGGTGCTGCTTTCATTCTCACAGGTAAGGGTACTAGGCCATCATAGCTACGGGGTAGCGTGAGTAAATTTGTAAGCCTAAGCTAGCATCATGAGGAGTAGAGTCCATCTGATGCCCCCTGCATGAATCCTTGCTTCGTATTCACCCTCCTAGTACGCTAGTTGTATGATTGGTATTGGGGCAATACATACTGTATGTGATTATGGAATTGCGACTGGTTGTCTAATGTCTAGTTGAAGGACAGAAGGTGACTTTTTTTTTTGCACTGAGACAGTGACCCGAGACATGTGCCAGTACAGCTGTTGACGAAATTGAGGCATTCCTTGTTATGGGCCGTGTTTCTCGCTTATCCTTGCACCAAAACGTCCTACTATCCCTCTTCTACGATCGCTTTGTTTCTTGGCTGACTTGTACTGTGAATCGACGTGTCCAAGACGAAGAAAGAAGGATACTAGTGTTCGATGGATTCGGTCTCAAGTTGATCTACGCCACGGCATGTCCGGTAAATGCACGCCCCCGGGAGTGGTCTGTGATGTGCTTGATTCAGAGAACAGGCCAAGGGAAGTGATACGCAGACGGTCTCGCGCTTGATTCAGGTCCTTTTAATTACATAGGAAGCGTGAGTGAGGCTCTAAGTGACTTAGATGGAGAAAAGATGCGAATAGTTTCTAGGCTAGCCATCTTTCTTTATGGAGGAGGCTTCCGGAAGGGAACGATGATGTTGGCTTGAGATTATGATTGTAGCTTGTTTTAGTGACAATGATCTTGAGGCTGCTACGGTGGAGATGTTGTTGGCCACCATCATATGAAACGTGCGAGTTCCTCTTCATCCTTCACCAGCCAGTACCTGATCAAAGAGGCGCCGAATCAGCATTCATGCCCCATCGTCTTTTTCTCCCCTGTAGCTCGGCCAAAGGGATTGTAACAATGAGAGTGAGAGATATAAGGGCCGCAGATGATTGGATAAGGAGCTGAAACCATTTACTTTGACAGTGGACAGTGGATTTCCTGTAGGCGGCACGAGTGATTATGAGTGGTTGATGATGCTAATCAAGCTGAGGCCTGAACCGACATCTGACGAACAATAGCTATTCAGTTGTATGTTCTCTTTTCATTTAATAACTTCCCCATAGAGATCAGCTAGGCGTTCGAGCACAAAGCTCAGATCCAGCTTTCCGTTGGCTTGTGTTGCCAAGTCACATACTCCACCAAGCATCCTGTCAAAGTGACAAGACGCCCCACCGTACCGTCATAGCTCAACTCGCTCAGCTCCATTAATCGTTTCATCTGAGCATTGCATTTAGTTTTGCGATTGGGTGCTTGGGGCTGCTGGGCTCTGAGCGCTGCGGTGGCGGAGCTGACACGCCTTTACCTGGGATCCGCAGTGAGTTGGCGCTATCTAAGCCAATAGAACCTCATAGAGCGGGTAGAAAGAAAAGATTTTCTCTCTTTATGATTGGGAGCGTTGGTAAAATTTGTAATGGGCGACCAACAAAAGTGCTGGTTTGGTAAACTCGAGGTAGATACGCTCAAATCGATGACGCCCTCCTGTGTATGAGGTAACGAGCACCGATATCTCTACAGGTAGATTAATAGCCTGTACTTTTCTCTATGGTCCAAGTTTCCTCTTGTCTGAGGGAGGTTTCCCCTTAACCAAACGACTGACATTCGTTATGTACCTCTGACTGCTCTTACAGCCTCTTCAAGCTCAGTGTATATTAACCGCATGCAGATGTATAGTGCATACATGATCGAACATATGCACTCCCTCTTCCGCTACTCCTCGTCCCGCGCTTCGCCTCTCTACCACTTATACATTAAACTCCCATTCTTGTCTGCAGTCCCGAGGCGCCGCCGACCTGATCGACTCGCGGGAGTTCATTTCGCCTTCTTGTGTCACAGTTCCAGAAGTTTGGGTGGCAAAGCCTCGCATCTATAATTCCACCCCCACGTGTCGAGAAGTAGCAAGAGCTTGGTCACTGCACCGTGGCTTTAATTTCCACCTATCAACTGGTAAGCGGGTTGGCAGCGGCTTATGGCTATCATGATATTCGCTTAGGGCGTTCTGGGAATAACCCTGGGCGATCAACGGCCGGGTGTAGTAGCCGGCAACGTCTATGCCAATGCTCTATCCAGACTCGTGAATCTGCCGCTGGTGCTTGATTCAAAGGCATTTTAGCATGCTCCTTTGATACATCTACCGTACCCTTGGCTCGTGACTTATACTTGAGTTGGCTTGACGCCATGACCTGCTGGGTGTTAAACACACGATGTTGGTACTGACGTCTTCTGATAGTATTCCCTTTCATCTCCGAGGGAGTGTATCGATCAACATGCCTTACCCATTTATCTCTCTTTTGTCTTCCTTTCACCGCCGAGAGGAAAGGAAGTTGATTGACGTCCTTGATCCACCTGGGCGCTTTGGCTTTGTAACCAAAGATATAAAAGTGTCGATCATGGGCAGTTTAGAGTTTGCAAGTTCTTCGACTTTAGTTCCTTTAGTCATCTCCAACCATTCCAAGGCCGAATAGCTTCTCTCTTTTGGTTTCTTTGCCCTCACCTCTGTATTCTTTTTGATGACGCCACACTTTTTTATCATTGCTTGATTGGCATACCTCAACTGCTGGTAACCAGCGGCGTCAATATGATTTCCTTGAAAAGAACAGGAGTTCTGTCATGGACTCTGGCCATTTCTAGCCTCATTAGTACCAATATTGGACAAGCTCAGGCTTCTCCTCCACAAGGCGCTGTCAAAAAAGATGGCGCAGTTACCTATCCCGGAGAGCATATTTCGTGGACACCGTGTGGCGACATCACCGGTCATCTCGTGGAGTGCAGTTCTATTAAAGTACCGATAGATCACTTTAATAAGGACAATTCAGGCAACAAGACTTTTAATCTCTCTCTTGCCCGCCTGCGTGGCAACAATACGAATGGCGATTCCAAGAACATTTTTTATAACCCGGGTGGCCCAGGTGCGAGTGCTGTAGGGTATCTGTACGGAGTTGGTTCCGATTTAATATCTAGTTGGAGAAGATTTCAACATCATTACCGTTGACCCCCGAGGCATCAACGGCTCGACACCTATTGCGTCTTGCTATGAGAGTGAAGATATTCGCGCGGTCATGAGCAAGGTTCCGATGAATGATCTGGTTACCGATGCTCCCTTCTTTGGCAGCTGGGCCCCAAATTTTGCCAAATCTTGCTCTCATATTTCTGGAGAGTATGGCAAGTACATCAACACGCCTCAGGTTGCCGCCGACATGAACAGCGTCTTGGATGCCATTGGACAGGAGGATTTGTGGTATTGGGGCCAGAGCTACGGCACACTCCTCGGCCAGACATATGCTGGTCTCTTCCCCAACCGCACAGGACGCATGGCGATTGACGGTGTGGTCAACCAAATCGGGTGGTACAATAAAACCATGCAATCTGATTACACGGACGGCAAGCGAGTTTTCTGGGGCTTTTGCGACGAGTGCGTCAAGGCGGGCAAAGAAGCCTGCCCTTTGGCTGCTCTGGCAGACAATGCCGATGATCTTAGCCGTGCCATCGAAAGCTTTGGCGAAAAAATCAAGTCCAACGAGATGGCGGTCTATGTCAATGCGACGAATTTTGGCAGTGTAAGCTATTCTCATATGTGGTTCTATGGCATCTTGCCTGCTCTTTACCACGCTCTCGCTTTCCAGCCCCTGGCATTCGTCCTTTCGGAAGCCATGAGAGGCAATGCGACTTTGGCGTACCAGGCATTTGGTGGAGCATTCACCAATGTAGGATTGACAGTAAAAGACGAGTCCGTTTACTTTTACCGTCTGAATGATGGAGTCTCAGGGAAAAGGTTTTGGCCACAGGATAACGCAGGGATGATCAAGTTGCTTGAGCCGTATTACGACGTGAATCCCTTGACGTATGGCGCCAATTCGTTCTTTTGGGCCAAGGCTCAGTGGCAAATTCCGAAAACACATCACTATGTCCCCAAGCAAGGCGTTAAGACGAAGTATCCGCTGCTGTTAATGTCCAACCAGTATGACCCGGTCACTGCGTGGGACTCTGCCAATGCAACCTTGTCGGCATTTGCCGATTCGCGATTAGTCACATTGAACGCCTACGGGCATTGCACATTCTATCAAAATTCAAGCTGTGCCAATAACTATGTAAAGGCATATTTCGTCAACGGCACGATGCCTTCTCCGGGCGCGACTTGCCATGTAGGCAAGGATCAATATTTCCCTCCTCTCGCTACTTCATAGGGGTCAGATAGTATGAAATACATGATCAGAAAGAGTTTTTGATGTTTTTGGCCTTTATACACCAATTCTAGGATAATTTGGGGGATGAAGGCAGAGTGGTTAGATATTCTATTGCCGTTGTATGGCTGTGGCTCTTTGGAAGCGATATTTTCTTTTTCTTTGATCTTCCTATTTCCATTGATTTTTTTCGTATAAAATGATGTGACAATTATTATATTTCATTATAACATGCATATAAAAGTATTCTTTTTTTCTTCAACACTTTATCTCTCTTAGGGTCAGTACACACTCCCTAAACATGTAATATCTTCCCATTTTTCCAACCTTCGTTGGATGAATGCATTCTTCCCCATATCAAAATCCTAGAGCCTGTTAAAGCGCTTATATCTCCTCGGCGAGACGACTGAAATCTATATACTCCTCCTGACTTTTGATAGAGCCTGGCGAAGGTGGACCGAGTTCACAATAAGCTCGACAAGGATTGCACATGACAATACATCTCTTGATGGCTGGATCGATGACGATAACGCGATTCTTGCAATCTTGTTTACTGTTACCATTGTTCGGGTCCATACCATATCTGACGACTAGTCGATCGGGGTCTTCGTTGGTGAAATAGCCTAAGCACAAAGGGCCTTCTCTAAGATATGTGCTAATCCAGAGGATATGGCCACCATTCTGCTGCATCACTTCGCTCTCGAGCTGGCCCAGGTCGTCCGTTTTTCTAATGCAGGCTGGGTCTTTGCAGGCGCAAAGCATGACGGAGATTCGGAATTTACACATAGTATCTGCTAAACATTAGTGATTGATGCGTATAACAAGCAAAGGTACTACCTGTAAGGTATTGTTCTTACTAGCATGCGGTGGGTTCGGTATGAGACAAATTTATATCGTTTTCATCTTTTGCATGTTTGCTCTTTTTCTGTCTACCAGAGAGGATAGCCTAATTTAAGTAGGGCGCCAAAATGAGATGTTGTGGAACGATGACACAGTGAATATAATATAATCAATCAGACCTGTTTCAATTTCTCCCCCAGAATGATATTGTTCGGCTTCCGACATTGTGTGACTTTCGTATCTTTGCATCAATTATAAGTAACTATGCCTGTGCGGTCTAGTCCTGTTATTCACTGCCGTTCACGCAGTGATACCGGCTTCTTTCTCTATTTCTTCCTTGCTCCAACTCCACTTATCCTGCAATTTCTTGTCGAGAGAAGGCTCAATGGTATCCTTGCTCCACCACTCTCCCCAACTGGTTAAAAAGATCTGATCCGGGTCGCTAGGGAAATCGGTTCTGGTGAAGGCAGCAAGTATGCTTTGTGCTCCTAGCAGTTACGTTAGCATCATCTGTGTGCTGACTGCCACCATTCACGCAGTAGGTAAAGAGTATACCTGTTGCAACTGGCTTTGCATCAGCCATATCCATGGTGAGCTTCAGACCACTTCCTCTACCAAGACCAGTGCCGGGTATCAAGCCCGGCGAACAGGCCACAACGTCACATTGGCCAGCCAGCTCGCGGCGCCACCAATGGGCACCAAGGAGCTGAACAAATTTAGTGGCACTATATACGCTCATGAAATCTGCGCCGGAACCACCCTTCAACATTTCATCGAGGACACCTACGATTTGCGATGTCAGTGAGTATGAGATGAGCTGGAGAATAGGCGTTGGAGCAGCAGAGATTCACTTACTGGGGTCAGTTATCCGGCGAATCGCTCCAGATGACACCACGACAATCCGAGACTTTGACTCAATCAGCTTGTCCTTTAGCAGATGCGTTAGATAGTGTTGTGCTATATCTTTTGTTAGCGAAATACTATGACTCTGGCCGTGACGAGCACCCACAGAAATGATTCACAACCAACGGCTCGCACCATCTCCATCCCTTGGGGCCAGGCTTCTCCGCGCCTTCGGAAATGGCTGCATTTAGGAACAAGTAGTCGATCTTCTCGCCTCCAATCTTGTCAAGCACCTGCTGCGAAAATGTCTTGACCGTCTTTAGGTCGGAAAGTTCTAGCGGCAGCACCGTCACCGCGTGGCCAGAGCGGTCATAGCCAAGAGAGTCATAGGCGGCTACAGTACTCTGAGCGTTTCGAGCCCCTAGGAATACCTTGTAGGGCTGAGCTTGCTGAGAAAGGAGCTGTTTGATAGCTTCAAATCCCTAACAGCAGGGTCAGTTACATGGTATTAGCTGACAGACTTGTGTAACGCGCGCAGCTCTGTTTTGCAAACATGCTATTATTAAGTGAGTATTATCTCAACCAATATACTTACAAGGCCTGAAGAAGCGCCCGTAGCGACCACGGTCTTCGCAATTGATGCCATTTTGATGTCTGGAGTCTATGTCCGGGTGGTGGTCCCTTAGCTTGTGCAGTGGCGCGGTCTGCTGGAAGAGAAGGATAGCGTCAGTGTGATGGAATAGAATATCGAGCACAAGCTTGGTTTATGGCTCGGTTCAACTGAGACCACTCTGAAGCTAAATACATGCCAGCTGCGGAGTACACACAATTAAATCCCACATCCAGTCCACGCATCTACCGGCCTTTAACAGTTAACGCCGGGCTGTCGCTGCTCACCTTCATCAAATTCATACCCCGCTAAAGTGCGACTTCCGAATCGTTCGGCGTTTTTCGTCGCATCCAAAGTGATTTGTAATGCCAATAGCGGATGTTGCTTGCTGCGGAGCATGTGGTGAAAACCCCATAGTAAGCCTCACTTGCAACTCATGATATTGATTCATACTACTATTTTGAATAGAGCCAGAGATAGGCGCACTTTGGCAATCAATTGGCCTATATTGGCAGGCTCGTGTTATTAATATCTAGCTGTCAAATAAGAGCTGTTTGAACTATTAATGATAAAAATGATATTCCATGTTGAAGACAAGCTGCTTGCATGAAAATTGTCTTCTTCATCGATTCTGACTGAATATTTAGTTGCACTATCTCATCCATGGCTCTTTCTCTTTGCGAAATTAAATCCCCATGCCGCGTCCTCGAAACAGAAACAGTATCTGCTCTTCACGGTAACTTACACATCGCCTTGCAGTTTGTTTACTGATAGCAACTTAAATGCTCGCATCTTACGAAATAGAGGTGATACATTTCGCTTCATTCACTCTCCATTTCAATGTCGGCGATAAAGAGCGCTGCAGCGCTTTAGACGCTTGTCTGAGCAAAGAACCTCCAGCACATAAGGTGCATATCTCCCAACAGTGAGAAAGGGGCCACTGTGTGATTTCCCATTGGAGTCCCTGAATGGAGTCGCGAGATCGATGAGATTCCCCTCTATGCTAACACCAGCGCGAGCTCCATTGACAATGTGAAGGAAACGTCGAAAATTGAAAGAGTCTGCGTCTTCGCCTCAAATACTAGGTCACGCGTGCAAGACGGTTGATGTGAGTTGTGCGAAGTGCTCTTTTTAAAGCAGATAAGTCTTATTAGCCTGGGCATTGATGATAGTAGTATCTTCACGGACATTGCGATAGTTCTCTTATGGAGCGATAGTGCGGAATGTGTCGAAGAATACGATCGCAAGCAATGAGCATTGTGTCTGAAGCTTGATAACATTCAGAACGCCCTTTGTTTCATTCACCTCTTTCTGTTAATGGCGTACTCAATGAGCTAGTAGCAAACTTCAATGGCGGAAAGGAGCCTCAAATTAGCCTTAATACTGGACAGCTTATATCATTTTCGGCTTAGGATGAGCCTGAATTCTTCTTATCTTCGAGTTGCTAAATTGCTTATTAGACCATTGAAAACGCGTCTTAGATACAGGTTTAAATATACCTTCCTCTCATGAGGCTTTATTAATTTTGCTTTGACCATGGGATAATACCAAAGTGTTTTAGGAACACTACATTACGTTTGTTATCTGTCTATTAAATGTACACATTATTTATTCCTTAGAACGTCATAATCCTAAAGAGCTCAACCGCCTCTAGCGTTTTGAGTTATGCTACTTCCATCAGTTTTAAGCTTTGGAGTCCGAGCTATCGTGCTCATCATACATAGGTAGAGAGTGAGCTTTGGCTTCGTTTCGATGGAAAATAAAACCAGGATGTCCAAGAAAGAGGCAAAAGCTAGCCGTGATGATGAGTCTGAAGCGAATATCAGCATTAGTCTAGAGCATTTAAAAGGATATTAGCGTGATACTTACACTCCTTCAAGCCCAATAAATAGTCCTTGGTTTGTTATTAAGTCTGAATGTACGTATCCTTTGCTCAACTCATAACAACGGTAAACGCATCGTACAAAGATTAAGAGGATCGCAGCACCTAAAAAGCCGAAGAAGATACGCATCCTCGTTGTCAAGGGAGATTCAGGCTTTTTGCGGACATAGCGAATCAAATAATCGACAAAGAGGGCGCTGAAAAAGAACAGGCCTCCAACCTGAAGCCCCAGGCCCGCCATAGCAATGTCCACTCCAGTTGAACTAGACCCGGAGGAGACAACAGATATAGCTCCGCCGGCGGCTTGTAGGATAAGGCAAATAATGTCAACAGGGATGAATATCCAATATAAGAGTTCGGGCTTGATACGAGACACTTCGGGAGCTAGGTAGTTAATGCTAAGTGGAATGTCAGCTAATGGTGCATGCAGGTCTGGCCGACTGAAGGTAGACTTACGTCTTGGATAACGTGATGTATATTCCAGCAGTGTAGAATACAGGGCCGGTAGTGATGAGGACAATCTGATCCATGAAACCGCCGAATGAGAAAGGGTTGTTGTAGAGAATGAGACGACCGGCATAGCCTCCAATCTCAACCAAGCATCCGACTATCATGAGGGCCATAAAGTTCCACTGGCGCCAGCGAATGCCAAGAATAACATGGCCGACAATCGAAACTCCGAAGAGGGCAACGAAGATTGCGTTGGCTGGAACTGAAGGGCGATATTTGTAGACGCTATATTCTATCGGACAGAGATCAAGCGTGCAATTGGCGTGAGGACCAAATGTAACCAAACCGCCTGGGCTGCCAGGTGGTCCCGGAATTGTCGTCGACATGATGAAATCAGCTGATGCGAAAATTGAGAATTGTAGCCAATAGCTTTGTGGCAGATGCAGCGAGAATAGGAGAGATTGGCGATGTCTTGGCTTTCGAATGCGTCGGAAAAATGTAGAAGATACGCAAGTCGAAAGAAGGGTTGAAAGATGCCGAAGTGATTGATATTACAGGTAGGAAGAGCGGTTCTTTATGTCTAGATATAATTCCGACATGTGAATCTAGTCTCGTGTTCGATGCGCATCGGAGAGCCGGTGAAACAGAGAGAGTGAATTACAAAGTCTGCGCTGACGATGGGGGCGTTCATCGTTTAATAATCATTTCAAAGTGCTAAAATAAACAATTCACAATTCATAATTTTGATTTACGATAATGTGCGTTCTAAAATAGTCTCATCGTGCTCGCATTCGCCAAATATCAACGTGTTAAGTCACTCCGGGCGTCCTGAGCGGCCAGTCGGAGCAACTTTACGGCCATCGTAGACTTACTGCGGCGCAAGTTTCCAGAAAGCAGAACAGGAGAGCCGGGGTAAAAAAAAAACAGCTCATTCGTCATCAATTTGCGGCCTGATCTATAAATGCCGTGCAGTTTTGCCTATACACAGAATTTTCGATGCTGTCAGATGGAATGTGATGATGCAGCAGACATATCTTGCTCTGAGGCTCTCTCCAGCCATTCAACGTTCTAGCCCAAGAACACTGCTAATAAACGGAGCACGGAGTAACACAGAATTTAAGGCCCTCTACTCCCGTAGAGATTATTATTATTTTTTTTTTTTTTTTTTTTTTTTTTTTAGCTGGCCAAGTGGGTCGAGCTGATGATTCAAGTCTGGCCTGTCGCGGTTTAGACTTGCGGCGGCCGCAAGCTTTCTTAGTGTATAAACAGCATATTTTGCGAGGCGTCAGCTCTGTATCGTTTCGTGCGCGCCACAAATCTTTTGAACTCGTTGGAGGCAAGGCTGATAATATGCTCTGAGTGATAGGGTAACTAATGATGAACTGGTTAGCTAAGGGGTGTTGGCTGGATCTGAATTGGTCTTCATGGCGGTATTCGTAACCATGCGACCGACCTAGATATTTCATCCAAGTCCTGGTTTCGCCTGGAAACGCTCATTCCACTCTTCGTTGACGCAAGCTGTATGCGGCCAAGAATGAAGACGCTAATTGTTTGTTGTTTAACTAGCCGTAGTAGTTGTTTCTTGGGCACTTGTGGCTATCTCGACGCTAGTTCCCGCCTCTTGCCAAAGAGAAGCTGTTTGATCTGTCATTGCATGTTAGCCAGCACTCGTAGACTAGGAAATCCATGACGTAAGGGATCACTTTACGAGAGAAATGCGAATGAATTTGAAATTCATCCGTAAGGTTAGGTGCTCTGTGCACATGGCTCGATGACAATAGGCTTATTAGATGAGACGGAGTGAACAGCCAAGACGAATTGTCTCCAGCTAGCGGCTGCTTCTTCTGCTTAACAGCACAGTTATTCTGATTCGACTGATGAAGTATGATGCAAAATATTGGTACATTCAGATGAGTGCAGGCCTCTTCCTCTGTAGACAAAGTCTGCCCGTACAGTTAAACGAGAATGAGGGCCGCAAAACCATCTTATAGAGCATCCATACCATCCTTCAAATGCCGCGGCCGTCACCAAGATGCCCCACAGCGGCTATCAGCTTTGTACTGTCTAGCGATCGATCATTCGCAACGCTTATTAACAGAGACTTGGCAGTGGTGTGGGTTTTACGTCGCATGAAAGAGGCGGAGATCGAAGAACCCTGGTCTTGTGAAACACCAATACCGATTCTCTCGGTACTTCTTGAAACACCTCTCCTGTTAGAGGGCTCTTCGACTAGAATCTCTTAGTTGCTTACTCATTATTTACTCATAATTGCCTGACCAATAAGCACTATTCGTTGACATGTTCCAAGGAGGCCCCGTTCAAGACATGTTGAACAAGATAATGCGGCTACTGAGAAAACGCGGACAGCTTATGTCAACAGCCGTAGCAACAGTAACGCAGAGTGATTAACGCTAAGCCTATGTGCTCACTGCTGGGCCTAATGCATATACGGTTTTGGCTGTGAAGTACGGAGGTATATCCTACTCTGAAGAAGTTGCCCGATATATAGTCACAATACATGTCGGGAAGTTCCATGGATCTGTTAATGCTCTTCAATGATCGAACATGTTTATAAATCCACACAGGTGCTAAAAGGCAAAGCTGATACTTTTTCGTCTACAATGGAGAAGAACATCCTCGGCACACGAATCTGTGTCCCTGTGACGGATTTTTGATTCGTAATCATACGACCTTCCTCGTGTGGACGCCCAGTATCGTGTGACGTTTTTGGGGCCGTCCAGTTTTTACGAGGCACTGTCCACGAAAAGCTTTATCTGTTACCAGCTACATGTATCTAGTTTCCACCCTTTTGGCATGTCAACAGTACATAGTATCGCAAATAGGACAGAGAAGCCAGTGGATCAAGGGCGGCAAACAGATAGGCTGCGGTCTTTCATTGATGCCGGAGCAATGTCGGGATACAGGCAGCGTCTTCACCTTTCTTAGAATGTAAACCGAGATCGACTTGTTTGATCTGGCGATCCACGGAGTTCGAAAAGCGCTAGGCTTTCCGCTCCGCTAGCGTGACAAGTTCTGATTAGGGGCGGTTTAGCATCCATTCTCGCAGGGCCAGTGCCGAAAATGGGCCTCGGTACCGGAGCACTACATTGTCTGTACTGTAAGAGCGCCTTTTCGACCATTCAAAATACTACAGTAAAAGCAAGATCAACTTGTTTGATCTAGCAACTCACAGATTTCGTAAAGCACTAGCCTTTCCGCTCCGCTAACATAGCAGATTTCTAATCAAGGGCGGTTTAGTATCAATTTTCCCAGGGCCAGCGCTGGGGATTGGGCCTCGGTATGTATCCTGGGCACTACGTGGTGGTATGTACTGTAGGCTCCATATCGGATGAGAAATAGCTGACATAGCCTTCGTATGCAATCAATGCCGATGAAAATCTTGTCTCGAGATCAAGGGGGCAATTGATGGCACTCGGTCACTTGAATTCTACCGATTACAAGTCAGTGTCCATGTATACGCGCATATAGTATCTCGTTCTCTGCAATCTGAGATTGATGGCGGGGAATGCAACATGTACCTATCCTATAAACACATTAATGCTGTACAGCAGCCAATCGTGAGACAGCATCTACAGTGTCAAAACACGAATCTAGCAGCCAACCTAAAATGCACTCAAAATCTACTGTACAGACATCGAGGATTACCAATCAACCAGCAGATCTTGCGCTAGCGAGTCAAAAGTCGCAAGTGGAAACGACGCAGGACGGGAAATTGCCTGCATCGGTCTCTTCACCGAGACTATTTTTTACGCGCTCAGGAGTATTTGCCTTTTCTCTTTCTTCTCTCTGCTTCTCTCTCCTCTAGTCTCGGACTTGTTGTTTCTCCTGCTGCCTCCCATGGACACCGAACCACCTCGGCAACTTGCGTCTCTCCATAATTATGCGCAGGCGGGCTTTGTCCTCATCCACCAGCCCTGGATCGAAGCCAGCGGCCGGGCTCTTTTCTAAAAAGAGGCCTTGGCTGGCCTGGTCGATAGTCAGAGATGCATACATACATAGCTGGGCGGAGCTGCAAGACACGGCGAGAGCGAACTCCGGGCCGGAGGAATATCCCTATTGCGAAATGGCGGCCTAGTGGCTTTGTGGGGAGCCGTAGTTTGCGTAGCCTGGAAGGGGCCGTCGCCGTGTGAGACCACATACTGCTTGTCCCATGCCGCTGCTAAACTGCATTAGCATAGCATGCCGTACCTAGCATCAAATAGCAGTCGTGTGTATCACAGTTACGGCTCCGACCTGCGGCTCCGAATCGTCGTAGTGGCGGCTCAACGCAGCAGCCTCAAACCCACCATGTGTGCAGCGCTGATGGGGAACTTTCCATTCCGGGCACCTGCGGGCAACTCCCAATGGCACGGAGTTCAGCTCACGTACGACACAATGCATGCGGGTCTCCGGAATCTCCATGTTGCTGCTGTTTCAGAGACCGGCCGTCCTAGTGTAATGGAGCAAACAGCCGTTTTGAGTGTGTCGCCGCCACCACCGTCGATGCTCAGCTAAACTGCTAGCCGGATCGGCCACCCTTACTGACACAGACTAGATAGTACATAGTAGAATATACGGGTATAAAGACGGCGGTGACGCCAGCTTTCGAGAGCTGCTTCGAATAGTCTCAGATCTCTGTCTTAGATTACATCTACTTGTCCATTAGCGCGTGTTGCTTTCTACGACATACCACACATCACATTCACCATGGCTGTTGAGAACCTTTCCGTTGTCCTGGCTGAGCGCCCTACCGCTGAAATCATTCCCGGCACCACCTTCACCCAGAAGACCTCCCCGGCCCCCACATCCGACGACCTCAGAGATGGAGAGATTCTGGTTGAGGCTCTCTACCTCTCTCTGGACCCTGCCATGCGTGGCTGGTTGAACGGTGAGTATTCTATTTCACTTTTCCTTCCGTTGAAGTCAGTATGGCTGATATCTTTTAGATGTTCGATCTTACGTCCCTCCCGTCCAGATCGGCGAGGTCATGCGCGGCGCTTCCGTCTGCCGTGTCATTGCTTCCAAGAGCAAGCAGGCTGCTGCTGGCGACTACGTCTGCGGCTTCACTGGCTGGACTCAGTATGCTGTCCTCCGCGATGGTGCCTTTGAGCCCTCTTCCAACTACCCCGGCCTGAAGGAGCCCAAGGACATGCTCTCTGTCCTGGGCATGACTGGCCTCACTGCCTGGGCTGGTATGACCAAGATTGGCGAGCCCAAGGCTGGTGAGACGGTTGTTGTCTCTGGCGCTGCTGGTGCTACTGGCAGCATTGCTGGCCAGATTGCCAAGATCAACGGCTCCCGCGTTGTTGGCCTTGCCGGCAGCGATGACAAGTGCAAGTGGCTTGTTGAGGAGCTCGGCTTCGACGTTGCCCTGAACTACAAGGATGCCGACTTCAAGCAGAAGTTCAAGGAGGCCACTCCCAACTACATTGACGTCTACTTTGACAATGGTAAGCAGCCCTTTTACTGCAGCCTCCTTCCCTTCCCCTGATATTCAGTGCCGCTAACAAATGCCAATCTAGTCGGTGGTGAGATCCTCGACATGTGCCTTGCCCGCGCCAAGGAGCACGCTCGCTTCGTCATGTGCGGTGGTATCAGCCAGTACAACAGCTCAAAGCCCCAGGGCCCTTCCAACATCTCCCGCGTCATCACCATGCGCATCAAGATGCAGGGCTTCATTGTCTTTGACTACACCAAGGAGTACGGCGTTGCCCGCCAGCAGCTCGCTCAGTGGGTTTCCGAGGGCAAGATCAAGAAGACTGAGCACATCCTCACCGGCGGCCTCAAGGTTGCCGAGCAGGGCCTGGTTGACCTGTACAAGGGCTCAAACACTGGCAAGCTTTTGGTGGAAATCAAGAACCCTAACGACACCCCCTCGAAGTTGTAAATGTAACGCCAAAAAAAAAAAAAAAAAAAAAAAAAAAAAAAAAAAAAACAAAAGAAACAAAGAAAAATAGAAATACCCCCTGAAGATATAATAAGTTCAATGACAATGGACTAAAGTTGTATATAGTTTTTGGTTTGCATGGCATGGACGCGTTGGCAGAAACGAATAAAATTTCTTACTTCATAATCCTGCTTCTGTTGCGGCTTTCAGTGATGTGATCGAATTACATCTCTAATTATTTTCCACCTTCTTGCTTCTGGCAATGACTTGGCAAGTTTAGCGGTTGCGAAGCAAACATGCAGGCAAAAAGCAGCAATTGCCAGGAAAAAACATCATTCTGCTGCTTCATGCTATGGTGTGATTTTTTTTCCCCAACAACTTTGATTAACTCGAGTTGAAGCTGGTCCACACCACCCGGCTCTAACCGATCCATACCACTCCCAGCCGCCAATTACAGTCGCGATCCCCAAGCTTAGCTCTTTTTTTCTATGTCACTCGTTCGCAATTGAGCTTAGCTACCCATGACCATTTTATTATCGCGCCGGCAATCGGACACTAAGCACTTTATCTGGGAGCTCAAAAGTTTTTGAAAATGTGGTAGAGATATTTTTTTTTTCTTTATTCCCTCTTCCTTTCTTGAGGAGTTGCTGGCGTTTGGTGCTTCATTGCGCTGTAAATTCCCAACAAAGAGCCAATAGTAGAGCGGCCGTATACTAGCGAGCTCGCTTCCCGTGCAACCATGGACAACGACATATCAAATCAGAGACCGTTTGACAAGGATGATGCGGTGGCTATGGTAGGCGAGGTGCAGCATACCATTGATCCTGTTGTGGAAGCAAGAGCCGTGAGAAAAATTGACTTGTTTCTGATTCCGGCCATGATTTGTGGATGTCAGTTTGTTTTCCTATTTCGGCGTATAGAGGTTGGCTATGATGCTAGAAACGTGCTGACATGATTTGCGTTCATAGATGGCCTCGTCTACTACGACAAGGCGATTCTCGGCTCAGCTGTCCTCTTTGGCATGACGACAGATCTTCATCTCAGCGTCGTTGACAACTCAACTGTCCCTCCTACAGTCGACACTAGGCGCCTCAGCTGGGCCACCTCAATCTTCTACTTCGGTATGCTGGGAGGCCTGTACCTCATGACGTTCGCTTTGCAGCGTTTCGACATGGGAAGAGTCCTCGGTGCCGTTGTCATCCTGTGGTCCGCCATCTGCATGCTCACCGCGGCCGTGACTTCTTGGCAAGGCTTATTTGTCCAGAGATTCTTCCTGGGGTTCGTCGAGAGCATCATTCCCACAGGATTCATGTGCATCATCTCAGGCTATTACACGCAGTCCGAACAGTCGCTACGGCAGAGCTGGTGGTTTAGCAGTACCGGCCTGTTTACCATCATTGGCGGAGCGCTTAATTATGGATTTGCTCAGATCACAGGAGGAGGGCTAAAGAGATGGCAGTACATATATCTGCTGGCTGGGTCATTGACATTCCTCTTTGGCCTCTTCTGCTTCGCGCTGCCAAACTCTCCGGTATCAGCTTGGTTCCTGACCAATGAAGAGCGATTTGCAGCTGTAGAAAGGCTGCGGCACGGACAGACTGGGGTGCGGTGCACGAAATTCAAGTCATCTCAGCTTAAAGAAGCAGTTCTAGACGTCAAAGTTTGGCTAATCGCCATCATGATGGCCTCTGCGTATACTGTTAACGGCGCAGTGAGTGGATTCGGACCACTTATCGTATCGACTTTTGGCTGGGATACAGTCGAGTCCATCGTTTTCCAGTTTCCTCTCGGCGCGCTATGCTTCATTGTCATCCTAGCGACAGGCTACCTTGGCTCCAAATTCAACAACATCCGTATCTTCATGCTCATCTTTACCTGCTTGCCAGTCATTGCTGGTTGCGCCATGATTTGGAAAAGCACCTGGAGCTTCCATGCCGCCTTGCCTGTCGTGGGATACTCCATCACAGGATTCTTTGGCGGCACAGTCAGCCTTATCATCACCATTGGCATGTCTAATGTCGCGGGCCATACGAAGAAGAGCTTCATGGCCGCGACCATTTTCGTGGCCTACTGCGTCGGCAACATCGTTGGGCCACAGCTGATCTGGTCGCAGACCAAGAGCAGACACTATCCCGCCCTCTGGCTCGGCCTGATCATATGGTACGATTATTTAACCAATGTGACCTGTAGCCGAGATTTACTAACTTGTGTATAGTTACATCATCTGCATTGTTGCATCTTCGACACTGTACTTTGTTCTACGGGCTGAAAACAAGAAGAAGATGGCCTTTCCAGAAGACGAGACCGAGCGAGCAAAGCTTGCATTTCAGGATCTAACCGACAAGGAGAATCCATACTTTCGCTACGTTTACTAGCATGGGACCAGATTGGGATTTACTAGATTACTTTCGTCATTCATAAATGATACCCGACGCTGCACTGCGTTTATTCAACATATTCATATTATGCCAATACTAGTGCTGTTGATATATGATCTAATTATGTACGCGTTTTATCCACATGATCCGAGCATGAATCTCCAATACAGTAAATGCAAATCCAACCAAATCTTTACATCGAATTTCGTCAATCACTCGCTTTCGTTATATCCATTAATGTTCAAAATATCCGTGTAATGCTTGGTCCAACCCATTCAACGACTTCACACTGTCTCTCTCCTCGCCATTTTTCAATCCTCCCTTGCATCCAGCCAGATTTGAAATCCACCCACTTGTTGTCGCCCACTTTTTCTGGCTCTCGCGCTGCCCCGTGTCTAAAATCTCGTGAGAGAAGGCATTGCTTTTCGTCTCTACCTCGCCAGTTCCACTGAACACAGTTGTTGTCTTTTTTACATGCTTCTTCGCACTTTTCAAAGGAGTCTATTCCTTCTTCTGGACCGGGCTTCCATGCGCCCCAGTCGCCGTTATCCCAGTTCTCCAAAGTGTCAGACGTACCAGGACGGTGGAATCGCCAATAATCGGAGTAAAGCAATGGACGCTATGAACACATGTTAGAGTCTTTGACAATCACAAAGATTACAGTGATTATTTTTTCAGGGGAAAGACTGGCATACCTTGTGCTTCCTCTGCCCAAACTCCCATTTCCAAACATCGACCATGTCTTTGGGCGATGTTTTGTGCAAGGTCATTATAGGCTGACACCAGTAAAGGTCGCTAAACGGAATCCCATGCAGCGGATGAGGATTAAACATGGGCCAATAACCCTGCAAAGCCACACCATTGTTCCACAAGGTCCAGCCGACGACGCTATCACCGCAGCACTCGCCCTGGAGCAGAGGGAGCCATTGCTCAGTAATGGACGGTCCGCTATACTGGCCATGCGGGGCCACATCGCGGTGTATAAGCGCTTTGACGGCTGCTCGACTGAGAGCATATCCAGGGCCGCCATTGGCAAAGAATGTCTTGATATCGCGGACGTCGTCATGGCGCCCAGGAGACGGTGAGCCCATGTACACGGGAGTATCGGGATCGAAAGTTGAGAGAAATCGGTATACATTGTCCCATACGACATATCTGTTCAACAAAAAAAGACGAGTTATTATCTCTGATCATCGAGGGGTAGGGGACCTTGCACAAAGAAAGGGTATGCATACGTATCTGTCTCGTAGAAAAAATAAAAGGGTCGATTGGGTTTCAACAGCCAAGCCCGCTCTATCTGTGGCAGAAACTTGAACTTATCAATCTTCCAGCCATCGATTTTCTTGGTTGCCTCCTTGTCCTGATCCAGCTTGCCATTCTTCTTCAGCTCTCTCTGCAGGAGGTAGCTTGAGATATCCGGGTTATATTCTTGATCGTAATACTTGGGCGGAAGGTTTGCGAGAATGTCGATTGCCGTGTGGTTGCGGATGGGCTCGTCAAGATCGGAGAATATGAGCAGCTCGTCCGGCTGGAAGCACGCACTGACGCTGTCGAGCTGTGCGTCCAGCTTTGCACGATCCTCGCTATGGCCTATCTTCAGAACAGGCTGGATGAGATTGAGCAAGTGCTTCGGAAACGTTGCGCAGAGGTCTGCGGTGGACTTGTTGGCGGGATCGAGAGACACGGGGTCGTAGTCGCTAACAGTCTCGTAGGGATAGTATCCGGACGTCTCCGCGATGCCCGGCGTAGGTGATTCGGCAGGTAGTTTCGGCACGGTCTCGCTATCATATTGGTGTCGCCAGAGCAGCCCAAAGGCCACGAAGAAGAAGGCGACCACGCCAAAGGCGATGCGAATCAGGCGTTTGTTCAAGAGGAAGAGCCCGATATTCTGCGTCTCCGCAGGCTTGGGGAAGAGAGCCATGATCGCTGGTACATGGCCTTTGGCCTTGCAGGAGAACAAAAAGAGCGTAGCACGGCCCAGACGCGACAATTGCACAGAGTCAGTCGGGCTTTCGCGGCACTTTGCAACTCGTATCCACGATCCTTTTTCTTCACAGCCACATAGTGCGACCAGGGGATGTCATTTTTTGCGCCGTGCCTGGATATCGCGGCGTCGCAGGCTGGATGGGGCGGGTTTGATTTTTGGAACCGGTACAAGCAAGCCCTGCACGATTGCTGCGTAGGATCAGGTATAGGATACATGTCAAAACGGTGGCGTTTAGGAAATTTAGGATCTAAGCACGGAGGGGAGCGCTGTTAGGAGGCAGTGCTCCGATGACTGTCAACGATCCGTTGTGCAGATCGCTTAACCTCTTCAGTACTATTAATCGAGCAGACAGACGCTTTCATAGCAATTGTGCAGCCCCAAGTGCAACCGATTTCACCACTGTTTGAATAAAAAACGGCGTCGACGATGGATTAGGCTTTTGACAGTTGGTGGCTGGAACAAGATCGATCTGCGGAACCCATTGTTCAGGGCGCGACTCCATAGGTAGTTCGTAGGGGGCTTACGATCAAAGTTTCAATGTACTTTAGGTCTTCCACATAAAAAACAACCCCGAATTATTTGTCTTCTAGAGACCGAAGAGCGCGATTTCTACTACTTATTTCCATTGCATGCCCGTTGTTATCTCTCGTAATCCGGTACACAAGATGAAAACGCTCACAGTTGGCGCCCTGCGACGCCATAGCAAGAAGCCAAGAGCATAGAGTTAGGGTGAAGCACGTATTCGCATAAATGCGTGGTCAAAGTCTGCAACCAGTTTAGACGATAACACAGTGGCTAGATATCTTTAAAAAGAGCATCCGAAGAGAGGCGGAGAGTTTTCATAGGGAAAAAAAAAAGAGGCGATTTACGTCCACGTACATATATTGTACCCCAATGTTCCATCGTTCTTCTCGCCATTATGCCGATACTATTATACTTGCAAGGTATAGTTTTTTTTTTCTCCGCCATCTCACCTCTAAATTTTAATGGAAAAAAATAAGCTTAGAGATTGAACATCTTCCGGAATAAATTCCGATCATTTGTACGTACCAAATGCGCTAATCATCAGCGGATCAGATAACTTTAATTCTCCTGGCATGATCGAAGACGCCAAGAATTAGATGGAGCGAAGTCGGCAAAACGTCTCCATCGGGACGAGCACTCGTTCTCCATCCCACTCGTTCTCCATGCTGGGTTCCTGCGGGTATACACGCTACTGATGTAAACTATCGAATTCAGTGCTGGCTTAGCCTTGTGAAGCTGGTCGCCCAAATGGCAAGCATGAGAGGCACACCTTGTCCATCAGCCTACTAGAACATCATCCCGTCTTGGCCTCGAGCGCTCGGTGTTTCCATATTCGACGGCTAGAGAAATATTTCACCTAGTCCCGCCATCAGCTTCCAATACGAACGGACTTTTGCTATCATCCTCGGAACGACCGTGCTGCCACATGCTAGGAATGTCATCTAGCCATCCATCCAACCTGCCCAGATTCGGTCTCGGCGCAAACTTCATGCTACTCGTCGAAATATAAATATGGCAGACTGTCCTTCCTACTCAGTGCTTGCTTCGTATACGCTGTGACCCTCCTCAGAGCGGTGCATTTGAACTCCCAGACACCTAATTCGATCTTGAACGTTGGTTCATATCTGCGTCCAACAGCAACCAGCCATGGTCCAAGTTGTCCTCCCAGCGTTGATCCCAGACATCCCCAAGGTCTACGATGTCTACTTCAACGCCTTTCAAAACGACCAGATGGGGAGGATTATGCTCGAGATTCTCTTCCCTGGAGTAATCGACGAAGACTTCAAGAAGGCACATGCTGCTGGAACATTGGCGTACTGGCACACCAGTGCGTCCCAATACACCTTCAAATGCGTCGATACGAACACCGGGGACATCATTGGCATGGCTCTCGGCGATGTTTACCTGACGGAGCGGAGCGAGGAGGAGCGAAAGAACCAGGGTGTACCCTGGCTCCTCGGGGAACAGCGTGAAAGGGCAGAAAAGATTTTAAACCCTCTATGGGAGGTGAGGGAAAGACTGTTTGGCGGCAAACGCTATATCTGTATGTTCATCCTGGTGAGATCCACCTTTTCAGCCTCAGCTGTTGGTGGACTTGCATGCCAAGACAAGCAACTTTTTTGCTAACAAACGCCATTTTCCGTTAGATTGCCACGTTATCGGTATTGATCCGAGGCATCAAGGGCGCAAGGCTGGAGCGTTACTCGTACAATGGGGCATAGACTTGGGCGAACGGGCAGGCCTACCGGTTTACTTCGAATCTTCTCCTTCGACAGTTGGACTATATAAAAAATTGGGATTTGAACTGCTCGACGAAAAAATCATACACAAAGCTGAAGTCCTGGGAACAGAGGAGGATATTGAAGTTCCTCTCATGATTAGGATGCCATCTCTTGCCGGTGGGATGAGCTTTTCAGAGTGGAAATCCAAGGGTTATCCCGAGTTTGGGGGTTCGGATATTGCACCAAAACTGGTATAAGGATGGTGGTCTGGTCTAGATTTTACTAAATTAATAGCTAATTGACATTTTAAAATGCCATCAAGTGCACTAGTTTGTGTTTATGACTCATAGTGCACTCAGCTCACAATATTGAAATGAAGTAGGCTGTGTGAACCGGCAGCCGTGGCAGTATGAGCTCAGGGCACAGGTGCGCGATTATCAGATCATCAGATAACTTTTCCGGTCCACCTTTGATCAAAATATCCCTGGAGCTGCATCTGTTAGCGTCAAAACTACTGCTAATGATCCCTCCCCACTGGCCCAATTGTTCTCTTGGCGTTGCCGTACCGCTAGCAACGGTTTGCTTAGACGATAACGTTAAAGCATGGGAATGGGAATGAGAATCTCCGAGTCGGACCTCCGGACAGAGTCGGACGGAGAGCTCTTGTCCGTGACGCGCTGGGTTCGGTATTTTCACCCTTCTTCGCTGGCTTGGCGGTTTTTTTTTTTTTTTTTTTCTTTATGAAAACGATGGCGGCTCTGGAAACTCTCTACAAGGTTTCTCTAACTTCTTAGTAGGATACCGCAGAGAATCTACTTCTAAGAACAGGAAGCCAAAATGTTGGAAAAGACGAAAATATACACCAAGATTGTCGGCTACACTCTCGTTGTTCTTTGGACAGAGTTGCGACTCGCTCTTCGAGGTGCTATAGTACGACGTCAAGCCGCTTTCTTTGGGTCTTCTAGCGGAGAAGAAAGAACTCGCAACATCGTCATTGTCGGTGCTAATTTTGCAGGCTACCGTGCAGCCCAGATTATTGCAAAGAATCTACCTCCCCGAAGCCCTTATCGCGTCGTGGTTGTTGAGCCGAACAGCCATTTCCACTTCACCTGGGTGCTTCCCAGATTCTGCGTCGTCAAAGGGCACGAACATAAGGCGTTTATTCCATATGGAGGGTACTTGGATGGAGTTGTCGAAGGCTCATATCGCTGGATCAAAGACAAGGTTGTTGACATCGACCGAACTACTGTGAGGCTACAGGGCAGCGAGGAATCAATCCCATACGAGTTTCTTGTCATCGCTACAGGAGCGGGAGTACAGGATGGCCTTCCATCGCGAGTCAATTGTACAGAAAAGGCGCAAGGCATGAAGCTCCTACAAGGCATGCAGAAGAGGCTCGAATCGGCTAAAACGGTTGTCGTTGTTGGAGGAGGTGCTGCCGGCGTCGAAGTCGCCACAGATGCCAAGGACTTATACCCAGAGAAGCACATCATCTTGATCCATTCCAGAGACGCAGTGATGCATCGTTTTGGCAAAGGTCTTCAAAAAGCTGCACGCGAAGGGCTTGAAAGACTAGGCGTCGAGCTTATCCTTGAAGACCGCGTGGTAAATGAAGACTCGGCGTCTGGAGTAGTGACTCTCAGATCCGGCCGGCAGATTACCTGCGATTTCTTTGTAAGTCCTATTCAATAGCATGAGGGTCTTACGACTTAGCCTAATAAGCGATATGTTGCAGATGAATTGCACCGGACAAAGACCATTATCTGATGTTATTGCCACCCTCTCTCCCAAATCGATTTCATCCACGGGCCACATCAAAGTCAAGCCAAGCCTCCAAATAGCCGATGATTCCCTACCGAATATTTATACCTGCGGTGATGTTGCCGATACGAATACCCCGAATCCGAACTCGCGATCAGCGATGCGCCAAGCAACAATTGTGGCAGATAATATTCTTCGCGCCGTCGCAGGCAAAACCCCCAGCTATATTTATGAAAACAAGTGGGCAGATGGCGTGATCAAGTTGACTCTAGGATTGGTATGATGTATTCTCAAACCAATGCGGTTGTCCTTCCTATATACTAATGATCTGTTTCCAGGATCGATCGGTTACACATCTTGGAGACGGAAACTCTGAATTGCTAATTCCAGGCAAAGAAACGGACGAGGCTCTAATGTCAGCCATGGCTTGGTCGCGTATGGGGGCGAAGCCATTCGAGGATGAATACATGGATGCTCATGCAGCTGAAGTCGAAGGAAACATTATCAAACCCTGACATGTTGCTGTTGGGAAAGTCGCCGGTTGGTACGAACTTTTTGCCTCTAATGAGGCTAGACTTTGGAAATCGTTCAAAGACGGCAATTCTAGAACGTTGCAGTGCAGTATATTTTTAAATCCTTGTATTCACAGCGATAGATGTTAGAGCTATATATATGCCGGAATAATATATGTGATTTTGCTTTCGCAAATCGAGGTCCTACCTAATGAAACGTTGCAGCCCAAACATCCATTGTCCACGACTTCTTCACATCCATCGTCTCCAAAACTCCAAGAACGCCATCTCGAGCCGAGCGCAAGAGCGCCCTGACTTTCGGATCTTCCACTTTCTCTTCAATCTCCTTCAAAAAGTTTGGACTTTTGACTGTTCCCGTCTCCCAGTGGCCATCCAAGAGTCCCGCTTCAGGCACCACGAAAGTTTCCCCATCAAGAGTCCAAGCATTTTCATTGGCAGCATCAGCAATGGCGCCAGGGCTGGAAAGGCATCGGATATTAGCCTCGCTACCCTTGTTATGCGCCTCGAGTGTAGCTCGTGCCACTGAAGCAAGAACATGTGGCAAAGCGTTCTTCTCCGTCGCCTTAAGGGCGTATTCCGCAATGAGAAGGGACGTAGCTCGCCCTTTCAGGGCGCCCAGCATCTTCTTGAGCGTGGCAGGGGAATCAAAGTACCAGATGCAGTGGGCAAAGACAACATAGTCCCACGATTTATCCGCATTCTCTGCCAAGAAGTCGATCGGATCGGCAAAGTACCACGAGATACGATCTCCTACAGCGCTTTTAGAGAGATGTTCCTGCGCCTGGGCCAATGTCCAGGGGGATCCATAGTCTGGACGTCCAGGGTCCACAGCATCAACATGGCCGGCAGGGCCAACGGCTTCGGCCAATACCGCAGTAGTCGTGCCCTGTCCGCATCCGATTTCGAGGACGCGGCTGCCTGGAGCGATGCGCCAAAAGTTGACGAGCTTGATGCGGTGTTCTGCCTGGGGAGTCTCCAGAGCCATGTGCATTTGGACATCTGGCCCGGTGAGGTGGTACGTTGCAATAGTAGCCGCAGCCGTTGCCGGCATGGGCTCAAAAGATGTGGAAGAAGACATTTTCGGGTATTGTTTGGTTCCTTTGGAGATCTTTCTGTTCAACTACGCTCTCATCTTCCCTAATTATACTTCAGCATTCTTTGTAGCTCTGTATTGTCCAAGTCCTTGTACAAAAAAATTTTCCTCATCTTTTTTTTTGGATTTGATTGCATTATCGTCCTCTTCCCCCCTTTCCTTCTACAAAAGATCATTGTTGTGAGTCATGGCTATCGATTTTCATACCCACTTCATGATCAAGCCTGTGTACCCCGCGCTGCCCTCCAGATCTCGTTGCAATTAGCACTGTCATCCTGGTTACCAAAACGGGCTAAACTGGTCACGAAAAGAAAGCTGTTGGCATGAGGCTTTGACTCACACGTCCCCCATACGATTATACGATGCTAGGCCCCTTGTTGGAGAGGTTCCAAGACCATTGCGTAGAAAACCAATATGGTTAGTGGCCGCTAGGCCAGACCTGTTAAGGCAGGACAAAACCAAGAAAATGAATCATTTTCCTGCGGACATTATTAGATAAGTAATCCGAACGGATAGCCTATCAAAGAGTCGTACAATAACGAGCTGAGCAAAATAATAACCGTCTCCATTCATCACCATCTGTGGACAATGTTACATTCAATAGAATCTGGCTCCGACACATTATCCAAGAAGGAATGCCTTTGTTTCTTCCTTTCTTTTTGCCGAGAGCAGGAAATTGTAGTTGGAAATTAGGAACCGTTGCTCCACAGAAACAAAACAAAGGTCTGTAAACAGACAAACTTTGAGTTAAATGTGCCTTGAATGTCATCAACAGGCATATTTCCGCGAACTCCCAAGCATTCTCTCCCAGCCAGGTCGGTAGTTGTCTCAATGATTCATCTAAAAAGTTGTCTGGAGCTTCGGATAGTCCTCTGCATGTGCCTTCAAATCTGCGTAAATCGAAGCGGAAGAATCTCCCGGCATATCCTTCATTCGTTTCAAATCTTCTTCTTCTAGTTCTTCCATGAATTCTAGAGGTCCCTCCTTGTTCGCGTTCTCGTCTTCTCTTTGAGGCGTCAAAGCTTTCTTGATCCCCGAAGATTCGCCTATGAGCAGAATTTGCGTGTTATCGTAGTCGAGATGGTGTGGCCGAGATGGTATCCATCTTAGCTCACGAAACTCTTCATGGATCCTGCGTAATGAGCTTAGTAACTTTAGTGCAAGACGTTGATATACCATACATACTTTTTAGGATACTCTGGCCCTTTGGGAAGCCGAGCCGAAGCTGGCGCTGGATACTCCGGATTCTTGGTGCTTATGATGAAACTTCCCTGCTCTTTCAAGTTAAGAGCTTCCTGCACTTCACCAAGCTTTTGCGGAAGTGTAAGCAAATATACAAGATGGCTTTCCCTTCCAGTCGTCGTGATGGCATAGACGCCTTCGCCAATTGGAGTAGCGGCTGGAGTATGTCTGGTGCCTTTCGTCTTGGTCTCGTACTCTTCGCCGGCGAGAAACTGGCCTTTTACTTCATCGTAGGATGCTCCAGACTTTTCCACAAACGATAAAAACCGCTCTCTGCCGCTTGATGGGAGTACCTTCTTGGGCAGAATAAGGATTCGAGTGTTTCCAGCATCTCGAAGTGGCCCCTCGCTCAGCTTGGCATCGTGTGCTATAGGTCTTAGAATGATAAAGGTTCGAGCAATATCGTCCACCTGCTCTGCCTTCTCAACATCAACGCGCCCTCTGATAAAAAAATAGATGATGCCCTTTTCAAGAATGCTCGATGGAACGTCCGTATCCTCTTTCTCTGGCTCAGTGGTGTTGTTTTCAAATTTGATATCGGGTTTGGAATCTGCTGGCTCTTCTTTTACGTCTTGACTAGCATCGCCTTCTTTCTCTTTGCCATCCCCATTCCTCTCGCTAGGCAATGCCTCTTCCCCTTCTTCGACTTTAGTTCGTTTCGCATCTGGATTTTCTGCTTCGGTTTTGTGCTTATCTCCAGCAGTAGCCTTCTGGTCTTGATGTATCTCGGAATCTGCCTTTTTATCTGCCATGGTAGAATGTTTCAGCCAATCTCACTCGTGAAAACCTGATCTCTAGATGCTTAGGTACCTAAAGAGAGTCTAGAAGCATGCCATGCGGCCTCTGACACCAGTCTAAATAGTTGTCGAATGATTGTGATGTCATCCACTTGTCATGACGAAGATCATAAACCATATCAGCCACCGCGGGAAAAAAAAATCTTAAAATGACCACAATAGAGTATAGCCTTTTTCTTTGTGGAGGAATTGGACGACCGTTGGCCATTTTCGCCCATGACGGGAATGTCAGCATAGTGCCGCTGTTCAACTAGTGGCTGGCTTCGCAACAGAGTCGAGATGCGATATATGCAAATCCAAAAATTCTGTCACGATTTCAAATTCTTTCTCCCAGGCTTTGAAAATTACGCGTCGTGGTCAAAGCGTATGTTTCATGAACATTTAGGCCAGCTATCCGCCTACCACAGCCAAAATAATTGAAGGACGCATCCTGGATTATGGCAATAATTTGGTTACTAGCGGCGCATTTACACATCGCTTGGCACTGACTCCTTGAACAGAAGCGACGTTCTTGCATCGAAGGCTCAAGAATATGTTTTTGTTTTTGTTTTACGATGTGAACATGCCTTTTGCCTTTGTGTTGCTTGTTTATCAGCTGCTAATATTATTTGGCTTGGTTCCTAAATAAAGCAACAAAGAGGTATCTTTCCCAAAGTATTTTACTTTTCTGTAGGAAAGAAGAAAAGAAAGAAAAGAATCGAAGCCCACAAACATCCTGGAGCGCTTGAGCTGATCTCTCTCCAGCATGGTGCTGAACGGAAATCCTCCCAAGCCGATCTAACATTTCCCTGCTTGCTCTGGATTCAACACGCCTAAAATCAGAGCATATCCTCTAATTTTGATCGTCGGTGTTTAGGAAGTGATATGTACAGTATTGCAGTTATCGAGATAAACATTATCCACATCATTTCCATTATGTGTCATCCCAGAAGATTCTTTCTATATGCTTATCTAGTGGATGGTTTGTTTTTGAACGTCCTATGTTCGAAAATTCGACCATCCTAACGCCGACTTGCCACAATAAAATGTCTCTGCTCCAAAGACGTCTGTTGTTATTTCTTGCCCATCGAATTTGTTTGCAGCATCGCGTTCTGGATCTCTTCTTCGGTTTGGCGTTTCATTTTGTCAGAAGAGGAATATCAATCTGTTTTGAGGGTAGAAAATTAGCGAGGCACAGGCACCATGGGACTGGGGTTAACATTCTCTAGATAGGTTAGAGAGACGGGATTTTTGCAGAGAAATATAAAGAAATGATGATGATGACGAGAAGGTTGTATATACTGTGAATTACCAGTAGCTCGAGAAGGCGGTTCTCGAGATAGAGAAGCCGATTCAGCTGGCTCGATCCAAGCCCTTCAGACGAAGAGTATCACAAAGACAAGCCAGATTCCCCTCTAGAGAAGCTTCTCTCTCATTGATTGTATGTCTGCCGATATTATTCCCTAGGCGCAGGTGTTCGGCGTCATCTTCGATTTTCCACCACGGTCTTCGTGGAGCGGGGAGAGATCGCTTCGTCGACCAGGTCGAGAGAATGCACAGCTCTGCATGTTGAATCTGGTCAACTGCTGCCTTAATCTTATTTTCTCGCCGACTTCGGTATACTTTTGAGCTGAGGAAAGAACTGCGTAATCTCGGTACAGCTAGATAGCTTCATGATACAGAGAAATGTCGTCAAGATTTCAGGGTCGCCCCATGTGGCGACGATCAGAGCAGGGGATTGAAACTAGAAGCCAGATTATTGGAAGATAATAAACTCAGCATATTTGAAGGAAAAACCTTACGAAGAATCAGAAACAGAACCTGAAGAAGTTGGGGTTCCTTCGCGAGTGTTTTTGGCGCTGGAGCAACGCCGAAATTTCGTTCTCCATTTTGCTTCTGCCAGCTGGGATACACGACGGAATCAAATGAACAAGTGATACGAAATTATGATGGTAGATTCAGCTACTCTACAATGCGTACGATGTTTCTAATCCACGAAGCAACCTCATTCCCTAAAGCAACAGCACTCATGCCAAACAGTCCCATTATGGGCCTCCCCCAACAAGTACGCCAGTCTCCCAGCACAGATCACCCAGAGCAACTGTCCACAACTCAGAAGTTTGAAGTGAGAGTTTCTTCTTCGAGTCCAGGCTTGTAGCCTCAAGCTCAATGAAAAAAGCAGCCTTCATAAGAGGTTGACTGGTGCAAGCACCGACATCAAGCCTCCTGCTCTCGGGCTCGCCTACCCAAGAGCTAATCACTAGGCCGGAGCACTTCTACCTCGCCGGGTTCTAGGCCTAGAGTTATACTCTAGGCCAACGAGATTCCCCGATGGGGATGGGCGGTGCTGAGGAAAGGAAAAGGGAAAAGAAAAGAAAGAGTCAACGGGGGGAAGGCGAGGTTTAAGTAGCCACGGGTGGGCTGCCCTCGATCACTCCAGGCACGTGAGTGCCTCAGGCCGCAGCTCTGCTCTGGCAACAAAGTGAGGGTAATGACGTCGATTTGTTTGTTTTTGTGGTATGCTAATTTATCATTGGAGGACTCGGTTTGCTTGCATGATGCCTATTTTTCTGATTGGATGTTGGGGGCGTATATTTCTTTGGCAGAGTGAATTGCTCTCCGGGTGGCCTCGAGAGAGCCCAGGCTGATGACCCCCCACGTCACGTAGCAGTTGCTGCAGACGCAGCAGATGCGCCATCTTTTCGTGCATCGCCATTCGTAATGTTGGTGTTGAAGATGCAGCTTATTTATCCTGTGCAGCTATCTCGTATTCTGACACAGGCAGTAGTGTGAATAGATGTGGATTGTAGCCCCTGAATTCTATCAAACGTAATGACACTGCTTCTTCGTATACATTGGGAGCTATACGCGGCGTAATTCACTCAAGTATTTGGTTTTCCACGAATTCGCAAAATCTTGATGCTACGGGGAGGTGGTGCTCCTGCACGGTTTGGCTGTGTTCTGTGTTCTGTGTTCTGTGTTGGCGTTGCTGGACGTGATCTGTTCCCCTCCTTTGATAGCAATCTGTTCAAGAGTATAAATTCCATCTTCGTTACTTTCTAGTACTATTGAATATTCAAATCCGTAATCATCTTTTGCCCAAAGACGCTTATTCTACATTTGCGTTTCCCTTTCACAGCCTTTGTGCGCCATATCCTGCCAAACACTCTGCCACTAGCTATGTTTTTCTCCATCCATATCCTATAGAAGCCTTTGATCTTTCTCTTATCGCCACTACAGTCTCCCAAAACAAACCTTTTCAGTGGCCCATTCTTCTTCCAAGCTCTACTCGTCTGGCTCCCCGGCCCTTCGCATATCACCATCTTTTCCTACCGACCATCTTCATTTCTACATCAAACACCCCCAAGGCATGCTTTTCGTTAATAACGCATATCTTTATTCCTATTGCTCTTGCTTGTACGTTCTTGGCTAACTTCCTTTCTCTACAGGTTTTACGCCACGAGAAGAATGAGAATCCGGCGTCCACCACTCCGCCTTTAGAGAAACAGCACACATCTCAGTTGTTCATATTTAGAAAACCACGAGCCGGATCTTCTCCACGATAGAATGAAGTACGTTGATCGTTCTTAATCACCGATTTTGAAACATACTGATGCATTGTTACTAGCATAAATGCGATGATTACCAGTTTAACTCCTCGCTACCATGGCTTTCCGCGTCAAGAGAACGTCCTGGGCATGACGGTAAATTGCCCTGATCGCGGCGTGTACTGTCTATGGTGTTTGTTCGATATTTGCCAAAGTGAAGATATAATGTTTTCGGTTAGAAATTAATCGATGGGGATAGGAAGGGCAGATAGCTATGGGTTGCTAAGCGGACGGTCAATTCAGTATCATGAATTCTAATAATCAGATTGTGTATCGCTTCAATCGCTTCACAGAGCTTCTCATGGGGTTTGTGAAAGGGATTTACTAAGCCAATAGTAGCTATTCTCTTCAAAGTCAGGGCAGAACGGTTGAAATATGGGGAGATTAAATCGCCGAATGGGGTACTCTGAGTAATGTAATCTATTTGCCGACCGTCATTGATCCTAACCTAGAATATGTCTTTGTATTTTCTCTATATTCTTGCTATTTTACAATTGTAGATAATAAATTCCATTTCTTATGCATTCAAAAGAATGCTTGTTATTCGAGCATCAATGCAATCTTCAACAAGAATACCGTAGTTACTTTATAGGGTAATGCCGCAGGGTGTAGCAAGGGCATCGAGTCTACGACCAAAGTGCTTAATAAAAATCATACCAGAGTCTCGACAGGCATAGAGAAAACTAACTGATAATTATTGAACGCTATTTGTGGGAATCTTGAGCGTTGCATTGCCAGATATTCTTGTTCTGGTGCTTCTCTCCATAAGCACTTTGCAATATTCAGCAACTGAGGCCAACCTAAGCCCCACCAAAACTGCCAGCAAGCAGCGAAGCTCAAGATACAGCACCTTTCAACGTCAGTAATTGTTTCATACAGACATCCCGAGAAGACAGAGATGAAATTTCTTCTACACTCTCATTTTCCTGCCGGCCATGCCTATCCAATGCAAGCCATCAGCCAAGCCCTGGTCGATCGCGGCCACGAGGTCGTATGGCTGACTAGCGCTGATAACGAAGCTCGCGTTAAAGCCACGGGCGCAACATTCGTCAAGACTCGAGCCATTGCCGCAATCGATGCGCCGTTCATCAAAGACAATTCAACTGGACTTCTCGATAGGCAATTTCACCGACTAAGGTCCCGCGTTGTGGCTCAAGTTGCCGACTATCGAGCTATTTTGGCCGGATTTCCCGCAGACGCTCTGCTTGTCGATGTGTTTCCTCATGGAGCTCGCGCTCTACATGAGCTTGGAGAAATACCTGTATATGCAACTCTGGGGGTCATTCCATTCTATACCTCCGGAACTACAGCACCATTGCCAGTATCAGGAGATTCTCCGCCAGCGTCCTGGTTGGGCCTGGTGTGGAACGGCCTGCAGCAGCTCATTAACCAATGGATTCTACTTCCTCTCTTTCTAAGGCCAGTGATAAATCAACAAAGAAAGGTGCTTGGACTGAAGAAACTTTCATTTGGCGAGCCCGCAGAATACTTCACGTATAGTCCTCTTCTTCACATCCAAGCCTCGTGCGCAACGCTCGAGTTCTCCCAAGAACCAAAGTTTGAGCACAGGAAGCGAGTAGCCTACGTTGGTCCTCTGGTCAGAATCCCCCCCACTACATCATTACAGCTACCTGCTTGGTGGAAAACCGTGATGTCACATCCACGAGTCGTCGGAATCACTCAAGGAACACTCGCCATGGATCCTACGTCTCTAATCATCCCTTCTGTCCGGGCCCTGAGGGAGGACCCATCCCTTCTGCTCATTGTTGTATCGCCGCACGGCAAGGATGTAGAAGCACAGATAGGAGAAGCAGTCAACGTCTGCTATGCAGACTGGTTGCCATATCACCTTTTACTTCCGCGCCTTTCTTTATTGATTACGAATGGTGGTTACGGAAGTATAACCCAGGCGCTTTCTCATGGAGTCCCTCTTCTCTGTGCGGGCCAAACAGAAGATAAAAAAGATACAGCTGCTCGAGTAGCATGGTGCGGCGCTGGCATCGATCTCAAGACCGACAATCCCACCTTGGATCAAGTCAAAGCGGCCGCTAATAAGATCCTTTCAGACGAGAGCTATTCGGCCAGAGCGAAGACTTTAGGAAGAGAATTAAATGAGCAAGGAGGCGCACAAAAAGCTTCTATTTTGTTAGAAGAGCTCGCGACTAGGCACCAAAAAGACATTCGTAGCGACTAGAGACTACAAAAGAACACCCACGGTATTTAGCGAAACCGCCATTGAATATCTAGAATCGCAGCTATTTATAGAGAAAATTATAGCGACTACACGATTAAACATAGATTATAAGAAGATTCGAGACTTTGATTACGATATTTACATCAGAAACGAGCCTTGATTTGAGAATAGATATCCAGTCCAAGCATCGTAACGTGTTTCCTAATAGGCAACTATATTCCAGATACAAGGAAATTTCTTGCAACAAAGCAATTATTTCAGCCACTTTCGCCATTTCACAATAGAGAATTTGCTTTGCGTGACAAACAAAGGAACACCTTGTTCAGCCTGGATAGGCATGAAAACAATCGTTCCATATCACAATCAAAAGAGCTACAAAGGAGCAATGATTGCTAACAGCGCATCAAATAAATAGGACTGATGATAATCGATCTAATGCAAATCCAGCATATGCTTCACGAGCGATGCAAAAAAACGCGTTTTCATATATCACATACCATATTTACAAAAGGCAGTAGTTGGCATAGCAGCCACGTTTGTAGAAAGAGGAGGTTATAGATCAGGAAGGTTATACCATCGAAGACGGCGAAATGGAGACGGAAAAATATCCAACGAGACGTACGAGACGACAAAAGCAAGAAATCCAGCCCTGTTTCCCCTTTCGAGCTAGCAATTGGAAACAGGACGCGACATACTTTGAGGAAAATGTAGAAAGACTCAAAAGTAGTTATAAACGCAATAATATCCATATGCAAAGTTGATTAAATACTCTATATACTTATGAGTACATGCTGGCATGTAAGTCGTCCTGCCATGCTCCGTTTTCTGTTGTTTCCATTGCCAATAGCCGATATCTAATTCTTCTTCTTCTTCTCAGAACCTTCCCCTTCCTCGGCCTCTCCGTCCTTCGCCTCACCATCCTCGCTGAACATGGTTTCTTGAGCTATAAAATTTGTTAGCAAAAAAAGTTCATCACGGCGATTCAAGAAAACGTACCACTCCAAAGTTCAGCATAAACACCCGCGCGATCAATTAGCTCCCTGTGGGTGCCCATCTCTGCAACTCGTCCCTCTTTCAGCACAATGATCAAGTCCGAATCAAAGATCGTTCGCAGCCTATGAGCCACAAATACGCTCGTGCGTCCCTTCTCGCGAAGAATTCCGTTGATATTCATCATCAAGGCCTGCTCAGTGTGCGTATCCAGCGCGCTAGTCGCCTCATCAAAGAAGAGCAAAGGAGGGTCCTTGAGGAGCAATCTGCTCATCGCCAGTCTCTGCTTCTCGCCTCCAGAGATCATCATACCTCGCTCGCCGACCTTGGTTTGATATCCATCTGGGAATTTCTCAATGATGTCGTGAATGCGCGCTCGTTTTGCGGCCGCGATGACTTGGTCGTGAGATGCATCAATCATACCATAGCGGATATTGTGCTCAACCGTATCGTTGAAGAGAGGGGTATCCTGGGGCACCACACCAATGGATCGGCGCAGAGATTCGACAGTAACATCGCGAACGTCCTGGTCATCAATGAGGATGCGGCCGGACTGGACGTCATAGTATCTAAATAGCAGTCTCAACAGGGTGGATTTACCACAACCACTGGGGCCAACAATGGCAACTTTCTTTCCGGCGGGAATAGTAACCGTAAGATCCCTCAGAATTGGTCTCTCGGGGTGGTATCCAAAGTTGACATTTTCAAATTTGATCTCTCCGCCCTTCACTAAAGCTAGGGGTTTCGCTGTCGGCTTTTCCACAATGTTGACATTCACTTTCTGCAAATTGAATAGTGTTTCCATATCCAAGAGGGACTGTCGGAGTTCACGATACACGGAGCCAAGAAAATTCAAAGGAACAGACAACTGGAAGACAAGTTGGTTTACCATTACCAAGTCTCCAACAGTCAAAGATCCTGTGGCGACTCCATCAGCTGCGAAGTACATCATCGCGGTCAAAGCTGTAGAAAATATGACATTCTGTCCACTGTTGAGGAAAGCCAGAGACGTGGCTACCTTGATGGAGCTCCTTTCGTATTCCCTCAAAGCTTTATCGTAGCGCGCAACCTCGAATTTCTCGTTGTTGAAGTACTTGACAGCTTCGTAGTTAATGAGCGAGTCTACGGCCACCGTTGACGCTCTATTGTCCGCAGCATTAGCCTGTCTTCGAAACTTTGTTCTCCAAGCCGTCGTCCAGATAGTAAAAGCCGTATATCCAACCATTGTCAATGCTGTTACAGCCGCAAACTTGAAGCCATACTGCCATGTGAGAATTCCGCAAACCATACTAATCTCCAACGCCGTTGGAAGGATATGGAAGACCATACTAGTAAGGAGGAAGCTGATGCCCTTTGTACCGCGGTCCATGGCTCGCGTCAAGCCTCCCGTCTGCTTAGACAAGTGGAAGCTCAGGTCAAGCCGTAACAGATGATTGAACACATTCCGAGCAACACCGCGAATAGCCTTTTGCGCAACAGAGGCAAATACGGCGTTTCGCAGTTCCTGGAAGAGGGTAGCGCCTATTCTGGTAGCTCCGTATGCGAGAATCATGGCGCCCGCTACAGTTGTAGCTGTACCGCCAACAGCAGCAACATCAATGTTTAACGAGTCCACAATGCTCTTGAAGTAGAACGGCACCTGCACATTCAGGACTTTTGCGCCGATCAGCAGGGCCACGGCAAGGCCTACGCGCACCTTGGTGCCAACTTCGCCCTTGGGCCACAGATATCGCGACATCTCCTTCATGATGGCCCAGTCAGCTTTGCGCTGCTCTGTATTGGACTTGTCTACAGTCGCAAGGGGATCGGTGGCGGCGGCATTGCCGGTTTTCTTCGCAGCGTCTTTCGCCGAAGACGCAGCAGCAGCAGCAGCAGCAGCTACAGTCGTCCCAGCGGGAGAAGATTTCGGGCTCGTTGGTGCGGGTTTCAGCGATTCGGGAACTGGCGACGGCGTTTGTTCATAGCGGCACGCAGCCGAAGTCCGGAGGGGTCGAAGGAGAGCAGCAGCAATTGGCTTCTGCGGGAGCCATAGCGGGAGACTATGCGCCTTCGCGACGCTGCACCGCGGACAGGCGAGCGACGCTCGAGGGAGAATTCGCGGGATCATTGTCGTAGGTTCCCATCAAGGGGGAAACATCCTCGTGCGCGAGCGCCAACCGTCGAGCTTGTAGATGTTGGAGGGAGCTTCTCGGGGCTTTGGCGGGGTGGGCACGTGTGCCGATGTTATAGCAGCAGCAGACGGCGATAATGGCCCAGGATGTCTCCGATAATGCTCCAGTAGCTTTCCGGTGGGTTACAGTCGCACGAGCAACATTGCTGTGCAGTTTGAAAAGAAGGCCTGGTCCGACAAATTCCCGCAGAATTATGGACGTCGTCGCGACGGTTCGAGGCTCGGCTCCGGTTCGCGAGTCGGCGACGCTATGGTGTCATCGTTTACACCTGAGGCAGCACGGTCCACGCCTAGAGAAGTCGACGTCTGGATTTATATGGATTTCTAGGTGATAATTGAGAAGAGCAAGCATTGAATATGTCTAAAATTTAAGAGAAAAGGCCCTACCGCTGTATTTTTGTCACAGCCCCCAGAGCAGGCACATCCATATACATGTACATGCAGTTTTGAAAATAGTGGCGCCCAGGGTCTGAGAGCAGAACCAAGGGGATGGGAGACGCGAATATTACGCGAGCTTAGCAGCGCTCAAAGTTGGCTAAGCTTATTAATTCAAAAGAAAAAGAAAAGGCATAAAACCAAGATTTGCTTAAATTGCCCGTCTATAGAATTCATCTATCTTCTTTCTCTTCACCCTCAGCTAGTTGCCCTCTCCTCTTAATCCAGACCTTCAACGGCTTCTTCGGATGCCTGTTCGCAACAAGCTTCCTCGTCTGAGGTTCACCCCATGAACCTCCTCTGGGCGGCTGCATATCGTAAAATGTGATAATAGCAGCCGTATATAGTAACATCTCTCGGAGCGCAAATTGTCTTCCCTTGCACATCTTTAAGCCACCACCTATGCAAAACAGTTAGAAAACGACTCACTACACAAGAGTTGAAAAAGTAATCAAGTAAATACTTACCGTATGGTCTCAACGTCCCCATATCCGCCGTTAATACCTTCTTCCCGCTCTCATCCACTGTTTCCCGAATATGTCTCTCGGCCTGCCACTCGGTTGGGTTTGAAAAGTACTGCGGGTCGAACTGATGAAGCTCTTGGGGGATATGTGCGTATGTGCCCTTCTTCAAGAGAAATGACTCTCCACCCTTTCCTCTCTCTTCCAACACTGTGTCATGGTACATCAGCTTCATCGCCCATCCGCCGGAATACACCCTCAAGGTTTCTATGTAAGATGCTTTGAGAAGCGGGCACTTCGTTATTAGACCGTCGATATCGATGTCTTCCAGCACCGGCGGTACCCAGACTGCGGATCCAAATTCGTTCTCTGGCTGCACGGCATTGACATAAGGTGCAATCTCTTCTCGAACTTGCTCCAAAAGTACTGGATCCCTATAAAGCTCAAAGAGCATCCACGGGATGAGAGCGTTAGAATTTGCAACCGAAGCCCATAGAAGCGCAAGATCAAAGGCCGCTCGGCCCTCAAGCGATACACCATGTTTTCTAAATAATTCGATCCTGCCTTTGACAAGTTTACTGACGTTGTCCAGATTTTGCCACTTGGGATCGTTTTCTTCTCCGTTCAAGTGCCTATCCATAGCTTCTTCGAACTCGTACAACATCGCCAGAACACGTCTCCTAGCGAGCTTTCCACGCTGTAGCCGCGGCCAAGGAACCCAAGCAGGAATGCCTGTGGCCAAAAGCACAAATGATTCGTTATATACCCATATCAACTTCCATATCTCTGGAAAGTTCTCCACAAAGTCAGTACCGTATATGGCAGGAATCACCGTGATTGAAACAAAATTCCTTGTAAGCTCCATCAAGTCAACTTGGGTAATGGGTCCCTCTTTGGCGTTCTCCTCAATAATATCGACGTCTGCCAACTTCTCCCATTCCATTTGGTCCATGGGATTGGGGCTGAATGTGACCAGGTTAATGATGTTCTGCTTAACCTGTGATAAAGCCACACTGGTAACTTCGCTAAGCCCAGGCTCAGAGCTGAGATGTTTGTATTGAGCCAGCGCCTCTGGGAATATCTTGTTGTAGATGGCCTGGTCTTTCTTGCTCACACCAAAGGTGGATTCAAGCAGTCGATTTGCTAGCATCTGCTCATCCTCAGCAGGCCGTTGCAGGTTGAGCAGTGCAGCAGCAAGCGAGGGTTTGTATATGAAGTGATGCATCCTCCCGGCCATCTTTAAAGAAAAGATGCCTTCCGGGAATCGACTCCGCATGCCAGCCAGAAAGCTGTCTTTGCCAAAAGCCATAGACAAGGCATGTCCAAGAAAGGGCAGCCAGTAACTCGGCGATGATGGGATCTTTTGGTTACCATTGGCTGCTACTGTTGTAGGGCTTCCTGAAAGCGCTTTGGTTGTGAATAGAAGAACAAGGAAAGTCGCTATGACAGCAACAGCAATAGACTGGTGAGTTTCGTTGACCCTCGACATGAGGTCGCTATAAAGAGCTTCGACTGAAGCCATTTTGCAGGCTTAGAAAAGGAAAACTATCAAAGCAAGTTTCCGCCGCCAAGGTGTTCAGAGTATAAGTGATAAGAAGTTGTCGAAATTGAAGTTTGCTCTGAACATTGCGTCTCCAGCCTCGATATATAGACAGCGCCTTTACTCAACAGTTATGCAACTTGAGGCGAAATGTGATCAAGCCTCCATAGAAACGTCGCAGTCCGAATCCCTTGCACGCTACCAGTCAGTCACAATGCTAGTCATGCGTTTCGTGTAGTAGCGAATCTTGCAACGACGCCAGGATTTGTCGAGGGTCTCGGACCTGCACTTTGGCGCAGCAAAGGCTTCGGTTGATGATGCCAGCTAGTAGATTTTTTTTAGGCGACGATACGAATTGGCCGCAGGGGTATCGGGAAGGCTGCCCCTCCCCCACTATTGATCAGCTCCCAGCCCGCAGCTATCAGCTTACAGGCAATTCTGTGCCCAACATCTCGTCGGAGCCCTTTTCCAATCGCCTCCGAAGACCATGCCACGGCCTAGTAAGTCAATAGGCGAGGCGACAGAGTTGGGAAAGCGGGTGCAAAGTTCGGGCTACGAACAGTCATTTGATAGAGCCATGTCGCTCGAAACACAACAGGGGCAGATAGAACGGTATTTGGTCCTATGACCTCTGAGCCTCTATACCCTGGACCCCAGCAAAGTATAAGCATATAGGCAGCGGTATGCCAAAAAGGCATAAAAAAATGAAGATTGATTATATATTCCGGGTGATAGAAGCCGGAGGAGCTCGAACGCAAGACCTAAATGCACGGATAGGCACATTTCAATATATTATACACATATGTTGTTCAGCTAGTATAAACTCTCCACTTCGTATAAGGCTTCAGAAGGGCGCCCGCATAATAAAGCTGCAGCTGGGCACAGACAGCAGCAAAATATATTCTAACATGTTCAAGGACGTGCGTCGGAGTAAAATTTCAAATACAGTCACTCCGTAATTCATGCAACTCGTTCGCGTTCTCGTGTTTTTCCAAATGTTGCGACTAATGCTGTTTGTTGAACAGGTCAAGATGCTTAAACGCTCTCCGTGCTTCCGCTACTCTGCGCTCGCTTCCTTTCAGCCTCTTCATTGATCCTTATTATCTCCGCCCTCGCACCGTCCCAGCATTTCCTCCTCCCAGGAAACAGTCGCCAAAAAGCAGCCGTTGAAGGCCCATCCATGACCAACCTCCACAGCCTCCTTTCACGCCACCAAAAGCGCCAGCCTTTCCAACCCCAGCCCAGATGCTCTGCCGCACCCATGCCTGCTGTTTTATCCGCCCATGTCAACCAATCGCCCGCAGGCACTGACGCAGGAAGAACCGGCCCTGTCTGCGCAGCCCTGCAGAGCATCTTCTCGTGCCGATCCATCCAGCGTTGCATCTCTGGCGCTGGCGGCAACGAGGCTCTGCCTGACCAGACTTGAGCGATGCACATGCTGGCAATGTCAACGAGGCAGAATGCGCCGTGGAGGAGGAAGACGCAGCTCAGAAAAGCCAGAGAGTCTGGTGCTTTGAGAGAGAAGACGTTTTGGTATAGCCGCGGGCATGGCCTGTTCTTCGAGCCAGGGGCGTTTACCCAGCTGGGCGAGGGATTAGAGGCCGGGTCGAATTCTTTCTCCAAGAGGCCGAAATCACTGTTGTATCCCGTACAGCAGACAACTGCATCAGCTTCGACAACCTCTCCAGAGGTCAGCTCCATCTTTCGTCCGCCAATAAACCGCCGGATGCTTGCAATTGGCTTCACGGCTTTGGATCGAAAATTGGCGATAAGGGTATCTGAAAGCACCACGTTGGCCGTCTTAAGCGAACGAGTTGGATCAAGCCCCCAAGATGGATCGAGTTCTCCAAACGCGTCTCTCGAGATGTTATGAACAGCTTCGTCGAATAGCCTCTCGGATTGTTTTGGAAACAGAGCACTGACGATACCCCCTAGGTAGAGGGACCTGTATGAGATACTGTCTGCAACCGACACACCATTGACGAGGCTAGGCATCTTTGAGAATCTGTCAGCGCGCCTATATGTACAAGAGGCTAGATGGGGTCATGGGGAAGAGATTTCTCATACAATGACAGCGCCACCGTTATGGGACAATGAAATATGCGAGGCATGGCCAATAAGCGCATCGACAATGTCACCTCCACTATTCCCAAGCCCAACTACAACAACCTTTTGCCCATCAAATGCTTCTGGCCTAGGTCTTGTCAGTTTGCATAGACATAATAAAAAGGACCCTTTCCAAAAACAGTGAGCTCACTTCTTGAAACTCTTTGAATGAATGAGTCGGCCGGTAAAGAGATCAGCTCCTTCAAAATCAGGTATTACAGGTTTGATATGAGGACCAGTGGCCACAACAACTTTATCAAACCATTCGCTAGGCTGTCCTTCGAAATCTAATCTCCATCTGCCTTCACCCCCACCATCCTGAGATACCGATGTAACGGTAGTGGAAAGGCGAAAATGGGGTCTAAGATTAAAATGGCTCGCATAGGCTTCCAGATAATCCTCTACCTGTTTAGCAGCACAGTGTATTGGAGTACCTTTTGAGTAATACGAAGGTGTCAGCTTCAGCTTCTCTTCAATACGAATAGTGTAAAATATGAAGAGTAGGAAGCGGGGTAGGATCGGTTATAAAGTCATCTTTCATACCAGCTGGAAAAGGAAAATCGGTGAATGTCCCCTGTTATTGTTCAGCAAGAGAGCTATAAACAAAAAGTAATGCTAATCGGCACTGACGCGATCTATTGATATATTGGTCGTAGTTGCTGAAACGAAAACTGACTGTCAGTAAGTAGTTCCAATACACTCAAAGACCTTGATAATAAAATACCCTTTACTCACATTCCAAAACGCTCAATGTATTCTCATCTTCATTAAAGTGCCACAAGCCGCCGATATAACTGCTACGCTCAAATCCCACCACATCGAAACCTTCTTCGAGCAAATTTTTGACGGCTACGATCCCCCCAGCACCTATCCATCCATATCAATTAGCCATTTCTAGTTTAATCTTACATAATTAACATGTTATTGGATTCAAAGATACGTAAAAATGGTTGTCCGCCAATCGCGCTGGGGACAAACTGTGAAAACCACAAGACTTACCCAGGCCGATTACCGCGACTTTGTGCTGCGGTGGTTTTATGACTGTCATCTTTGGCACGGTATGCTTATGAAGAAAGCAATTGGATATTGGAAAAAAAGGAGAAATCAAAAAGGAAGAATGGCATTTTATTCCAAGATCCGAATAGTTCTTAATACAGCAACTGGGACGCCAACTGAGGGGCCGTCTTAATATTGTCTGCTAACATACCGAAGGTCCACCAACACACTGTGCCAACACACTACGAATCAGCGAGCACTTGAGCACTTACAATAATAAATCAAAATTCAATCCATCTGTTCGTTTCATCTAGGAATTTCTCTACGGAGTCGTGAAAAATAACGCTTATTCGGCATTCTCGGGCACAGACACTGAAGGGAGTACATCGAACCAACACCTTCCCAAATCTTTTTCGGTTAGAGTCTCGGTAATCGTAACAGCGAGCTAGCAATTTAACTCCATTTTGAACAATACTGTTTCCAAGAGTTTATTCATATTGTCATTTACACTAAGCAGCCCACGCCAAGTCTGATTAGGAGCTGGCAGACGATCTATCTTTTCTTCTTCGACAGCGAATGAAAAGAAAATCAAACCAGGGCGTTTCCATATTTCCATGCAAGTCAACTCGGCCATTAATAGCAGCCGTAAACAATAGTCCGTAAAGCCTAAAATAGCAGATAATTGCAAAACATTCCAATTCCTCCCAAATCCATGGATTTTCTTCTTTTCTTTTTCAAACAATTATTAGTGGGTTATACACGGTACGCATTAGGTAAGAATCCTGGCAGGTAGATCTTCCATATCGTCCATAATGCTGTCTGAATAAGGCTCTTCTTGAGAAGCAGCGACGCCGTTCTCTTCGTGTGTGGTGTTAACAGATTTGAATTTGCTTGGTGTCTTCGATTTACGAAGTTGTGCTTCATCAAGATTAGACTCCTCGCCTTCATCAACCGTATTAGGCGGCAGAATCGGCTCGCTGTCCTCAATGGGGTCCTGACTAAGAGACACCTTCTTTGATTTCTTCGCCCGTGGCTTCTTCTGTGTGGCCTTCTTCTGTTTTGGGGTGGCACTCGGTGGGGAGAGCGGTGTCTCTCCCATCAATGCAGGATCAATAGTAATCTCAAGCTTGTCATCTTGGTTCTGTTGTCCGCTGTCGCGGTGCTCGTCCTCAGCGCCAGAGTCTTCGACAAACTCTGCACTCTTCACCACAGCAGTCGGCTTGCTACGAGAACGAGTGTATCCAAGCAACTCCTTTTCTCGCTCATCGTCATCGTAGCCACTGCCAGTGACTTCAGGCAGGCTTCCTGTTCGGTTATACTCGTTGATAATGTACTGAGCGACGTCTAGTACCGATATTGCTTCCCAATCTGGAACAGTCTGCTTCAGGCGATCCCATAGCAGTATTTGGGTGCCACGGCTCCATTGATTGCGGAATTTTTTATCGAGAAGCTTTGCCCAGGGAATTTGGTCGTCCAATAAGACGGAGGCTCCCTGGATAGCCAAAACCAAACGATATTGATCTTCTTCGCGCATGCTCATCATCTGTTGGCGAGCCTGATCAAGCTGAGAAGAAATATCTTCATCTGAAATCACTACTTCTGGCTGGACATGGCTTTTTTGTTTCTTTGCCTCGGGGTTCTTCCTCTCCTTCTTTTTCCCGGATATGCGATTTTGCATGGCTTTCCACTTTGTAATGCATTGCAGGCGACTTCGTGTCCTCTCCATCTTCTCGCTAATATTTTGCCAGTCGATTAACTCCTCGTAGGATTTGCGCAGTAGAGCTGTTTGGGGGGAATCCCTTCGTAGCTCGTCAATGACCTCCATTGCTTCCTTAACATACTCAGTGAGGCGTGCTTCTTCATCTTCGTTCCATACGTCTCTGCGCTGGTTCGCACCGCAAACAATGTAGTTGCGATACCGGTCTCTGACATCTTCGGGATGGCGGTTAATGATGGCAGCGATCTTAGACCAGGCAGTTCCGTTTACGTTGATAAGAGCAGAGAGCTCTGCATCCTGTTCTGGCGTCCATTTTCCTCGTGCTACAAAATTATGGAATTTTTTACGAGCGACATTGATAACTTTTTGTCTCTTACGATCAGGACATGCTTCAAAGAGACGATACCAAAGGCGCGCATGGTCACTACCAGCAGTTGTGCCCCCCGGAGCCTGTATCATCTAGATTTCATTTCGAGTAAGCAGCGCATTCTAATTAAGGCAGAGGAAGGAAAGCATTTGAACAAAATAGACATGATAGAATGGTGGCTTTACCTCATTGATTTGAACTTGTGTCAGTCCATACTCGTTTCGGAAGGCTTCAATAGCCCGGTTAATGCCATCAAATTCAGCATCTGTAAATCGCCCCTGTGTATAGCCTTCCAGATTGGTTGCTCTCTTGGCAGGTTTCTCAGATTCTGCGTTTTCAAAATCGTCCTCCGAAGTCTGTTCTGTTTGTTGTCGCGGTTTCTGTGTAGCCCGCTTAGCTCGTGCTCTTGGCTTTGGAGTATTGGCAGAGGGAGACGGCAGTTCTTCAAGGATTCGGCGACTCTTCTTGGCAGGGGTTTCGGTTGATTCTAGAGCTTGTGCAGGCAAGGTGGGTTTCGGCTTCTTCGTTCTCGCAGAACGCCTTCGCGGTGTTGCGTCTGGTTGCTCCTCTGCTTCGGCAGAATCTTGAGAAGCAGGTTCTATCTTGTTCGCGGCAGTAGCATTTCCACTTTGACTGTTGACGTGTTCTCTCCATGCTTCTCGCGCAAGGTCTTCAACGTCACGGTCATCTCTATGGTTTTCGGTTGTCGCCTCTTGGCTCCTTGAAGCTTCTTCGGGCGCAGGTTCTGGCGCGGAAGTATCAATTGCCATGGGAGCCATGGGAGCAACTTGGGCTCTAGGTACACTATTTTCTCTTGAGCGAGTTTCTTCTCCCGTCTGGCTCCGTCGACGAGCAAGAGCAATGCTAGGCGACATCTGGCCGTCCTCGGCGGCAACACCAAGGAGTTGGCTGGAAGGATTCTCGTCTTGTGTCTGCTGAATAGTATTTGTGTCGCCATCCTCAAGACCTTTTCTTTTCTTATGTCGCTTGCCGTCCGCAGATTCAGATGTCTTTCTCTTCTTTTTCTTTTGCGTTGATAGAATCGGTTTCAAATCCAATGCATCCATATCTGTAGTTGCATCCTCGACGGCATCAGGCCCCCCTATGGACTCCTCAGAGGCAAGAGTAGCGCGAGGTGCATCGAGGTCTGCTTCAGTTGGTGTATCGCCAGCAATTTCGTCAGTCTGCAGTGGAGACTTCTTCTTCTTCTTCTTTTTAGTTTTATCGCGTTTCGTACTTTCGCTAGACGTAGGAAACACAGGCTCTTCGGTTTTCAAAGATTGAGGCTCTTGCGATAAGAAAGGAAGTTGAGACGCGTTGCTGTCAAACATTTCAAGGTCGCCAAAATCAACATCGACTCCAGTATCATCGCCTTCGTGTTCGTAATCGTCGACGTCTCCCATCTCCTCGATGGGCTCGTTATCGATCTCAGCCATTGCGGCAGAGCGCGCGTGGCTTTCCGCCTCTAGGTCGTTATCCTGGGCGGATGGAGATTCCTCGCGTCTTGCTTCGTTAAGCTGCGGCGATGATGTGATTTGCGAGGGAGTAGACTCGGGAGCACTCGAGCCCATGAAATACCGCAATCTTGAAGCCAATTGGAAATCGGGCCATTTGGCGTTGGCAGGCATCAGTCCAGTAGCGGATGGGGGGAGAAGACGAAGCTTCGCCGTGCTATTCTTTATCGACTGGGCTGGCTCAGAAAAATATTATGGGACCTGGAATTTCGAGGGATAGGTACTTAGCTCAGCCACAATATTCGTGCCTTGTCGGTGAGGCAGCTTAGCATTAGGTACCTGTGAATATGCAGTGAGCACTAGAGTGAAAGGAGTACTAATCGATAATCCGCGCTTGACCTGCGCAAAATTGTGGGGTGATAATAAATCCAGTGGGTCACGCCGTAAACATACCCTAGAATTACAATTACCCTGGACTTACCCTAAACCCTCAGGGCCGTCAATACGCGCTATTACAAGAGCGAGCCAACGGTTTTGAAGGATGTGCAAGTCCAGAAATTGTAATTACATATCATGTGGAATTTTATTACTGGATTAGTAGTAGTATGGATCTTTCGTATTCTTATCATGGCATTCGCAAGATACGTACGTTCCTGAGCCAGTTATGCCTCCACCAACATCTCACTTTTGCTTTCCATACTCTCCAGCTAATGGCCAAGTTGCGTAAAGAATAATCACACTCTATGTCTATCCATCGTCTCATACTTTGAATGGAATTCGGAATACCAAGGAAGTTTACAAGAACACTATCTACAAATGCTTTGAATTTCATGTTCAATGTTCTGATAGTACACGATTAATACATAAATGTCAAATATAGTACAATGAAACTGAAAATCGACAAAGGAAAATATTTCTGCACAGTTCTTCAGCTTTGATCATGCCGTAAAGGTACGATCAACAACATCTGTTTCGTCTCAAAACTCAAGGAAATTTTTTTGCCGTTGTATGGCCATCTAGAAAGGAGCAGCAAACTCCATTGCGTATCGTCCTCCACCATCGCCACCTATAGTTTTCCGCGATACCGTCGAAATACTTGTCCCATAAGCTTCCTCTTATTCGTATCGGTTGTTTTTATACTCTATCCATGAGTTTATAATTGCTGCGTCGCTTGATTAATCATCTTTTTCTTCGGGCTGCTTTAGTCGGACCGTGATGCCCTTGCGGCTCGTCTCAATATCGTATTCACCGCCAAGGACCAGATCCTTGGCAACCAGCTCTCTAGTACGACCCAAGCTCTCAATATCGGAAATCCTCTGAATTGTATCTTCGAGATGCTTCCGGAACCGAGGTTCGCTGCAGATTTCCTTGAATGCGAGGTGCATCGGAACGCTGCTCGCACGAACGTCGGCCTGGCTAGTAACAGTAAAGAGATTCAAGCTATCGAGGTCTCGGATGAAATCCGCTCGAGTCATGAGCTCTTGTGCTATGTGGAATGGAAAAGTTGGCAGCAAGTGACCCACAACCGGATCATACGTATTATCCATCTCTGCCTCTTTATCGACCAGAGCTAGGGCGAGAACCATGGCGGCGGCCTATAGTAGTTGCAAATCGTTAGCTCAAGATGGCTATGTCAAGTTGAGTTGAATGTAACAGGAACAGTTAAACTTACGGCCCATTTCTGTTGATCCATCACGTCATCATCCATCTCTGAGCCGAGGATCCAGCATTGGTTAAGGAACCATTTCTTTTCAGTCTCTTTAATTTTTTCGCATGTGTTGAGCATATCTTTGCTCTTTGCCACGCGATTCAGGAAGCTCAAGCGGCCACCGATCCGATCATACACATCCTCGAGCTCTTGGTGGCTTGGAATTTCTTTGAAGTATCGCATACGATATTTTCTCAGGGCATTAATAGCTTGTGACTTGGGCAGATCGGTAACGGCAAGAACATCCATGCGCGTGGCCAGAAGCTTCAACCGCTCGTACACCCAGTAGTCATCAGTATTGAATATCATGGTGACCAGATTCGCCGCGGCCCACTGCTCAGCGCGTTGCTGGAAAAGCTCGATCAGGTCTCTGCCTTCCTCATTATTCCTCAGGAGATGTAGCTGGTTCACAATGAGGACAAGAGGCTTCCCCCTTTTGTTCCGGAGCTTCATAGCCACCTTTTCCATCTTGTTCAAGGCGCGTTCAATATCAAGAAGAGCAGTGGTCTCTCGCGGACCTCTCTCGCTGAAGTATCCTCCAATATAGTCTTCATGAAACTCGTAATCAAGTGCTTTGCCTAGACGGATTCTTACGATTTCAGTATCGGCATGAGCTTCGAACATGGCCACGCCATCTCCGTCAGTCTTACGCATGGCTTCTATGAGCATGCTACTTTTGCCTGTCCCTTTCTCCCCCATAAAAAGATAGTAATGGCCAGACTCTCTGCCGTCAATGATTGCGTCAACATACTCCTGTTCTGGGCGCTGAACCCAATGCTCTTCATCGACTATTTTGCGAGGCACTTCTTTGGCAGTTGTAGCCAAGTCAAGGACGGGGTCACCTGGCTCAAAGGCACGAGTCAATTTTTTCAAGACAATCATCTTGTAGCTCTTGTGGTAAATGTAACCGGCAGCAGCAAATCCAATGGCGAGGACGAAGATGGAAGCAAAAGTAGTGGCAGCACTTTCGCCCATCTTCTTGAGCAGGGACTCATCCTTGGTCGCATCTTGACGGATAGTGCGGGAAGATCCCGGAACGCTCTCTTCTAATGATAGCAATGTCAGTTGGTTGATTGATATTTTAGCAATTGATATTTTGAGCTATCAAAACACCACGGCACCAGCCCAGAGACTACTCAAAATGCCATGAGCTGCTCTAGCCAAACACGTGTTGTTCCAACACTAGGCCGCTAGTCGCCAGCCCCTGGTTCAGGCTCTGCCATTGAGCATAACGAAGGCGTGAATAGCGTGTGGAATTAGGCCAAGATCTAATTCTTACACGCGAATAGGTACATGTAAGGAAGCAATACAAGTAACGTACCGGCTTGTCGTCGAGATGCCTGGGTAGAAAACCGGGGCCTGCACGATACTTGTCGCGCACTGCTGCGCCCCAGCCTGCTGGGAATAGACTGGGGAATGTGCCGAATCAGGCGGCCGCTCTGGCGTATCATTGTGTCTCTATGATGTCTCCAAGAGGCGAGAGTCCAGCTAGTTGTTGGCGGTTGGATGTATGAAATTAAAAGACTACGCACGAGTCTTGGGATTAGGGGACTCCGAGGAAGTGCACTCCGTAGCTCCCTAGCAGCTCTTGGCAATCTTGATATTGACGTCGTGCGTCTGCTCTTCACTATCTTGCTGCTACTGGATGGCCCCTGGCGTCCCTGGCATTATAAAGGGGCTTCAGCGCCCATCACTCGCTGGAAATGCTGACTTTAGACCCGGCGGCCTCCTGGTGTGGACGTAATAGGCGGGTGGCTCCAGTCTAAGCTTTGTGGCGCGTTGCATTTTACGCATCCCCTGCTGGCCATTGACATTCATCGCATGGCAGGGGTGCCCATCCTGGCGGGATTACATGCATCAGCAAGCGGATATTTGAATCCCCAGTTGCCCTTTTGGCGCTACGAAGCACCTCTATAAGTGCCTGACAGCAATAGGTATAGCATATGCACCCTCTGACGTTTACACATTTTCATACGCTGCCGCTTCTTCGAGATGCTCTCTCCGAGCACGAATACACGTGCACACGTAAACTGGCTGGAATGCCCCCATCCCCTAGCGCGTATATTCTCCTCAATACACGTAGCCGCGTCCACAGCAGCTTAGGTCCAAGCTTTTGGTAAACAAAACAAAACAGCAAAAAAGAAAAAGAGGGGCATGAGCTTGGCACCCACACGTGATGGATCAGCTCTGTGCAGCGTGAAGCTGCGGCAGTGTGTGGCACTTGCCTGGGAGGGAAAGATGGAGCCGATCTCGAGGTCTTGGATCTAGATCGGACATCTGGGGCTTTGGCATTGATCCGTTAGCGACGATAGACACGGGCAGAAATTGCTGCCAGGACTGTATGAAGGAGGCAATCATGTCTGGCAGCAATGGTGGTTTCAATAAATCAAAATTTTATAGTCGTCTCTTGTGGCGATGGGGGTGAAACATCGAGTTGTTGCGGTTGTTGATATCTCCTCTGTCCGTCCTCCAGCGTCTTATACTCCTGCGGCCCAAGACCAAAAGTGAGAGTCATCTGAACAATCCGCCACCAGACGCGTCTGCATTGCACACGCATGGCTCTGTGCGATTTCTCCTCACAAGTGTCTGCACGTTCTTGGCGGGGCGACTTACTTCTTCTCAGCAGCCTTCATCTCCTGGCACTGTCCTCTCTGCCTTAATCACCCAAAGTCACAGGGCCAAAATTTTAATCTCGTTCGCCTTCTTTCCATCATCTCAAATATCATCTCGTCTAAATAACTTCCTCCTCTTTTCGTCCTAATTCTCTGTTGGCCACATACGTTTAATCTATCCCCCTGATAATCAAAACCTAATACTATCTCGATCTGCTGGTCACGATGCCACTCACGCCCCAGGAGTACCTGGAGTGGTGGCTGACCAGCAGCCTCGATCCCCTCAAGGAACTCACAGACACGGAAACGCTAGAGTGCACTCCCCAGCAAGTGGGCTTTGAGCAAACTATTCAGCGAAGACTGCGTGCCTTTGACAATGATGTCGATCTTCGAGAGGCTCTACGCCTGCACGTGAAGCGGCTTTCGTTTCGCAAAGTTTCTGATCTCTCGGTCAACCCGAGAAACAAACTGAGAGAGCTCACGCTGACCGTCTTCAAGAAGCCTGAAGATGGTGGTCTAGACCCAAAGGGAGTCATGCAAGGACTTTCCGAGCTCAACATTGTAGAGCTTCGGCGACGTCGACTTGTTGCTGAGACGCCCTTAACTTTCAAACCCAATCACCCTGCCTTTGGATCAGCCGCGATGATTCAGGAGCTGAACAAGAAGGCCACGGAAAAGTTTGGTCAATTCCACATGGGATTCAGAGCATCCGTAAGTCGCGCCCCAAAAGCAACGCGTCTGTTCCTCATTTGCTAAGTAGCTCTCTCTTTTTAGATGGTTCTCGAAGAGTTGAAACAGCAGAGAGCTACTAGAAAGCCTTCTGTGGAAATAATGGCGGTTGTGAACGCCCTCTTTCCGGCCCACGATCTTTTGAAAAATTCAGAAGACGTTAGCCTTGTTCCGTACACGGAAGCCTTCCTCTTTTGTGTCCGATTTACGATTCTCTGCCATCTCCTTGGGGAGAACCCATCAAGCGAGAAACAGCAAGCCTTGATTCAAGAGAAGCTGTTTATCTGGTGCAGCCTGCCAAAATACCAGCAGGCGTACAAAGCATTTACTCAGTACATTGAGGAGTTCAAAACGATCGAGACGCTTTGCTTCAATGTACTACAGCTGGCGCAAAATCGGTCTGTTCGCCGAAGATCGGGATCTAGCAGGTCTTCGTTTAGTCCAAATTCTGTGGTCATGGTCAAATCCATTCTTAAGGGATCTCCTCAAAGTCCTCGTGAGGTAGAAGATCCAGCTGAATCCAGGAGATCTGCTTCTCCGGAATTCGTGGCATCGGCTCCTCCCGTTCCCAATCCATTACTCAAGGGACTTCCAGGTCGAGAAGTGTCCCCTTCCAAAACTGATGGAGCAGCTTTTGCTTTTGATGACCCATCTGCGCCAAAGTTGCGAGTTGAACACACTTCCACCTTGTCGAAGACTATATTTGATCAGCATCCCCTCGCCAAAGACTTGAACCTCGATTCGCGAGAGAAGGCTCAGCTCGGACTTCTCCTCCCCAAGCAGAAAAACCGTCGCAAGTTTTAGTATGAGGCTGACGGTGAAACTGTTATCAAGGGAGAAAAAGTTGGCGTAAAGTTCCTTGATCCTGGAAAGAAGCTGAAGAGGAAGAAGAAGAAGATACCTCTGTCAGCAAAGAAGACGGCAAAAAAGGTTTTAAGAAAGGCTGCCAAAAAGGACGATATTCCACCTGTACCTCCTACGCCTGATATTCCGGAGTCGATGAAGTCGACAATTACAAGGAGTGGCCTCAAACTCCTTCAGCGGATGCGCTCGCAGCCAGAAATTCAATCTCGGGGATCAAATGGCTCAAAATTTCCACAGATTGCAGCAGTTTTTGCTAACAACAAAGCCAAGTCAACTACTAAACTGGTTAAGCTGCCTGCTCGTTCCGCATCCTCCCAAGATCAAGCCCGTGATAGCTTCTATCATCGGACTTCATCCTTGCCCGAAACAACCATTCGAAGCAGCCAGTACAGCTTATCCAGCCAGCCTAATCTTCGTACTCAATCAACGGAAATTACAGCCGCTGTGGGGAAACCAGAAAGTGCTAGTACACAGGGAAAGAGCTCGTCTCCGCTGCCCAAGCCAGACGTGAAATATGACATTTGCGAGCCACGGCTTTCAACTATGGAATACACAAGACTCTATCTTGTAGAAGAAGCCAATGCCAAGAAAGAGAAGCGCCTTTGCGAGCTGCCTCCTCCTAAGAAGGTCTGGCTTTGGGGTCCGCGCTGGGAAGAGTTCCTCGTATTGCCAAAGATTCCATCCACTATTAGGCGTCGATTTTCTCTCGATTTAGATGACGAAAAGAAAAAGTCTATGGCTTTCGAACCTCTTGAAAGAGATTATGACTCAGACGCTGACTCCGTTGAGACGGTCAAGGGAACGGGATCAGTGTCTGCCAAACCTCCCCGACTGTCGTTGAATCTTGAAACCATGGCAGCAACGCTTTCTTCATTGATGAATTTGGCATCTCTGGGATTAGATAAAGCAGCAGAAGCTCCAAGCAAAGCTCAGTCTGCTGAATTGACCGAAGCCGCCAATCAAGAAAGCCCGATCCTAGGCTCTTTGGCATTGGCTGATGTGAAACAAAACTGGTAAGCTAGCTCAATAAATCGAGTCTTGGTTTTGATATTATGAACGATAAGTCATATACTGATTCCAAAAATAGCGTCTTGCCAGCAAGCAAGGATGATGTGACCCTGCCGCCGCCGCTAAGTGTTTCCTCTACGTCTACCAACGAAGACGAAGACGACTTATACTCAGATGACCGTCATCTATGGCCTTCACCAATGAGCCAGCGAAGCATCCGGCTTGTTTCATCTTCACCAGTAGCTGGAGAGGTCACAGAAATTGTTCGCGATGATAGCCAAAGCATCGAGAATACCACACCTCAGCTTAGTGATGATGCCTTCGAGACTTCATCCATCTATTCGAATGATAGTGCCAAGACTGCTGTCTTTGTTGGCAGTGATAGCAAGGGGACTGATAGTACCCCTCGAACTCCAGTGACAGCTCGCCTCCGTGAGCCATTGGTGACGCCAGAAGAAGCATCTCCAACACGGCCTGGTCTTCCTTTTAGCTACAGTTGTGCTTCGCTCAACTCTTTGTCGTTTGACCCTTCTCCACTGACTCATTTTCCCATTTCAGCGGAACAAAGGTCGAGAGCTACGGCGGAAGACATGGTGCAGGGTATAATCACCCAATCAGGGGGTCGGCTTCGTTATGAAGAAACCCGCCAAGTCCAGGTTGTGGAAAGCAAACATGATGCCGAGATCAAGGCATCGTCTGCCGATATTTGGCATGCTGAAGACTATATGGAACCAGACCTCCAGCCAGCTCCTCTGAATCTGTCCAAGAAGTCGTCTGTTGCAGAATCGAGAAAAGCTGAATCAGAAATGCCTACGGGGTCCATGATAAGCAACAATATTCTTGACCCCATTCAACCTTTCATATACACGCCTAAGTCTGGCAGATTTGCAAAATATGCCACTGACGATTATTATGAACAGCCGACGAAGCCCTATGAATCAGGTTTTGTTCCTCTTCCCGGATCTCTTCTTTATGAAGCCGATAAAAATACAGATATCATTAGGATCCCGCGAAATGTGTCGAATAACTCCGAGTCCAAAAGCTCTATTTCGGCTGTTGTAACCCCATCTAAGCTTGGTCCTGCGAGAGAATCCGTCCAGTCAGAAAGAACTGCCTACGAGCCAAGAACTTCACGCTCAATGAATGAATTGCATGGCACGCCTAGTGCTGTATCAACATATGAGACTCTGAGCGAATTAGACGAGTTCTTTGGGGTCGGGCCTTATGAGAAGGCATTCCTGGAGAAATATCCAGAGGCAGCTAAGCCGTTTGTTCTTCCTCCAAAAGTGGTGGAGTCTCCAGTGTCACCAGTCTTTACGGGCTCTACGTATGCCACACCAATGCTTCGTCGACGAGACCTGAGCATACAGCAGCATCGGGCTCTTCCGTTGAATACAGTCCAACGCGTTCTAGAGAGAAAACCAAGGACTTCTGAGAACGTCAGCAGCTTTGCGTTACACAAAGCTCAAGGTAGTAAAGCCACAATCCTGCCAAGTCTCGAGGGAAGAAGCCGTATGGACGCCGCGAATACCCATAGGCATGAGGTCAGCATCGGCCAGGACCAAGAGTACGAGGATAGCATATCAGGAGAAGTTCCGCCGCAGCATACTTTGCTCGATGACGGCCGTCGCTTTTCCCTCCAGCGGTATGACATTAGTACTCGCCGCCCGTCATCCCAGACTCGACCCAGCACCTTCCTTGAACCCCCCTCGCCAGTCTCGCCCTGTGAGAATGTTGTTGCTGCTGCTGAAGGCAGAAAGATTACTAATGCCCCAGCCTCAACACTTGGAAACCTCTTCCGAAGGCGCAATCGGAACCGTAATGTAAGACAACCGCAAGCCCTGCAGACTCAACAAGTCCATGCCCCTATAGCCACACCAGCCAGCTCGCTATCTTCCCCTACACCGGCTCGCACGGCCAAGGCAGCAGCATCAACCATGACCAGAAAGAATCGCCCATCCTGGAAGGATTGAAAGGTGTGCATGCGCGGCATAGGGGCAAGCTCCGGCGGATCTTTGAACGGGAGGCGATATGCACGGAACAAATACATTTTTTTAATTTTTTTTTTCTCTTCTTCTTGTTTTCATTTGAATGCAACGTGGCAGCAGTGATCGGCGCAAAAAGATTCCTAGGCTCGGTGGGGGATTTATGGGGGCTTGAGAGGGAGGGAGAGAGAGAAGGGAAATGATAGCTAATGATGCTCGGTTGGGATAACGACGAAATTGATTTGCTTGGGACATATTTTCTGCTGTTTGTTTGAGTACTTGATCAAGGAAAGAAAAACCTACGGAACGTCAACGCTTGGGAGCTGCCACGGGGAATAATGGAATTACTGAATCAAATTTGCGCACAAACCCAGTCAGATAGGTATAATAGTAAGAACCGTTGCTGTTCACATTGATGGTTTTTGAGGCCATGGCGAGAGTGGTGGCATTAATTCGCAAGCCCTAGTGGTGCTCTTACAGGAAAAAATTCAAACGTCAACGCAGACTGACACCGCCTGGGGAGTCTCGCTCTGCAACACCACGCCCGCGAAGTTTCAAAGTATGTATGTTGGTTCAAAGATTTCCATGTTCGCCACCGAGCTCGTACGATATCTTGACTCGCTAATCCTTGTTCATCTGCAATCTAACTATCAGGGTCCTCCTCTTCGGCACAGAGCCAAGAGGCAAAATACGACAAAAAAGGGAATTGCTATCAACTACGGGACCTTTTCAGCGACTTGAGCCGATGATTAGAGCAGCAGTATAAAAGACCCCTCCAAGCTTATTCGCTAAAGCCTTCGTCCCGGAACCCTAGTCGAAGACAAGCGCGGGAACTTGCTCTAACAGGCATCCCGGGCCATCCACACCTCAAGCGAGAAGGCGTGGGACGAGAACAGGGGACGTAGAGCAATGGGAGGGGGGAAAAGTAATGAGAGAAAAGAGGAATAAAAAGGACCCTGGGAGGTCTTCGCTTCGCTGCGGAAGCATCTCGGTCGCGGTGATAGTCACCCAGCAGAGACGGGCAAAGATGAAGATCAGGGAATGTGACTAATGCCTGAACACGGCGCTGGTGCTGCGGAGTCTGTTACAAAGGACTACTTTGCACAGACCTCGAATTGTGTGTATGGAGGTGCACATGGCTATTGCCTGTTGGCTGCTCTATGTTGTCCGGATCAGATAGCAGGCCATTGAGCCGTGAGTGTGTGTGAGTGTGTGTGTGCGTGTTGGTTGGTGTTTCAGAACATCGTATATATCGTCCGCCCACACGGAAAGCGGGGGAACAGAAGAAGGAAGAAAGAAGGCGAATGGGGTTCTTTTACAATTGCGGATAATGATCGTGATCTGCTCGAGGGTAGGATTTCAACCCCTCTTCTTCCTTTTTCCTCTTCTACGATATGCGTCCATATGCCATGCCTACCTGCGTCCTGCACGAGGACCACGAGGCACAAGGGCCGGGTCCCGGAGACACACGGAAGATGCGAGACTTGAGACACACGGCTTTGATAGCGGCCCAATATGCGCGGGAGGAAGACAAAACGCGGGAGGGAGGGGGCTCCACGGACCTTTGTGTAACATCAAACCCCAGCCGCACACGATGGGGCTGGACGAGAGACGCAGAGAGAGACGAGCAGCACAACACCACCACCGCCGCGCTACGGCATGCATGGAATCATGGGCAAAGCTGGCCAGCAGCAAGCAAGCAATGCTAGTGGTAGCATGAGCATGAGAGAGACACGCACAGAATGCGATCTGATACATGGTGAGGTCGCAATGAGGTGGTCTGCTGGCTTCGGAAATGGACGGGGCCAGCCTGCCAACAGAAGCTCGGCCAGCGAGCAATCACCGTTGCCCGAAGCCGAAGATGCATCATGGCCAGCCAGCGGCAAATGGAATGGTGAGCCTCTCTTGGTTCCCAGTCTATACCATACACAAACTCCGTATTTGCTTCATACTCCCCCCCACTTTCCTACAGGTAGGCGGAGGCACAATCTCACAGGCACACACTACATACTACTACTACTTCTTTTCTTTTCCCCTCTTGTCTTGAAATCAAAGACGCAGGGTGCGTACATGGGCTGTGAGTCGAGTGACCCCACGCCTGTGCTCCATATCTAACTTTGTTTCTCTGTTTAGGAAAAAGGACAAAAAAAGTCTGGGGAACAGCAAATCGATGTGGTAATTCTCCGAGGGATCATCGATTCGTTGACCCGTAAACGTAAAAGAATCCAAATCGAAACCGTTTTGTGATTCATTGAAATACCAGATATACGTAATGGAAGACGCCGTGTCGTGCCGTTTTTTCCAACCGCCAAGCCACAGCGAATTTTGAGTGCTTTGTTGGCTCTGCATAGGTATTACGGCTTTGCCTGCTGCCCTTGGGATCAGCCTCACAATCACCCATCAGGGATCATCCGCTAAGCAGGAGACTAGGCACCGACAGCTGATGGCCTAACCAGATGAGTAGGCAATATCCATTAAAAAAGCGGCTGGGAAAAAAAGGAAGGGGAAAAAAAAAGGACCCCCAAAATCCTCAGCCAGCCCTGGCTGGAAAAAAAAAAAAAGAGGTTGTGTACAGTAGACCGAGCTCGAAAATAGACATTGATAGTCTCACCCATCCATCTACAGTACATTAAGTCCGCGCGGCTGAAAAGGCAAGACAAATTTCATTACAAACAGCACGCTCGATTTGCCCTGAGCGCCTCGGCAAGGAGCACCCGATCTTTCCCCTCCTTTGGCCCCCAAACCAGAAGCATTGACAGCTTCCATAGCTGAAACAAGCACTATCGAGTTTCCCGGGAACAATATACGGTACAGTAGTGCTGGTTACACAGCATCCGCCGGCCAGGCAGTCTGTACCTGGCACCGTCTGTAAGCTGTAAGATACAACGAACTTGCGCCGTACATGAATTAATGGAGCCTGTGCGCCCACAAAAGCTCAGCTTCGGCTCCCAATGTGCCGGCCGTAGTAGTGCAGTATCCATATTCAAGCAGAGAACAAAAAGAAATCCCCAAAATATCCACGGCAAGATGGCGCCGTCGGTCTGCAGCCGCTGACACGGACGTCATAAGCAGAGCCCACTTTGTGTCATCTGGCGAGCGGGAACAGAAAGAAAAAAGACGGTTCGAATATCTCCGCTGTTTCCTTCTTTTCTTTATTCCACGCCTCTTTATTTTTGGTGGGAAAGCGGCCATTAGTGCTGTTTGGTGGAGAGTGGGCTGATGACTGGAACAACGATGACCAAATATGTCTTGGGTCCCCTACTTGCTGTACTGTACATGTACCTTCTATGTAAGGGAAATGCGCATGTGCGTTTGCTTTTCCTAAGGATTACCTCATAGGTACAGACTTGTGCTCAACTCTTACTGTAAAAGAAGACGGGAAGCGTTCAACCAACAAAAAGCCCTGAATTCGCCCGCCCTAACAACTGAGCTTCATGTACTTATACTGTAGTTTAGCGTCTTGACCGTCGGCGTCTAGCACTCCGAAAGCATAAACCGTCCGTTCACTGGCTTCGGTATTTCCTCACCGCATTTCTTATTCTTCCCTCTACACCACTACACCTTGTTTTGAGTGATTTGCTCACCACTCACCACCAAGAAGCAAACGAAAACAAAAGGCGTGTCCCGACGGTAGCCTAGTTTCGCTCCTACGTATCATGCGAGATGGATGGTCTTTGGGGGATCAGTAAAACCAGGGCTAACAATGCTGCCCATCTATGCTAGGCCGGGCTGGCGTCTCCTCTCCGTTAGATGTGACGACATGTTGCGCTGCCCATCCATTCGCTTATTCGGCTTCTTGAGATGTGATCAAGTGGGCGGTTTGCTTGGCATTACGATGAGACAGAGGGAAAAGGGAAAAAAATCTTACAGCCGCTGGATCACGGCACGGTATGCTTCGTATAATGGTCTGCTATTGACGTTATACCTGACATTTTAGCGTCGCTCTACGGACTTCACCGCAGTGTCATTTTTCTTCTTCTCAATACTGTGAGAAAAGAGAGGGGCGACAGAGTCATACGATGAAGCACCATCATTGACTTTAGAGAAAGACAAAGAGGCTAAATCCGCAGAGACGGTGTGTTAGTCGGAGGATAAGTTCCCAAGGGGATCAAATGGCTGTGCCTCGCAATTAATCACATATTATCTCCCCATGGATTCGGGCTATTATACAGCCCGTTCGAACCTACAGTACATGTAAGTAGGGCGTCAAGGCACGTATTAGTGTAGAAAAGCATGTCTCAGAATTCAAACAATAGCTTCGTTTGCTTGCTCAGCTGTGCGAAAACATGGCTGCTGACATGAGCTGGGCCTATCGACGCCCTGCCAGTGTTCGAGCAACAGGCGAATAGCATCCACATGCATTTGTCTCAATGTGAGCAGCAACTGATAGATGATAGAGGCGCGTGAAGACTGCATCAAGGTACCTCTCCAGTAGTCGTTGCTTCCCTACTCCAACACTAGACACCGGCAGACGCATCTTGGAAATAGATTAGTACTGCTACCTGAGCAACGACTTTAGCCTGCTGCCTCGTATTGGCTGGGAGTCTAAGCGCCGGCCTAACTGTGTGCTCTTCTGAGCTATGGCCGCCACGCCGCAAGCTCCCTCCATCTCGGTTTTCTTGCCACCGTCCGTGTACTGTACTGACATGGGCTGGGCGGTGCGGCGCGAGAGCGGTCCGCATAGTCTCTGGCCACCGTTCAAACCCAAATCATGTGCCTGCCACTCAATTGCCCAAAGGAGATGGCATTGGGCTCTGGTGACTAGCAAGGCTCGCAATTGACTTTATGTCGAAACAAGCGTCCCCCCAAATCTACCGGTACCCACGATGGATTAGATCAGACGCGAAGAAAGAAAACAAGAGCTGCGACAGAGATCCCCCCACCATTGATCATAGGCATACACGTAGTAGGCATACGTATGGAGAACGGAGCCGCCTACTTACCTAACTCATTAGTAGCTGGCAGCTGGGAAAGCAGCTTAAGTCGATCGATCACAGAAGCGTACTGACTACTGTATGCCCCCCATTCTTCTGCTACCGTACTCTCGATGCTAGTACATTTTGCTATTAGCTAGGGGCCTAGAATTGCGAATTGGTTTTTTTCTTAGCTGGATTTCCCCCCAATCATCTGGTAGCGTTGGCGCATAAGCCTGCCCCTAGCAAGTCACATGAAGGCAAAGGCTCTGCGGTCACTCGATTACCGCCCCTCTGGAAGGGGAAGAAGATACAAATCGACGGATCCTCTTAGTAAAGTTAGACTAGGAGGCTAGAGGTACCATCGGGTACTAAGGCCAGGGTGGCCAGCAATGAGTGGGAAGTGCTGAACCAAAAGTCCAGCGTGGAGGACATTTTGTATGCGCGTGTATTTCTGTATGTATGTGCTTCGCGCTTCTAGGGAGGTAAATCTCCGTACCCACCTGGCTGCTTGGGACAATGTCACGTATGCCAGCCTCATCGCAACTAAGCCTATTGAAGGGTAGGGGTAGTATTCGGCATTGATTTCTTGGGGGTCTGTGAGGTCAATAGTCCTTTTCTTAGATGGTTACACAGGAGATGGAGGCTGCTTTGTGTCACAGAAGCCATGTCTCCCTCGTTCTCTCGGCCGCGGAGAGGAACAGTGCCTGTGCCACCGCCGCATGCATAACTTGCAAGCACGAGCACTTAGCCTCAAGCAACGCAAGGAGGGTGCTGTTGGGCGACGAAGTCGATATAGTGCCAGCACTTGTTCAGCTAGTGGAAGGATTGGTTTGAGCCCACATCAATCCATCTAGCAGCGCCTCGTACGTCGTAGGCTTCTCGTTATTGGCACCAGTGCAAGAAAAGGGGGGAAATCTTGTCAAGGGAACGTCGATCGTTAGACATGGCTGCGTGCCAGAATTAGCAGTCATGTATCTCATTATAGGTGGAGATTCAAGACGAATTAAGGCTTTAGTGACTCCTTGGTGTAGCTACTGTACATAGGCGGTGACAGTGAGTAGTGCCTCAAACTTGAGATTGAAGATTGAAACGGGTTACTACTATGTACTAGTAGTAGTAATAGTGGTATTAGTACTCCGTAGTGAGTAGTAGTAGTCCCTTAGAATCTGCAATCTGGCGCTTATTGGCCTACCTTCATCGTGCGTGTATAGGTAGTATTTTTTAAATGAGCAGCATCATCGAGTGGGCACGAAGTTGATGTACATACAAGTGTATATTATCCGCGGGACATTATCGGGGAATAGCCTCAGGTGACTATCATAACGTCGTGTAAGAGGTGGACTCTAGGTAGCCAAGAGTAAACGGATAGAGTATCCATTCCGGGAAACCCGACACTTAGCCATCCTTCATATCATGCAACGCCCAGTACGTGCGTGCTTGATAAGCACGTCACTCTCTTTTGTGATTGATAACCTGTCACTTGCGGCAGTCTCGTTCGTGCCAACGTCTGATCGCCCAAATTCTGACGATGGCGTGGTAGAGGTGGTCTTTTGTAACACTTGTACAGAGTGCCCTCCTTGCCATAGCAGCTGAACTTTTTTTTACTGCAGACTCGCAGCCATCCAATGCAAGCTGGATAATAGAAGCTAGTGGTGTCAAAAGCTGACGGCTCCATTGGACGCAGGAATGGCTAGTCTTAGTGGTATTAGTATGTACTAACTGCTCGAAACTCTCCGTAGGATTAACACGGAGTACCAAGCCATAACATGATCACCGTCAGGAAGCTGATGCTTGCGGGGACCAGACGATGGCTTGCCAGCCCGTTAGCGTGTCTCCGCGGTCCGTTGCGCCCGCTTCTAAACTGTCGCTAGCCAGACTGGTTCTGAAAGTCGAGACACGGCTGATTTTGGGGCGCTCTTTAGTGGTGGTAATGGCGTTGGCTGTTGGAAGAAGCAGCTTAAACAAGCTATGAAGAAGTCACAGTGCTCGCGCCCTTTAAATCGACATGGTTCGAGGGCAACATAATCACATAGCTCACCAGTAGGATGCTAACGACGGTAGTAGCAGGCCTCGTACCTCCCATGTCGCATGCTGGTCTTTCGCTGTGGCAGGCATCCTTCACTGTCTATCTTCAGCTTCCAGGAGTAGAACATTCTTACTTCTCTCAACCTATGGGGTTCAAAGCAGTAGTTAGTGTACGGCCCTTTGCAGCGACACACCGCGGAGGTGGTTGTTATCGTGCCTGGATTTGACATGGGTCCAGGCTGTCGTCTTTAAACGGAGATTCCGTATTTGCTGCCTTCTGGGACAAGGCACAGCACTGACCAATCTCCTCGCTTGCTGAACAAGCTGCGAGTTCCGAAGAGTCAACAAGATCAGCCAACCCCACGTCCCGTGGGGGTTTACCTCGGAGCGTACCGTGTTGATTAGCACTGAGCAACAGCAGCAGCAAGCCGCCTGATGGCCCTTCTCGGATCTTATTTCTGTCACAGGCTTGCGTTGGTGCTCCAAATGCAATTACGGAGTACGGTAGGCACATAGTATAGTGGGCTAATGGGGTCAAGCCTATGTGCAGCGTCTGATAAGATAATGATCTGCAGACCTGTGTCCCTCGTAGAAGCCGCCAGCGACCAGGGAGGCTCAGCTCAGGGGCTTCGGTACGGATCGTGACCTCGTACTTGCATGTATGTGCTCGTCCGAATATGCTATGCTCTCATTTCGTGCACAGTACTTTTGATCACGCCCGAGACAGACTGTGACGTGGTGTACATGTGCAGTAGCCTGCAAATTAAGTACTGTTGCGCAAGTCAATGGAATCAGAATCAGCGACTTGCAAGAGGTAGCGCTGGCGGCAGACCGGGCAGGAAAGGCAGAGGGGGGAGTAAAAGAGGCTACTGTTTGGATGCGGCCACAGCCTCGGGAGATCCTCTTCTGGCACCACAATCACAACTGTGATTCTTTCAAACGTCTGTTAATAAGGATACCGAATGGATAGCTCTCCCGTCAAACGATGCAACACTTTGATGGTTCTGGATTGTCTGGTTGGCGGCTCGAGAAGCTCCGTCGTCCGGAGACCAGCCTGTTTATGACTTGGGCCCGGCGGGAATAGTAATATGAGAGGGGACGAGGCCCAACGGTCAGACCCTGGCTAGCGCCCGTGAAAGCCACGATGATATGATAGCGTCCAAGTACAAGTATGCGCAGTACAAAGAGAGCGAGCTGGGCGTAGATATCTGCACAGACTGGGTAATACTGCTCGTAATTGTACAAGTATGGTAGCTGGAGTAGATATCAAGTCAGCCGACTGAGCTAATCAATTAGGAGAATTCTGGACAGCAGGAGCGTGTAGAGGCGCCATCTGGAGATAGTACCTAGTATTGCTAGCAAATAGAGACGGTGAACTCTTGTGGCAGCCAGGGCCGGCGAATCGAAATAGGGCGGATAATCAGCTGAACGCCCAGAGGACGCTTGAGGCGCCCATCTTCAAGTCTGGTGTTTGTAAGTAGGCATGTGAGGATTCCGTAGGCGGCATCAATTTGACTCTGCGCAGTAAATTAGTCGTCCAATTGGCACTGTATTGGGAACGTCTCGGAGGGAAGGCAGCCTGAGGCAGTGACAGCAGCCCAAAAGAACCGCAAGCCTCCTCTCAGAGCTTCTCCAAAGAGGGTCCTTCGGCCTCGGTCCTGCATCTCGCAGCTGCTCGAGGCCAAAGTCGGGGACGAGATAGGCATGATTCCTCTTCGCCAACCCATCACGCCACGACCTGCCACGCCGCACCAGGGTGCTGTCGACTAGCTGGGCCGCCATCGAACTAGCTCCGAGCACTGATGGGGAGCTCATCGGCGCACAGATGACAGGGCACGCAATTCAGCCTCGCACGGTTTCCCATATCTCGAAGACGGCAGCACAGAACGTGAAGCACGTCTGGAGTGCCTACTAGGTATCGTTCATATCGCTGCTGTTGGTAGCCGCTGCCATACGCATACATGCGCATACAGGCTTCGAATCGGGCCATGCATCCTCTGCATATGCTGGCGTTGTCTATCAGGAAGCCATCCCTGTCCCTAGTGCCATCAGCTATTTAGGTGCTACTCGTACTTGTACGGTAGACCATCTCGACTTGGCTTGGCTGGAATCACTATGCCAGCAACAGCAGCCACGCGCAGCCAGAAATCAGCCACTAATAACCTTACAAGTAGTGCTCTGTGCTGCTACTGCAACGTGCTATTCCCGGCGAGCCTATGTAGCTGCCGTCTACCTATCGGTTCTGGACCTTGTTGACATGCTTGCATCAAGCAGACGAGACTGACAAGCGTCGAGTGGTCTGTGTCTCTGCCCAAGGGCCACATACATGTGCGTATGATGGCGAATCGTGGATGGCGAATGACTCTGTCGACAGAGGAGAGCAGAGCAGGGCAGGGCAGGGCATGGCAGAAGGAGAGACCGAGAGGCCGTTCCGCCGCCGACGATGATGGTTATGCGCGCCAGCTACTCAATCAACTGCGAGTGCACCAGTAAGGCTGCACAGCAAACTGAACTGCGGCGGGGACTTGGCCCGCACCCCCCGTTCACAAGTCGCGTCCAGCTACCTGACACACCAGCAATGATATCATGATACAGGACGCTATGTGCTCGGAAGCAGCCCATCTTCATGCTTGTCCGCCGCAAGACTAGCCGGGGGGTGAGGGAGGCCAGCTGGGGATGGCTTGTCAACGCCTACCATACGAGTAGTAGTGCTGCCAGCACTACGGCTAGTACCCAGCACCTGCTTGCTGTTCCAGAGACTGCGTTGCACGTTGGCGGCCCAGGAGATGGCGTCAGCAATCGCTTCCCCATATAGCGTGCCACATTCCCGAACAACACTGGGCGTCGAGGCCCAGCGACACCCATGCTCTCTCATCAAGAGGCCGGCGTTGGATCTCGCTCCTTAGGCGGAACTAGTCAAGTCCAGCCTTTCTAGCCTCACTTCAAGCCCGCAAGGGTCTATCTACCTAGGCAATGGTAACAGCAGGTAGGTATTACATGCCTCCTCTGTACATACTCTTTAGCATGGTGCAATGAAGCATGAAATACTGCTAGCACCACAGCTAGTACCAGTAGCTGACCTTCTAGCTTGGGCGGGCCTACCCAAGGAAGGGAAGAGCAGACAACGACCATAATGGAACGGCCAGGGAGCGGCACGGCTGTCCTACACTCACAGGCACATCTGAATTTCAAACTCTGTACTGTACATACCTGGCCCCTACCGGCCAGGCTTTTACCGGGGAGAGCACCTCCACGTCTCTCTGCAGGGACTGACTGGCCGACGCTAGGATAGGGAATGTGTGGATACAAAAAGAGATGCTTAGAGGTGGAGATGAGCGCCAAGGCCTCGACCCCGTTCTCGATGTCATCTACTGCTCCTCCCATCAACCAAATCCTAAGCCCAAAGCTGGCCTGAACCCCCATCACAATCGTCTGCCCACGGGAACGACGGCACAGCAAGGCCTAATGCTCTTGAGTCGTAGCAACTTTAAGGGGAATAACAGCGAATGCCACAGGCGAGGTTGCGGCTAGCCTTGGCGTTCAGTATCCCACACGCCCCTTCCCTGTAGCCTTTGGGTGTGTTTCTAGACTCATCCACGTCGACTGGGGGCCAAGATGGATGGCTGTGGGGGGAGGGGGGCAGACGATTGACGGATGATTCTCGTGAGGATCTTATGTACAAGCAGTATACGATTCAAACGGATGCTGTTTGCTTCGACCCTGTCTTCGACCACCAAATAAGACCTCTCCTCCACCACAACCCCTCCATACCACCCAATCCTTACTTCTCTCCTTGTCTGTTCGCCACGATCTTCGCTTGCACCGTGCATTTTGGCCAGCTATACACCTCTGATCTTCTCCAGTGCCAATGTCGATGAATTGCCCGACGTGATATTACTAGCACAGACAACCACTTACTCGAGCCTGACGACCTCCACTCTTGAATTTCTACGCGACCTGTAAAGGGAAATAGAGGAGCAAAAGACAGGGAAAAAAAGGCCTTTGTGATCTTCACACTCTATTGATCCTGCTTCACAATTTGCCGCCTGTTATTTTTTTTTTTCTTCCCTGCGATCTCTTTCTCTCGATTCCTCTCGATTCCTCTACCTCAACTATTCACGTGCCAACATTGTCCAGCTCCCACTTCGATTGGGCATGTGCTTGCTATTAACGTGTAATGGAACGTACGCTTACCATCGTGACGAACGAAGACTTTACTTGGAAAGACGATAACAGTATGTCTCCCGATGAAGGATCTTGGGATGATATGGTGCTGCCGTCGCCATCCCCTACCGAAACAGCATGGAGAGCAGGCGTTTCTGCAGCACCTCTTCAGATGGGCCAGCTGTCGCCTGTGAGCTCTAATACCGACGCCAACATGGACGGCTCTTCTGTCCCTCCCATGGCCCATTCCGCGTCGTCATCGACATGTGTAGACTCTTGGAGTGCCAGCCACGGCAATCCAGATGAGTGCGAAGAAGATAAGGACTGGGATTGGGATCAAGTGTCCGACGAAACTCTCGCCATTCCAAAACTAGAGCCGATCGACGATGATATCAACCTGGAGGATGTGTGCGCGGCCCCTCTGTCTCAAACGCCGCCAAACGAAATCCTTGGGGTCGCCCAGCTAAAGCAAAAGAGACCCCGGGGACGACCGAGGAAACACCCCCTCACCCCGATAGTCAACACAAATAAAGTCACGAAAGGCCGTTCGAAGACAGGATGCATCACTTGTAGGAAGCGCAAGAAGAAGTGCGATGAGGCAAAGCCAAGATGTAGGCAGATTTCATTTCAACCTAATGAAAACACACCATGCTCTGCGTAGGCTAACACATGATGGGGACCAACAGGTATGAACTGTGAGAAAAACGCCGTCGTTTGCGAAGGATATCACGAAAAGCAGGTCTGGAAGAGCGGCAGAGAAAGGGCTGAAGAGGGTACGTCAAAGGACTTAGACGCAATATTGCACCTTTTCTGGACTGCTAGACTAACCCACGCAGCAGAGCGACAACGGTGGGAGAATCTACCCATCATTACCATACAGCCTATTTTTCACGGTGTGGAAACCACCGAAGACAAGATATTTTGGAAACACTACGTCAACCACTTCAGCAATGTGTTAACTGTCGAGGGAGAGGCCAAGAACGCCTTCAAGGACATCATTCTGCAACTTGCCAATCGGCATCAAGGCCTGATGCACTCAATACTTGCGGCCAGCAGCAAGCACATTGACTGGGATACCCCTTACGGCATGAAAATCCTCCAGAACAACCCATCTACGAGTAAGGAGACCTTGGAACAGCGCTCCGAATTTCACCATGACGAGGGCATGAGACGAATGTATGCCGAAATGCAGGAGATGGACGAGGACGACCCGGAGTACAAAACCGTACTCGCCGCACGGTATGGCCAAATGATGTGCCTACTCCTCCAGACTCGAGCTGAAGGCAATCCACGGGGCGACCATAGGGTCCATCTACAGGCGTATAAAAATCTGATACAGAACTCGCCTCCCGAGGATTCAAACTTCCTAACGTTCATCACGGAGTTTTTCCAATATCACATCTACGCTGACGATCTCTTCTGGTACCCTGAGAAAAAGACTGAGCGTCTTGCGACGGAAGACTGGGAACCAACGGCGCCTATTCATCCCCCGCGCCTACTGGGAGTCGCCGATGGACTATTCCGCCACCTTTCTGAAATTACGAGCATTCGAAACGCCATTCGGGTGAACATGGCCAACTCCGTCGACCCCTTGGTTGACTATACCAGTCTCTACAAGGCGGCCGAGATCGATGCCGCTATCCGGGAGTGGACTCCCCGCTGGCCATCGGGTGATAGCCGAGATCGTGTCGGGCTGCTATACAAGCTAATGCTATGGGTTTATCTTTTCAGAACGATATACCCTCCTTCATCTTTGCCCGGCCGACGCAGCACTATTGGCTCGCTACCCACTGCAATGTTTTCAACAATGTCCACGAGCACGGGCTCTCAACCACGGCGAGCCTCCATGGCTGCAGCCATAGGGCCTTCAGCCTCGTCTCCGCTCATGGGAGCGACTAACCTTTTCTCACGTTCGCAAAAAACACACAGCGCCCCCTCTACGCGGCATCCATCAAGAACTAGCTCCATGCATGAGGGAGACCCGAAGACGAATACCGCGCCCGGGTCGCAGAAGCAGCGGGCTTCATCTCCACCTCCTGCTCGCCGACCAGCACAGGATGACAAACGGATCACTATGGCAGTCGATGAAGCGTTAACCCTCTTGGAAACATTCAAGCCCTCTGATCCCTCACAGACCCTCCTCCTGATCCCATGTCTAGTAATCGGAACGGCCTGTTTCGAACCCGATCAGCGGTACCGAATCCGAGCAGCCATCAGGGCAGTGCGAGGGTATACAGGCCTGAAGAATTGTGATCGAGTCCTAGAACTGCTTGAAGAGGTTTGGGCGCTCATGGATCAAGGCGACTGGGGTGCTGTTTGGGATTGGCAAAGAGTCGCCAGACGAATGGGTCTTGACTTCCCTTGTGCATGATTGAGAAGCCATTTGAGCTACGTTTCAATCCTTCTTCTTCTTCTTTCTCCTTTTTTTTCCATCTGGCGATGAGGTCTCTCTCTCTCTCTCTCTCTCTCTCTCTCTCTCTCTCTCTCTCTCTTTTTCCACTTTCTTTTTTTTGAAGAGTTGATGAGTTGATTTTACAAATCATTTCGCTTTTTCTAGAAAGTCCCAGTAATGGCTCCTCTTTCATAAGAAGTCTCAAATCACTTTTTTTACTATAAAAAAGAAAAAGAAAGAAAAGAAAAGAAAAGAAAATACACAAGTCGAATTTATTTGACCCATCACGGCATGCCGTTTTACTCGGCAGCCTATATATATACATATACGTTTTTCTCGCAGCATAAACCCCTTTTGCGTTTGCGCTGCGGCTCGCCATATCCATACCCGCTTGGATAAGGCCAATACTGTTAGCCTAGTCTAACAACCAACGCTAGATACTACAAAAGTATCCATCCAGAGGCAGAAAGGGGACTTTTTTTTTATTTGCTTTTTTTTTTTTTTTTGATTATCAAGAAATGGGGGGAGAACGATGATTTCTTTAGGCTTGGCGATCTAGGTTTGGAGTTTCAAGGCAAAGGGTGGTAGCATTTCCAGCTATGCGGACTGAAAGTGCTTCGTTTATCGCACATGGCTGGTTGGTAAGGGGGTTTACGGGTGGCTTTTGTTTTCTTTTCTTACTTTTTTTGCTCTTTGGTTTCCCTCCCCCCTAAAAAGCGTTGTCTCAAAATGTGGTTTTTCTTTTTTTTTCTCAGTTTAAAAGCCCGCCCCCCTTGATTTGTTTTGTTCGCCGTCTTGATCTGAATAAGACTGCCTTTTTTTTTTTTTTTGGTTGTTGTTTTTCGCGCGCTGCTTTGGAACTTGGTTATTAGACAATGCTCTTGTTTTGTTCGTTTCCAACCTAAAAGGAGGTGGTTAGATACGTGAGGAAGATTCTATATCCCTTCGTTTGGGTTCTCGTTTGCATCTAGATTTTAATTTTATGCATTGTTTTGCGCTCTTGTTGTCTTAGACTAAATATGGATTTGTTTCCTCATTGCTCCCTCTTTCATCGGTTTTGGTGACATAGTTTCTTCAGTTCAAAGAGATATTCCATGTTTAATTAACTATCCGTGTCATTTTTATTCCTTCCTAGAAAATACGTCGTACTTTAGAGTACATCCTCGGCTCAGCCGAAAGAAGTCTCAGTTTGACCTCTCCTTTCCCATCTCTTGACCATCACGTCAAGGCAAAAACGTTCCTGCTAAAGAATTCCCAATCCATTTGACGAATCGATACTGCCATAAGCAGAGATAAACATAAAATAAAGAGCAGCAAACACGCGAAAATATAAGTGATACAAAGCCCCCAATGTTTGTTATCCGCCGTAGACCGACCATCTTCCAGTGTCCCATCCCATTTGCCTGCCCAATTTCCCATGGTGAAAAATTCGTACATCACTCAACGAGTAATGAAAGAAAGGAAAATAAAATGAAAGATATTGCATAGTTCCCATGCGCCCTTGCTTCAGTCATCACGTTTGTCGGTTTCAAAATAAAACCTGCCCAGCTTGTCGCCTCCTCGGCCTGGACTGCCCATTCCCGACGGGCCAGCCCTGGACTCACCGCTATCCAGCCGCTGCACAATTCTCTCTGCGGTTTCTCTGGCAGGCTGTCGGCCTACGGGAACTGGTCCTCTGAAAGTCGTGTCCACAAAGACATCTTGATCAGGGGGTATAGGGTTAGTGGGGGGCGCGTCTGTTGCGACCCCATCCATCATGCGAGCGTACTGTCGCTCTTGGGCGGCCGTGGCACTCATCGGTGTGTCGCCGCCTCCAGACATGTATGAATCTCTCTCGCGCCGCGCATCGCTCATGCCCGAGTTGGTCCTCTCAAGGCCCCATTGATAGGCGGCGCCAGGGGCTGGCCGGCGGTGGTATATAGGCCCAGAGACAGTGCTGCCAGCTCCCTCGCCGAAGCCAACGAGCGAGGCAGAGCCATCGTCGCTCATTCTATCCTCAAAGCCACCCATGGAATGTGCGCCCATGCCTTCGAGGTCCTCGTCCATTGCATCTTGGTCCACGCCAGTGCTTGTGACCGACTCGCCCTCGCGGTAGTTCGTATCCGTGCTCAGAATATCCTCATCGCGATCGCCAACGGTGCGCCTGTCCTCGCTGTCTGCCAGATGGCTGTCGGTTGCACTAGCAGTACCGACCGTGCTCATCTTGGTCACTGCGACGGGCTGTCCATTGCTGTCAAAGTACGCCGGTGTCAGGTGTTGCGTCGCCGGGTAATTGAGAGGGAAGCCGGCTGTCGACGTAGGTGTTGTCTGTGGAGACAGCGACGATGCGCGGCCACCCGTGCTTGTTGGATTATGCGGCGCGGCTCGCAGTGTCGACACCCTCTCGAGGCCGGCCAGGCGAGAGATGCGATCGGCCCGTTCGGCTTCGAGCGTCGTCGCCGATGGATTGTGCTGGTGGCCGCGGAAATAGGGCCCGGCGTGGAAGTGGCCGCGGTGGCCGTCCTTGATGGCGGTTGTCGAGATGGCAGAGAGAGATGTCGTGGTGCTCGTGGGCGTGCCGCTGGTCAAGAGCTTGTCAGCGTTTCTGCGAATCCAGCTGCGCATCAGCAACATACGGAATTTCCGAGGGAGTCTCGGGGTTAGGATCTGGAGGAGGCAGATTTGTCAGGGTCGGATGTGAGGCTTGCGCCATTGCGGTGTCTGACATGATGGCGGTCTTGTTGTGATGCTTTGCGCTTTGCGACGGTCAACAGCGAGGCGAGGGGCTCCAGGTCACCGCAGTGTATGTGACTTTGTCGCTGGCAAACAATGTGATGAATGGTCGTAGCCGATAGATGGCGAGGGATAAAGCGCTTTGGCGGTCGTCAGAGCCGTGGAAGATAGAAAAGCGCCTGTGCCGGCAAACGCGATGATGTTGGTTTAACGTTGAGGTTTCGGCAGTGGTGGATGTCACTGGGAAGATGTTTCACGCCACCCTTTTTGCTTGTTTGCGTGGACCAGGTTCCGGATCCCGAGGAAGCTCAGCTTTGGCCAGCGCTGTAGCTTCAAGCTAATGGTCGCTCCACAAGTCTTTATGCGGGGAGGAAGCTTCCTCTTCTGTTGGGTGAGGCTTTGTTTATGGGATGAAAGGTGTTGAGATAAACGGCGGTTGTTCGAGTTGCATGTGTTCTGAGACCACCGTGCCGATATGGCTGGAATTGGACAAGCTCGTGCCTACAATGTCTTATAGAGCGCCTGTGCAATAAACTGCGTAATCTACCGACATACATGTTGGATACTATAGATAGTTATGCGCCACTCTAGTAGATAGCCTCAAGCTCTTTTACCTTTTTCTAAGCCCATATTTTATCTCTACTTTTTCTACATCTTTGGCAGCACTCAGAGGCGGCGTACAATGACGTAGCTTCCACCAATAGGAAGTTTAGAGTCTGATAGTCGTCCGGGCCAAGCAATGTCACATAATAGAGAAGCAGTCGGCCAGAAGAATTATGTGAATAGCAGTCAATATTTATCGTATTCAATTTCGCTCTGAGAGCTCATAGCGTGCAACCGTACAATCTTTTATCAAACACCACAAGCAAATCGAGGGCAACTTTTTGGCGACGAAGAAAGTCCAGCTTGCTCCTCCAGGGTTACCATGTTTTCCCGTATACCCGCTACCTGTGAAACGCCTCCAATAACCCACCCAAACTTCAATGGCTGATATTAATCCCGAATTTGCCTTCCAATTGAGGCTGATGTGGCTTTCAGCGAGTAAAATAAACATGAGAAGAAGAAGAAGAAGAAGAAGAAGAGTAAAAGGCGAAGTGAGATGAAAGCATACACTTTCCCGTGTACTCAGAGGAATATCATGCCGCCGCTTATGACCGCGAATGATAGGCTGAGAAGGGCAAATCCAGGCTCTTGCATGACAAGATTTGTCAAATCGACGTTTAATAGCCGTTTATTTGTGCTTTTAGAAGGCGAATTATGCGTAGAAGACGGCGACGCGACTATGGAACTATTGGCAAGGGTGCCGTTTTCGCGGTATACCAAATGATCGCTTTGCCTGGCATAAACAGGCGTCACCACCACTTCAGCTGAGAGTGCGCCATAGTCGGCAAAGGCAAGCCCACAGAGGACTAATAGAAGGGCAAAAAAATTGAACAGCTTAAAAGCCATCTTGAATTATTTTGTGGGACGACGAAATGGTATTATCGTGGCCGTTGCGTGTGGAATGGAGAGTGTCTTGAGTTTGAGCCTCTTGGATACAATAGCAGTATGCGTCGCACGTAGGAAGATGGATAAACACGAGATGGATGGCAAAAAGAAGATTACTAGAATAAGAGGGAGCAGATCATCAGAATAAGAGGGAGCAGCTTTTGCTTTATCTTTTCGACATGAAGCGCGAGCCCTGATATCTGGGTTGTTTCTCAAGATAAGCCCGGGAGCCGCCTTGATAAAGGGAGAATGCAATTAGACACCACGCATCTGAGTCTGGTAACCGAGCGACTTTTGAGGGCGCTTCGGAACGAGGGACGCATGGTGTTTATAAACAAACAGACGAACCGAGAGATGGTGCGAGCTTGGAGATATGCGGGAATCCAAAGTCGCCGGCGGCAAACGGCACCATTTCCAGACGAGGAGAAGCCGGAGTCTGATATCATGGAGAGGGCGATTGACCAATCTCAGGTACAGCGGGTTATTGGCTTTCATGCATACCAAAAGTAATTCTGCAGACCATTCCTTGGCTAATGCATATCAAGACAGGCATCTGTTTGGTCAGTACGATATCTTTGCTTCAGCTTATTCCCTCTTTGGCGACTAGGGTTGTCATTTAATCTTTCGAGCCGTTGCATCGGCCCCAGTTGTTCTTTTACCATGAGTCAAGCTAAGCCTTTGGGTTGATTGTTTTGCCATGGACGATCAAAGCACCATCAAAGCTATGGTGAGGTAATGGCGAAGGGCTGCCATCTCGTTGTCCCTTCGCAAGAATCAATCCGACCAGAGACAGCTATTCTGCGCCTTTCATACATCTCGGCATGGGTGTCGTCGCCATTGAACCCCGCGGTGCTTTCCACCATTGCCATCAGTGCAATAGCCGCGTAATACCTCGTCTGTTCTGAGTTCTCAAGGCCCGTCGACGCGGCAAACGGGAAGCCGGGTGAAACCGCTAAGCACTGCTAAGACTGCAAGCAAGCGGGGTGGACAAAACTCTCTTGTGAGATTTCCAACATTCAAAAGCCTGTATATGCAGGTTCCCACTGCTAGCCCCGATAAGGATCCAGTGCTTGCGAGTTTCCGGCAGTATTTTGACTTCTTATGGTGGGAAGAGGAGAGGGACTGGATGGCTCAATGCATGCATGGCAGTGACATCGCCTACATGATGGTCACTTATCACTGCAGCTAACTCGTACGAAGCTCTGCTGGATGGACATGAATGCGCACAGTGTGGCCGGTATTAATATCCAACCGTCTTATTCGCAGCACTTGTGGTAGTCTATATCTCAGCCTGCATTCTGGCAACTAAACATGCATTGATGTGCCTCTTCTACTCCCTTGATTCATACTTTCCCGTAGCTCTGTTATTCCCTGATACTATCTACTAGTTGCTGCTAATATGGGTATAATTTTATTATTCATATTCAGAGAGGGGAAAAGGGTTTGTAGCGGTGCGGCTTTATTTTTCTGAATACTACTACTCCGTAGTACCTATTATAATAGGTAGCATATGCCAGCCACATCTCCATACTTGTGCATAAACACCAGCGCCGCTAGGAAGCACCTAATCTTGAAAACAGGCAGAGCAATGGCTGCATATGCCGCCAGTCCAGTCATTGGTGCGTGCTTACATTTACACGTATTGGCTTCGTCTCGCCACTTGGTGCTTCGCTTCGCATCGCTCTCGGCTGTCGCTCCCACTGTCACTCCCACTGTCAAAGTCCAGACTCTCCACCATTCCGTCGCCAGAGACATCGGCTTTGCTTCCCCTGGATCTGGAATGTACAGCGTCGCTGGATAACGCCGGGCTGATTGATAAGGCGGGCAGAGTAATTTTCTGTCTTCCTTTCTACTTCTTTTCTTCTTCCTACTGAGTCAACTGGCTATTGATGCTTGTCTTACGTCCTTCTTATGCACGGATGCCTTTCTCTGCCTCGAGGGCCACGCGCTACAGCCAGCTAGTCGATAGTTCAATATGCAGCCAATAGAGAGGGCTGGCGGCATTCTGTCCTACCAGCCTCTCAGCTGGAGGCTCAGCTAGGCATCATCGCCATGGGGAGACGCCTTATAGGCTGTCTGGGCGTTTCAGCAGTCATGCGACTGCTTTCAGCCTCGCTTGCCAAGCAGCTGCTCTTAGCTTGTAAAACACCGCCTGTGCATCAAAATCAGCGCAGAGCGTTTTGTGCAATATTTCATTTTCTTTTTTCCTAAAGGCATCATGACCCTTGGCCTTGACGCGTAGCTGAGATTCAATACTATCAAGTCTCAGAAAGTATTCATTAATATGGTGCACTTCAATCTGGAACTCATATGGCTCTCCCAGGCAAGCCCGCACGTTGAGTGAGTGCCTAGCCCGCATGCTAACACAAAATCACAATGGCACGGCTAACTTTAATTCTCCAGCCTTGTCTTCGTCCATGGATATGGTGGTAACCCAGAGACAACATGGCATGACGAATCTACCGGTAAAATCTGGATAAAGGACGAAGAGTTCGTCACTCGAATCAGGAGGCCAATCCGCATTTTTTCCTTCAGCTACAACGGCGATGTAGATTCAAATCTGTCATCTTCGAGCCCGGCCTTTCATGCAAGCGACTTGCTCTGCTGCTTGGAGCAAGCTCTTGAGAGATCCACCGTACGACGCTTGATCTTGATTCCTTTTCGCTGGACATAATTTTCTTACTTAATGCCACCAGGGACGACCACTGATATTCATCGCCCACGGCTTCGGAGGTATCATTGTTAAAAAAGTCAGTTTCCGACAATCAGATGGTCTGCAGCTGTCTGCGTCTTTCATAAGGTGGTCAAGTCATTAACTAGTTCTGTAATTACAGGCAATCCAGCTGTGTTTCATGACAACAGCATATCCGCAGACAAAAAATGCGCTGGCTGGTGTGACATTCTTCGGCACTCCTCATACTGACACAGATTCCGAAGCGCTCCTCCAGGCCGTAAGAGGCACCGTTGAAGCTTTTGGTTCGGAAGATGGTGCTAGAGGTGAAGATATCAGAGAATACGTTTCCGTGGCGAGCCGCATCAACGCTACCTTCGTCTCTTGCAAACCAAGCTACCTCAGAACGCTATCTTTTTGGGAGAAGCTGCCATCAAAATCTATTGGACCAAGTTCAAACATGCATGGGCGTCCTGTATGTAGTTTTATATCCGTGAAGAAAAGGATTATTACTGATACTCTTGTAGATCGTCTCCTTACAGTGTCAGAAAGAGAAATTGCAAGGCAACACCGATCACATAATAGAATGCAGCCACGAGGAATTGCCACGGTTTTCAAGTGTATTCAGCGACAGGTTCATACAATTTATGGAGATATTTTCTCCATTCTTAGTGGAAACTCTCTCCGAACGCACCGTGACAACGATTCCGACGCTTTTCCCGCCTCCCCCATCAGATATTCGGGAAAGCCGACTCCCAATTGCAGAAATTCCTGGTATCAGGAAACCTGGTCCTACAGTTAGGCCTCGGCGAAGATTCTGGAATAAGAGTGATGATGGCCATCAAAGCCCGGAGCGCCGGAAAAAGGACAAAGAAGACAAAGCTTCTAGAGAACAATTTCTTCAATCACTATGCGGCTGGTCCGAGAGTAATTATGGAAACGAGATTTTTGTCGCCGCTGGCACCTGTGAATGGTTCAAAGACGGTCCTATCTACAGAAATTGGCTTACTGACCCGAATTGCGGCACGCTCTTCTACATAGGAGCCCCTGGGCATGGGAAATCGCACCTGGCACGTGCCATTTTTACCCATCTTAAGTCTTCGAAGCCAGACGATATTGTGATGGGATATTTCTGCCAAAAAGGTGAAGAAAGGCCTTCCATTTGGGAGTATTTCACTTGGAAGTTGATAAAAGAGTGGCCAGACTGGTTCACCCACGTACCAGTCCAATTCCGACGCACAATTGACGGTGCCAACCATCGCCTCGATTCATCTGCGTACACTGAGATATGGACATCGTTTATGAAAGCCTGCTCAACTCGTACAATATACTTGATCGTGGATGGATTAGAGCAGACGCCTCCCGCAAATTTCATCGAATTCTTTGCTTTGATAGAGCAGCTAAGAAAGCCGGTGGTGCTAGGGCCCGAAAACCGGTCGAACAGCATACTGGAAACGCCAACGAAGGTTAAGCTTGTCATAACGAGCCGGTGGACAGACGCTACTTTTACGGCTTCAAGCACGACCTCTCGTTGTTCTTTGCTCAATGATGATATTAAAAAAGATATCTCACTTTATCTGGACAAGAGATTCTTAACCATCTCTAATTCTAGACCAAAAATGCTCGACGAAGGTCTAGTACGCAGGGTCAAGGAGCGTATTATCCAGAAAGCGGGAACCTACTGGCTCTTTGCTAAGCTCGCGGCAGATGAAATTGAGAGTTCAAGTGCATTAAACTCTATCCAAGAACCGCGAGAAGACTATATCCCAATGGAGCTGGCGCGGCTCTACGAACGGAAGATGCTGCCTTTACTGCAATCTGCCAACAATAGCGAAAGACACTTGCGCACAGTTCTCACATTGATTGCTTCAAAAGACAATAGCGATATCCCCTTCACATTTTCCCTCAAACAGCTCGAAAGCTTTATACAGTGTATCTATGGCCAAGACGATATGCCTGTGGAAAGTCTTGCGAAGTCCATACAGACTTTCTGCGGCGACCTGTTCTGGGTCAACTCAATGAATTCTCTTGTGTGTTCCGTCCATGCCTCTGTTGGAGACCACCTCAGCAGATATCTCACGATGGAACACAGGCAAATTAACATGGTTTTCATTTGTCTTAAATACCTGCTTCAAGACTCTTTCTGCCACCCCTTGCCTCTATCGTTGAGAAACAGGACAGCGCCCTTTTACCCATTCGCGGCGCAAAACTGGATAATCTATCTTGCTGAGCTGGATACACTCAGCCCACATTTAGTGCCGCTGCTACAAACGTTCCTATCAATTGATTGCCACCAATATCGGACGTGGCTCCATTGGAAGTCATGGCCCTTCGAGGAAGATATAGGAAAGACTGCTGTGATTACCGAGGATCCAATTATGGTCATGCTTCGGGAGGGATGTCTTGCTGTTATCCAACATTTTTTCCCGTCCTCGGCAGTTCCTCGTGCTACTTGGAAGAGCAAATTTGAACTCTGGTCGCGGCATATGCCGTTTTCAAACATACAATCTCCCAAACTACTTGGTGGGCAATGGCCGAATATCAAGGGGCTGCATGAGCAGACGGTTTTGATGGCAGCGGCCCTTAGCGGAAACCCCGCTCTAGTGGAACATATTTTACAATGGAATATTGATATAAACGCTCGAGATGATGGTGGAAGAACTGCCCTCATGTTATGTCTTACTTCAGATCGATTAATGGGGCCGGAAGACGTGAGCAAAAGAGTGGATGTATATGCCGTCATTGAACTGCTACTACTACATGGTGTTAATCCAAAAATGAGTGAGCATTATGGTATCACTCCCTTGCACGTTGCCTGTGTGCGTGGCAGACTCGATATGGTTCAGCTTCTGCTAAGGTTTAATGCTCCGATCAACGTCACAGACATATGGGGATTCACACCACTCGAAAGGGCATACTCTATCGGGAATACTCAGATTATTAAGATGCTCATAGGTCACGGTGCGGACGTAGAGGCATGGATGCTGGGCGGAGAGCCACCTCTGGCAAGATGTATATACGACGGAAAGCTCGATATGTTCATGGCCTTCCTCCCCTTTGCGGATATCAACCAGGCCACTATGCTTGGATTTGCGCCAATTCATCTTGCCAGCGATGGCGCTGATCGGATAGAGTTTCTTCGCCTTCTGCTCTCTAGGCCTGGTTTACAAATAGATGCAGTGAGCTCAGCAGCGGATCGATTCCACATCAAACGCGCAACAGCCATCGGATTTGCCATCAACAGTCGCAACTACACAGCGTTAGAGTGGCTACTCGAGGCCGGAGCATATCCAGGGTTATTGCCAATGGTCACTTTGCCGCCACTTCACGAAGCCATTATGGTTAAGGATAGGGCGATGATAGAGCTGCTGTTATTCTATGGAGCTCCAGTGAATGAATCCAGACGTAGCTGGTTTCCCTTTACTGCGCTGGGGCATGCGGTAGATCTTGGCCTTGAGGATATTGTCGAGCTACTCCTTAAAAACGGTGCAGACGCGTCCGTGGAAGAAGGCTACGGGGTTACCGCTTTGATTGAAACGGCTGTGACGAGAAAGCATCCTATTCCCAAGATCATAAGACAGCTTATGGAATCGCGACATCCTCCTGATGTCAACTACATCCGAGAGAACGAACAACACTGTGTTATGAGCGCCGTCGGCCAAGGCGATGCTGAGACTGTTTCTATTTTACTCGGGTATGGAGCAGACTTGAGCAAATATCTCAAGTCAGGAGAAACGGTATCACCCTTCCACAATGCTGCTAGGTTCGGCCATATTAAAATCTGTGATATTCTGTTACAACACGAACCGGCGTTTTTGGACCTTCAGATAGAAAAGGGCTTTATGATTGAGTCGCCCTTGTTTATCGCATGTCATCGAAAACAGAAAGAAGTTGTTCGCTTCCTGTTGGATAAAGGTGCCAAAGCAGATCAACTTAACTATTACTATAAGGAATCTCCCCTATTCACTGCTTGTGATGTGGGAGACTTGGAAATCGCCAAGATGGTACTGGAAGCCGCGCCGCAGATGATCAATGTCCCCACTTCTTTCAATTGCACCCCTCTTGTATATGCTTGTGAGCATGGGAGCGTCGAGATGATCAAAATGCTTCTTGACGCTGGAGCAGAAATTTATCTCCCAAATGGTGTCAGTACGACAAATTCTTTTAACCGAATCTTTGAAGCTAAAGGCGACAAGGCTTTCAAAATCCTGGATCTACTACTACGCAGCGGTTTAGATATAAATGCCGTCGATAACGAGACTGGGCTTACTATCCTTGGACTGGCTATTGTAGATGCCGAAGCAAGACACGTCAAATGGCTCCTTGAGCGTGGCGCCGATCCGATACGTGCGCAGAGGAGCGCAGGTCGTGAAGAGACGTGGCGGACAGCCCTTCAACTTGTTTCTCATACGAGCAATAAAAAAGCCCCAGGCATCATAGATTTGCTGCTTGAACCACGCTGGGGGTTGTTGGATCATCTAACTCACAAGGACTATTATGGAGGCACTCTTTTCCCCATACTTGCTCGGTCTCGAAAAGTACTGCCAATCACTTCTCGTCTAGTATCGGTATGTGATACCATATTCAAAGAGACGGGGAAAGATGTTTTTTCCGATATCATAAATGAACCCAGTATCGCTGGACTCACTCCGATTGATTGCGCCTTGAATGATTTCGCCGCCAAGCCTTGTGCAATACCCGAGCTAGACAAAAAGCTTCTTTCCAGTATAAAGGAGCTTCTTGAGGGACCCCGTACTACAGAAGAACATTTTCTCATACTGGACTACGTTCTCAGCCTCCTTTTTGCACGACAAGATGATTTAGACGCGGACATAAAAGTGCTGGCCGAATTTGTTCTCGCAAGGCCACAAGTTGTCTGGGATGATGATGGATGCCACATGGGATCGGTGGCCCTACAGGCGTGCGCTATTTGCGATGAATCGATTTACGATCCTTACGTCTATTGCCCTCTTTGTGAAACTTCGTGGTGCTCAGGGTGCAAAGATAAATGCGACATAAACAGCTTACACCGACATAGATTGCTCGATATTGAGCTTCGGAAAGACTTGGATATCAACGCAGCCGACATTCAAGAAATTTTGGAGAGACTACAAAGAAAAATATCTGGCGGTACAGTAAGCGAGCAAACATCTCAGCCGGTACCAAACAGCGAAGAAGAACCCAGCGAGAGCCCCATCATCAATAACCGCTCTCCCCTTGAAGAAAGCCAACCTCCTACTCCTGCCCAAATTTCTCTACAGCTCGCCACCCTGCACGCATTCAATTTCTTGGCCGTCAGTCGACCCATCTGGACACCATTTCTCCCGCTATCTCCCACTACTCAAGCCCTTGTCAATCCCTGGCACCAGCTATGGTCACGAGAGCACGAGTATTGCCAAATGAAAAGCTTCATGCAAAGGAGAACCATGAACTATGAGAATTCAGCTTGGAGGCGCTTCCAAGAACTGCAGTACCTGAAACGAGGATTCACGAGAGCTTATGCAGATGAAGAGGGCGTGAAGAAGGATTTTGTGTTGCGAGATATATGGAGATTATTTGCTAATGAGAAACGAGTCAAGGTGAGAGTTGCGCCACCGCAAAATCTTCGTCTTGCTGAGGGTATAATAAACGCGCGATATGTTACAGAGACTTGACGTTGCACGACTGCGGTTATTCAATTTTTACAATGCTTGGAAAATTAAGAAATTTTGCTTCAAGATAGAGCACATACACGATATATGATGTGATGAATAATGACACCAAAGAATAAATCTTGAAAAAAAAAAAAAAAAACATACCATGTTTATTATCTTAGCCAATTCCAAGAGTGGCATTATATAGATCATTTCATCACGTTATTCCATTTTTTCCCCAAGTATAGGGAAGCTTATAATTCCATCGCCCAACAGTGACTTGGTTGACCAGCCTTCCACAGATGCTTCATATATCCATTATTTCCACACAGTAGAGTATTCTTCTCAAACGTAATGTTGCTGAATCTTCGTTTTGCGCATTAAATCGTGTATCTGTAATGAGGGCTGTCATCTCCCAGCTCCTTCAGCTCATCTTCCGGCAGCCCCTGGTGCTCTCGCGGCAATTCTCCAGCATCACGGCGCTTATTTTCCTTCCAAAGCCAGTACCAGAGAAGCCCATATATGCAGCTACCCACGGCAACCATGCTGAGCGAGACGGCATGGCCGCGGATGAATCGCGGCCTATCAAGCGCAGGGCTACATGGCGAGGGTTAGCAAAAGACTTTTGTCCAAATACCGGCAATTACTTTTGGAGAGGCTTACTATATGAACGCAGACATGATTCCAGATGCGTTTCCAAAAGTAAGCTGCAAACCTGTTGCAGTTGTTCTTTTGCCATATCGAGGGGTATTATTTGGCAACTATTATATACGTATGTTAGATGGCTGTTTGTTTTTGTGGGAAATGATTATGAGATTTAAGCTTACCCAGGCAATTGGAAGACCGACAACAACATACAAACCTCCCGCAACAAGGAAACATCCAAAATAGTGCACTCCGGGAGCCGAGTCGGACAACAGGACGCCGTACCCGATAATACTTATGCAGCCAAAGATGACACAGAATATTCCTCGCATTTGGAATTTATCAGAAAGCATAGCAACAATCATGTAAGTCACCGCTCCGAGGAAGTAGCACGGGATGGTAAGGAGCTGGACTTGGGCAACGCTCCATTCGCCGAGAGCATCAATGATTGTGGGCAAGAACGTCGAGAAGCCTATGAAAACGTTAGATATCAAGAATGTTTTAGTGAGCATCCTTTACACCTCGCTGCCCTTTCCGGCTTGCCAGCGACAAAAAGCACAAGAGTCAAGGAAACTTACCATAAAGCATAGTATCAACACCAAACTGCGCAAAAGAAAATGCCCACACCTTCCAGTCTTTGAAAGCCCTCATCATATCCACTCGGCTAAACTCACGGCTACTCGCTGTATTTCCGTATTCCCGCCTGTGTCTTTCTTCCATGAGCAGTTTCTCCTCTTTTGTAAGGAAGTATGCAGATTCCGCATCATTCGGCAGTGCAACGAAAGTGACTACACCTAGAATCACGCTCGGGATGCCCTCGATGATGAGAATCCACCGCCACCCACTCATGCCACAGACACCGTCCATGTGCCCAATGCCGTAAGCCAACAGTCCGCCCAGAGCGCCGGCTATAGCAGCACTGACAAAGAGATAACCAATCCTCAAGGCTAGCTCGTGCTTGGTGTAAAAGAAGGTGAGATAGACGCTGAGGCCGGGGAACAGGCCTGCCTCGACGACTCCCAAGAGCAGACGACAGGCGATGAGTGCCCCGTATGACTGTACCAGTCCTGAAAGGGTGGCAATGATGCCCCATGCTATGACAATGAACGATACCCATAGACGGGGAGTGAAGAGCTTCAGCACGAGGTTTGACGGCACCTCGAAAAGGAGATATGTGACGAAGAGGATGGAAACGGTCACTTGAAACTGTTCGGATGAGAGGTGAAGATCTTCCTCGAGTCCGTACAGCCGAGCGTTGCCAATGTTAACTCTGCAAGTCGTTAGTTCCGCTGGTTTCAAGATTTTATACAACTGCAAGTAGCGTGAATGGACGCAAGAGAGGAAACCCGTAAAAGCATCTCTCACCTGTCGAGGAAACTAAACAGATACAAGCCCATGACGAGAGGGATGATGTAGAGATCCAGCTTCCGCAGCAACTTTTTCTCGTCCACGCCTTGAAGCAATGTTTCGGTATCTGATTCCACCGCAGCAGCCTCTTGGGCTCTGGTCGTCTTGTTATCGTCCTCGGCCATTGCGGCCACCGCCATGTCTGTTGCTGGCGCCATTGTTGGCGATCCCCTTACGCCGAAGTGAGTTTCTAACACCCCCGACTTGAAGAAACTTCCCCCGTCCAGTCAAGAGGAACAGCTTGGGTAATAGTTGCTGCTGCTCAGGAGAGAAACACGAAAAAGAAAAAAAAAAAAAGTAGAAAGAGGTTTCTTTTCTCTCCGCTTAAGTTTCGGGTACTTTTGCGCAACCACTCGCAGAAAGAGGCTGGAATGTCTCACAACAAATGAGCATGAAAGGAAAGAAAAGCTGACCCTGGTCTCACTCAATCCGACATGGTGACCACAAATAGATAGTAGCCGCAATGTCTCAGAAAAAAAAAACAAGCTTCGGAATTACGACTTATCGTAATACTAGTTGCCAAGATTTATTTTGTCAAAGCAATGCCCATGTGAAACATGAAAACAAAAACAATAACGAGTAAGAAAGCTAAAAGCCACAATAAGAAAAAAAAAAAAAAAAAAGAGTCCCAATGCCTAGTATTTGCAATAATTCTTTCTCTATTTAGTCCCGAGGAGAAAAAAAAAAATAGAACTGAATAGTGGCGTGGTTGGCCACTCCCGCGAAATTAATTAGCGTGTTCCGCAATTCGGACCTGTGAGGGAAATATTCTTACAAAAGAAAAACACTTAGCGAGAAATTCCTAATACTAATTCATCCTCCTCTCTTCTTTTATGCAAGCTTATCAATCCATCAGTCGATAAGATCTCGCCATCCTAGCATACCTACATATACATGGTTACTCATATTCCGTCAGCTCGGGTAAAAAAGAAAGGTGTTACAACGGACAGATCTTGCTCAACTAACATCTGTGCGACCAGCCGATAGGACGGTTCTTTTTCTTGCTGCCTTTTGTACCATCTCTTCTTCTGAGTCAGGCACACCGCCTTCTGCGAGACTTGAGAGATGGGTGGTTGACTATTAACTATTAGCATAGGTAGTTCTGTATCCATCCTCTCAAGATATAGCAACACCTCGGCAACTCTGGCTGGCAGCTTTCGTCTTGTTTTGGTTTATTTTACCTTGGGCATATTAAAAAAAATAATAACACTAAACCAAAGAAGCTACAATAAATTTATTTTATTTTATTCCATTATACTATTCTTTATCCCTTTACATCGCCACATACCTTGCATTAGCCACTAGTCTGCGTCCTTAAACCCATTAAGCTTCTTTACCTTAATTTCTTCAAGGTTTGCCTCGAATTTCTCCAATCGGCTAAAGCATAGCCGGCTTTCTTCCGCCGTAGCCACTGGGCAGACATAAGGGGCGTTTATACGTGACACTCGCATCGAACTTGATAATTCAACGGCAAATCCTTATACAGCTCGCAACAAGACCATCAGGGTATGGTTAAAAAAAAGAAAAAATTGGTATGAATTGAATCGGTCCATTATTAAAGATACATAAAATTGGCTACGCGGAACAGAGCCAATCGAAGGCATCCGTCTGCTCTCCAAAACCTCCTGAATTTCATTCGTCACATGTCGAGTAGCATCTTCCAAATCTTCCAACGTCTGCCGTCTTCCCATTTGCATAGCCTCTCTTCTATCGTTAGCTTCATACGTTCACTTCAGTCCGAGAATCTTTCCCCATGATTGTGAGAATCGCCAAGCCGCTCTCGTACATTAAGCCTAGTTCGCGATGAACGCGACGGGTATGGACAGTATATACAAAAGACACATGTCTTGTATGCTCCCGCCGCGGCTGTAGATTACCTGGAGACTGTGGTCGCTTCAGTCGTCGAATCGGCCCAGCCTTCTAGCCAAAACTCCTTGGTGATGCCCTCCTTTTTTTTTTTTTTTTAAACTCCCTTAGTGGTAGTTTTGCGTGGGCATTTCGTACACAGGCCCGCTCTGGTGGCCCATGACAGCGTTACCGTCGATTTCGGCGGCATTGGAGTCATGCCATTTCGCGGCGTTGAGGTTGTCATTGCCCAGCTCTGCTGCATCAGCATGAGCAGGAGCGAGCTGAGCCGAGGGGAATGAAGCAGGGCTAACGGTATTTGCCGCTGTGGTAGTCGGGCTGGGAGTGTTGTAGGCTGAACCGTACGGCTCTGGTTTGGCGAATCCAGCACGTCCATCGCCTAAAGCGGTACCACGATAACCCTCGGGAGCGGGTGACTTGACTGGGGTACGTCCGGGGGCAAGGAAAGCGGCAGCGGAAGCGGTGTGTGAAGACATGGGTTGCTGGTGACCACCGCCTCCACCACCGCCGCCAATCGGGACTTCAGAAGCACCGACCAGATCATCATGATCAGGGCTAGGGCCGCGGTTGCGACGTCTCAAGATCAGCAAGATAGCGGCACCGATGAGGAGAAGGCCACCGACTCCGACGCCGACACCGATACCAGCCTTAGCGCCGGTAGACAGGCCAGAGCTATCAGAGGCATGTCCCGTATTGCCGTTGGCAGCGCCTGTGGCCGAGCTGACCGGGCCAGTTGATGTCTCCACGACACCGGTGCTAACAACAGTGGAGGTGACAGTCAAGGTGCTGGTGGTGGTGGTGGTGGTCTTGGCATTGATTTGATCCGTCTCAGTGATGGTGTTGGTGATGATAGTGCGGGATGTTGTGGTATCCTTGACAGTCTTGGTAACGGTATCGGTAATCGTGGTATCGCTGCCACCTCCTCCAACAGTCACCGTCACAACATCGGTGACGATATCACGCCCCTGCAGACCACGCATAGCCAGATAATGCTCGACATCTTCGGCACTGGGGACATAAGAAGGCTGGGCATCAGCGGTGGTTCTCGGCACAATCCATCCATTTCGCTTCTGGGCAGGCCCGGTGGGCGTGGGCGTCACAAAGACCGTGGTGGTGTCATATTCCGTCTTGGTGGCCGTCTGCGCGTTGCTGCTCGTAACAGTGGTGGTCGTGAAGGCCGTGGATGTGACGACAACCGTGGTTGTGACCGTGGTCGTCAGGGTCTTGGTGGTTGTTGACGTCTTGCCGCCCGCGGTGTTGGTGACGGTGTCGGTCTGGGTGATGGTCGTGGTGCTGCCGCCGCCCCCAGCGCTCGGCGAGGACGAAGAGCTCGGAGGAGGAGTCGATGACGGCGACGAGCTGGGAGACGGCGTCGTCGAGTCTGCTGGTGAATCACCACTTGCGGCCGGCGCGGTTGAGCTGCTGTCGGCTCGGATCACGACTTTTGCCTGGGCGGCCCCAAGCAGCGCGCCGAGAGCGAGCGCCAGCGGCAAGCGCATTGTGGATGGTAAAAATCAATACTCGGTCAGACTATGCAGAGCAGTAACGAGAGGCCATATATATCGAAGTGGGCGCACAAGGGGATGGGAAAGGGAAAAAGAAGAAAAAAAACTGTTGACGGCGATGTGCCAGGCGAGTGAAACAAGCGAGTGGAAGGGGTCGGTAAGGAAGCAAGTTAGCAGGAGTCGACGATAAACTCGGGCAAGAGGGCAAGAAAAGCCAGCGAAGAAAAACAACCGACCCGTTTGTTTGGAGCCCATTTTTGGCGCAACAATCGGTGGCGCACGCGGACTCCGGAGAAGCCACGCAGCGCCCCAGCTAGGGCAATGGGGCAGGTACTCCATCAAGTACCGGTACTGCGTGTCTAGGTGCAGTCAGGCCGGGGGGCGGGTACGTTCTACTGCCGGGTACTTGCAGCACCTCCACAAGCGCCCCATTCCAGTGACCTCAGGCAGCACCTGAACGCGAGCTCCAGGTTCCCGCTGCGGGTGCTCGCAGTCCGCTAAAAACGACCATCAGGGCCACTAATGCACCAGACACCAGCATTGCAGAGGCGCTGTAAAAGGAACAACGTTACTTTGGATGGGCAAAAGATCTAAGCACGGGCCCAAGCACGAGCAGGCGCCGCCACATGACAGGCTCCCTCCAGGGCATTCGTGGCTGAAGGAGGATGAATCAAAGAATGAAGCAGCACGATAATGGGCTGGCCGTCACCTGCAGCGACTCGCAGCAGCGGCAACTCCAAAGACGCCGCAGGCTATTGGGCCTCTAGCTGCGGTACCAGTACTTCAGGAGAGTCCAAGGACAAAGGGCCCTTGGGCCGCGTTGGGTTTAGCCGTGAAAAAGTGGCAAAGCAAGAGGGCCCTCATTTGAATACGAACCGCTGCCCAGAACGCAGAGCAGCCGGCCAAAAAGAGACGGCCAAGCGACTGGAAAAAGAACTGAAGAGAACCAGAAAAAAAAAAAGAGGGACTCCCCCCCCTGAAACTGGCCGAGCAGCGCAGACGCCGTCCGCCTGTCACCTGCCAGTTCGATACGAAGTACTGGTACTCCGAGGCCTCGCCGGTGCTGTCGGAGCATTCGCTGGCGATGCCACCTCGGTCGGTTGTTTCAAGTTCTTTGGGTCTCGAAGCGCACATTTTTACTAGTATTGTATACCTCCCATACAATCCGGCACTTATATTGCGCAGTAACAAGGACGCATCATCCATTGCGCAACTACCGTCATCGTCATCGCTTGGAGCTCCGGGCCAGGGTTGTTATCAAGTACACGCTACCGCCCTCTAACCTGGTCAACCAAGAATCGCCGGCACTTTGCTCAACATCGTAAGACTTACTGCGAACGGCTCGCTATGCGTCATGACGCGCAAAACACCGCACTAGCATCCAATGATTCAAACACTAGCAGCAACACCTCTGAATGATGGGTGTGGGCTTGTCTTGTCTTGTCTTTGTCCTTGTTGAACAGTAGATTCAACCGTATATTATCGCATCCCAGCATCATCTTCCGTACTGCAGCACGCCGCCGTATTGCAAAGCACCGTCGTGTAAATACGATTCGATTCTGCTCCCTCCCAGCGCGCAATACGAGCCCAGTTTCACCGTTCCATTCCTCCTTCCAACGCCGAGGCCTCATTACCCATAGCCTCCGCTATAGCCTTGTACTGCAATAATACTGTAAAACAAAAGCGCAAGCCACTATTGCTATATTCTCTCCCTCGCCACCAAAAGCGGCTGCTTACACACTACATACTTCTGTCTCGCCATGAGGCCAGGACGGGCAGCTGATGCGAATGAGAGAAACCAGATCCGAACGTTTTTTTTTTCTATTCCTGTTCTTCTGCACAAGCCCCTTGCCAATTGCATGCTACTAACAGTGCTAGTGCCATCTATCTATCTCAGAATCGTCCAACCACATCATCCGCTGGAATGTCCAAACGGCCGCCGCCTTGCATCGGGCTACCCTCGTGACGATCCTCCTCCGGCATGACATTATACATTAACATTATGACGGACGGCACGTGATGCTTACGGCGGTGGTTTGGACATCTTCTGTTTCAGTCAGATATCGAACGGACTGCTTATCATCCGTACGGCTGTGCCCCCAATCCTGTCATTTGGCGTAAACCTGGTTGGCCGAGCAGAGTAATCATTCGGCGTCTTTTTGGTCGATATCGATATCCTTGAATAACAGTGAAACGTTCTCACGACGTGGCCACCTGCCTCATTGTGCTGCTATCGCTGCTGGCTGATTCCAAGCATAGACCACTATGTAAGCATCCTTATTTAATATCCGCAGATCTTATACTACTACCTAGTATTAGCTTCTGGGCGTAAAACAAACAACCTGTCAAAAAAAGTTAGATATAGCCTACGCTGACATCTGTGGATATAGACATCATGCTTCAAGCATATTAAAAAGGTTTATTCACTCAATCTTTCTCTAGATTTGCATGATACAAAGATGTGCGCACTCGTAGATAGTATAATATATCGTCTCTCATCTAGCTTAGAACATTTGACAAAACACAGCCCTCTCTCTCTCTCTCATCCCATCTCTCTTTATATCCTTACTCTCCTCTCCTTTGTCAGCTCTCCCCTCTAGCCGCTCGCTAACAGTTACGTTGTATGCGTTGCGTCCAGCGCAAGAGCTTTTTTAATGGGAATTATTACGTTTATAGATAAAAGGGGGGGGGGGGGGGAATTGGCTTCTCTATCCACCAACTGAGAGCAGAGGCTTTTGGTATCATGAGAGGGACAGAAAGGCCGACAAAGGAAAAAAAAAAACAAATAAAGAAAGAAAGGGGGGAAAGGCACTACATCGGAAAAGCCCATTGACAAAGATTTCTTTTTTTTTTCTTCTCTCAGACGCGAGTAAAGTAGGTAAGGTTTTGCTTAAAAGTTTTCCTTGCCCCAGACGAATGAGAACCTGAGTAGAAGCCGAATTAGTAAATGATGCCACATGCATACACCTCCCTCATCACCACCCAATTAAATTGAATTATTTGAGGAAAAAACTTACTCGGGATCTGTATACTTGTTGCAGTAAACGTGCAGGGAACTTCCCAGTCCCTTGGGTCCACAGAAAAACACACCAGCTTCAGCAGGAGTGTGCAGTTTCCGGATACCTCGGAAAATCATGTCCCAGTTGGGACGACCAAAGTTGGTGGGACTTCTCAAGCCTGTAATGGCATCTTTATCGGCATTGGCGTCGTTGATCATGATGTTGGTGGCATCGTCTGCCTTGATCTTGGCCGTCAGATACGTGTGAATCTCGATGCGGTTGTCCACGTCCTGGGCCTCCACAGCAAGCAGCAGCGATCGGAACCATTCAAAGGAGCCAAAGTCTCGGCAGATCCAGAAGAAATAGACCTTTCGCAGCCTTGTCTTCTGCTGAGGGTAGTTCATGCGGTACCAGATGGACTTGAGGATGGAAGCAAAGGGCGTAACACCAATACCGGCTCCGACGAGAACCGCCACTTCGTACTTGAAAACATCCTCAGAGGCAGATCCGAAGGGTCCGTCAATGTAAACTCGGGGCAAAACGCGCTTCAGGGCTGGATCGGTGTTTTCGTCTCCAGAAACTCCAACAACCTTACTCGAGTTACCCTTCTTGTCCCACTCGCAGCCCAGAAGAGTCGAGACCTCCTTGGTAAAGTCGCCTACGCAACGGATGTGGATGGAGATGTAGTCCTCCTCAGGAGCGCTCGTCAAGGTAAAGGGGTGGTATTGCCAGAGAGACACAGCCGGGCAACAGAAGAAAATGTATTGTCCGGCTCGCGTCTTGGTGTTCTCCTTCTTGATCTGGATCTCGCAGACATTGCTGGGGTGCTGGATGACCTTTGAGATGTACGTCTTGTGGTGTCCACGAATCTCTCGGGCAATTCTCTCCGCCAGGTAGATGAATCCTCCGTACGTCCAGTACTGCCAAAACACACCGATAGCCGAAGGTCCAATGCTGGTGCAGAACGGCGCCACGTCAGGCTGAATCATGCAGAAGGCTCCGTGGATGGCCCAGAAGAGGAAGAAGATGATGAACATGTGGTGAGTGTACCAGAATCGTTCGTAGTTGGCTCGCCGAGGCTTCTCAATCGAAGTGAACACCATGCCCATAAGCGCAATCAGCATGATGTATCCAGTCCAGCCGGGGCCAGAGGCGAAGTTGGCAAGCAGCCAGCCATAGACTCCCAGGTTGTTCTTGATTGCCACCTGAGCAAAGTTGTTCCAATGAGCAATGGTGTGAACCCAGGAGAAAAACACAATTGACCAGGCCGTCGTGATGTGGAAGGTGATGTTCTTGTCGAATTGGATAACACCGTTCAGGGGAGTCTGTCGGAGGAGCGAGATCAGGGTTCTGCAGACGGGGAAGAGAACGATGCCGACATCGACGTGGAGGACCAGGGCAGAGGCTCGGGCAATAACAAAGGTGAAGCCAAAAATGCTTCGGGCTCCCGCCAAACTGTCTTTGACGCCGTAGTGAACGCAAGCAAAGGCAAAAATCAGGGCGTGGGCGAGCATGAAGACGAAAACGAACCTGCCCGTGCTGTTAGTAAATGGGCTCCTTGCTTGTCCTGCCTCCCGTTTTGTTTGTCACAACCCATATATATCACGTCCAACAAAAGGAAGCATAATGCACGTACACTCTTCGGTAACCCTCGTTAATCATCCATCGATCGAACTTTTCCCGGTTTGTCAGCTCCTGCTGTTTCTCCTGTGTCATCTCTCCAGATAGCAGCATCCGCGTCAGAGGCGTCCATCTGGACCGCTCCGTCTGGCGCTCATAGCTCTCATACTCGTCGTATCCCATTGTCGCTAGCGAGAGGATTCGAAATGACGAGTGAAAAAAAAAGAAATCTCCTTCTGCAGTATCCCAGTAGATTTTCGACGCCCTTATTCTGCTTCTTTCAGGCTAGAAGCGCCCAGCTGGCGCGGTGTAAATTATCGTTGTGACGGTATCGGTATGGTTCAGATCCCGCTGAACGAGCAGCAGCTGGTCGATAAAAGACAATAGAATAAATCAATGAGTGAAAGGCCGTGGCGAAGAGAAATAAAGAAAATATCCCGAGATCTGCAGACGCTCCTAAATATCAGCACCGAGGAAACCAGAACAGCGACAATCAATGGCTCTTGGGAGGCCGTTGTGGTAGTATCACGATAACCCCTTATAAGTGTAGTGTAGTAGAAAAGAACGTACCAAAAGTTTGAATAATACAACCTCGACCTGCTTTGCGATCAACGCAACCCACGGGATATCCAACAAACGCAAAAGGAATAATTAAAAAAAAAAAAAAAGACGACGACGACAGAGCAATAGAAAGGGAAGAGGGAAAGTAAAAACAAGAGCTAGAGAAAGAAACCATCGGCTTGTGGGAGATGGCAGGATGCCGCTGTTTCCTCCTCCTCTCCAGGGGTGTCTGTGCCTGTGCCGGCGCCCAGAAAACGGCACAAGCGATTTCGCTAATACCGCTGGTCCCTTGTTACAGACTCGTGGTCGAATCCATCGACACACGCAACGACTGCCGGCTCATGGGGGGACCCCCGTCCTGCAGCCAATTAGCGTGCGGTGCGCCGCGTCTCGAAACAGACCAAACAGACCATTGACGGGCTGGCTCGATGCCAAGGGCGCTTTGTTCGCCGTTTCGCTAGCCTTCTGCCTACGCAAGTGCCCATGTTTTAGAATATCTGCTTGTTATCTCTGGTTGCGAGAAGCGCAGTTGTCTCCCCCCTGCGAGATCTCCCAAGACTACGGAGCTTTTACATGTTTGCGACGTTTACTCTAGCTGTTCGCGGAACTCGCGATCTCTCAAAGAACCACCCGCTGGCTCCATACTGTCCAGCTGTGCTCGATGGACCGGATGGCTATGGAGCTTCTCCCATATTAACACGGAGTGCTACCGTAGGCTAGGGCCCAATTCTCCACTGGGCGCCAGGCAAAGAGAGTGAGAACCAGCAATAAATCCTTCTAGCAGCAGACTACTAATGGACGTGTATAATTCGCACATGAAAAAAAATCAAAGCACTGCAAATACCTACGTCCAGGAACCAGCCCGGCAAGTCGGAGCGCTAATAATAAACACCGGGTTTCACAACATGTGGAAAATCATTCGATTTCTTCATCCTGCCGTTTTACATTTCGCCTTGGCCCCCGGCTCTATCCCCCGCGTGCATTGAATTTGCCATCCCACGGGCTCTTGCCAGGGGGGGGAAAGGCCCCGCTGCGGAAAGGAGGCTGAGCGCGAGGCTTCATGAAACACGATGCGACAAAAGGTGTGACGGCTCATGCTCTAGGCGCGTGCCGTTCGACCCACGGAGATGGCTTCACCACTCTTTTCTTTTCTTTATACTGCTTGAATGTCGCACAGTATCTCTGCCTTTTTATTATCAACTCTTCATATAGGCACTATTACTAAGGCATCGAAAACTAACGCTAATCATGGGTATCCCCGTGCATTCCGTGGCTTATTAACCCGTATTGAGATCGGATCTCTGCCGCTGTGGCTATTCCTGCGACTACTCGACTAGTACCCGTATCTCCTTGTAGATTATATATTAGTGCTGCAACTGCATATGTACAATATTCCTATTCCTGTTCATCTTTTGATTTCTGCAGCTCCATCGCCAGCAGTCATTTGCTCTGTTGGGCCACGAATCAAGGCTCAACATCATGTCTACGTGTCTGTGCCCCTTAAACGCCAGACACTGTAGTAGTTGTGTTGCTTTTCAGCACAACCCTCAACTCTCTTCCACTTCAGTTGCACACTCCAGAGTTGTAGAATATCAAAGTATGGTCTCGGAGAAGTCATTTATGCCCTGTACATTAGTAGCTTCGACGCTGCTGAGGAGTAGTCGTCACCATTGAGCCATTCATTATGAGTGGCAAAACCTTATACTATTGCGCCACAAGTTGCATATGTCGAGCCATATCATTCATTTCATATCGACTACAGATCAGTTACATGTAGAAATCATCTTAAATCACGAGCCAAGCAAAGCAAAAACATTCTTAAGAGACGTAATTAATCAGATGCCTGTTTCTGGATGCAAATAACGCGGTATTGATGTAAACCCAAAGCTAACCAGCCGCATAAGCCCTTAAGAATAGCGGATATATCTGTCTAGTCTGCCACCTGTCCGCCGGCCATGCGGCTCGCCCCTGACATCATTCACCCAGTGTGCTTGAAGGAATGATGGAACAGCAAAAAGAAAAAGCTTGCACTGTCCGCTACCATCCCACTCGACCGGTTACAACGCAAAAGGTTCGCCAAACATGCCGCACCGTCATTTCGTGATAGAGGACGTCAAACACCCAGCGCCATCAAACCCCCCAAAAGAAACCGTTTGACATTGCCTAGACGGCGTACTTGCGGGTCCACTCCCGAGCGGTGGCCTCGTATCGGGGCCGGTCAGTCTTGTACACGTGCGCAATCTCAGGCACAAGCGGATCATCGGGGTTCGGGTCTGTGAGCATAGAGCAGATAGAAAGCAGAACTAGTGAGGCACAATATGTCAGCCATTTAAATTTCCCAAGGCATTTCTCGTTTTGAAATGCAAATCAGCGGCCTACCTTTAGAAATAGTCAGAGCAGGGCTCCACTGGTCTCGTAGAATGTCGAGACAGATGCTGCCGTTGCTGTTGATATTGGGGTGGTAGATTCTGGTAGAGAAGTTGACTTTCGGAGGTTTGAAGGGGTAGTCAGTGGGGAACTGAATCTTCAGGAAGAAGACGCCTCCTGAGTATGGTGAATCACCCTATGGTGGTTGTTAGGTCTTTGTTATCCAAAAAGCCGTTGTTGAGCATGTATAAAGCGTTTTCGTTGTATTATCAAGGCCAAAAGCCAAAGATGCTTCTTGACGCGAAGAAAAGGAACTCTTCAGGGCGGTTTCAACTTACGGGTCCCATAATAGTAGCTTGCCAGTGGAACTATAGATGAAGTATTAGTCCCATGTTCATTCGCAGCTCTTCCATCTCTCAGGCCGAGCTACGGCCAGCCTTTTTCGATGGAGTTGATGGATCCAACTTACCAGATCTTCGCCGACAGGGCCAGCAGAGCAGGAGGATGGCGGATCACTAGTCGGTCAAAAATGTCAGTACACACAGCTTCTTGTCTCGAAATAACCTGCCGATTCGTGCCAGACTCATCAGAAGTCGAGCATCCAGTCGATGTCGTGGTTTGTGAGACCCCCGCTCAGCTCAGCCCCACCTCACACGACGACTTGGGCCTCAAAACGACGACGCTCCTTGATGAGTGCATCCAGAGCAGGCACGAAGGGACAAGGGCAGAGGGGCGGGATAGAGGGAGATTTACGTGCCGAGGTCCTTAAGCTCTTTGTTGATGCGCTTCAAGGCCATTGTGATGAGAGTATGTGGTATCTAAGGGGGTGGTGGGAGATCGATCTCGGATCGAGGCTGGTGGCAGACTGGCGTCAGTATTTGCGTCGATGCAGCCCGGACAGGTCGGGCCACGGTATGGCGGAGAGGAGGCACTCACGAGAGAAAAAAGAATCAAAAGATCCCAGGCGGACGATGGAGACGATGCAAGGCGACCGTCCGCAAGTCCAAAACACTGGGGAGAGATTTTATATGATCGTGGTTGCGCAGGCCCTGATGGCGGTTCTGTGCAGATCCAGGACAGTTTGTATGTCGAAGTGGAGGGGTTGGAAGGGAAGAGAAGAGAAAGGCACAGTAATCGGTAGGCGGTGGTAATCTCAGCGGTCGCCAGAAAAGAGCGGGCTGCACGACCAGCGGTGGCTGAACTAACTCTAACCGCCTAAGCAGCAAGGCGGCCGAAAAAGTCTTTAATTTTTTTTTTTTTTTTTCCTTTTCCTTCCAAGGCCCAGCTGGAGTCCACGGCTATTGGGCCACAAAGGTGGCTCGGCACCGCCACTGCTGCACCGCCCTTGGGCCGTGACCCGGACACTAACAGACTTGCACCGGGTCTGCGCGCAAATCGTGATAGCGGCGAATGAACTGAGACTTACGGCCCAAAGGTGACATGTTGCCATCCCAGGCCCTTCTCCATGTCATTCTCTCGTCTTCGGTGATCGCCTGGGCCGAGAAATGGCGGTGCTGGAGCATCGACAAGCTAAAACAGCCAGAGAACCACTCACTACTACCGAGATGTATGCGAAGTACATGGGTTTCTCACTTTCTCACGGGATGCACCGTGATGTCCTACTTATATGTAAGGATGACCAATGATGGCCTAAATTCGGCGGCAGGAATCGATTCGTGATTGGAGGTTAGGCCGCTGATAAGTGATGGGTTTGTACATATCAACCCCGATTCCCTAGCTAGGTACCTAAAGATGCCGCCAGCACCAACCGTGATGGTTATCCTTGGGTGCGAATTTGACAGTATGTAGATAGGTACGTTGAGCAGTAACAGATCTGTTTCCAGCTGCTGCACTCTCTACTACTCAATACATGGATACAACCGGACTTGTAGATGTGCAGTAGCATTTTGTATGGAGCACCGTCTCGTAGCGTCGTCCCTTCAGCCAAAGGCGTCTGGAAGCCGTCGATTTGATGGGCATGCCACGGATCTGTCATAGCACCCCACGGTGGGGTTTCTGGCGACATCGGAGAATCTCGCTGCCAGTTTTGCGCGTGGTGACTCAAGAGGCTTGCTATAGAACAGTATTTTAATTCTGCGACCTAGCTGGAAGTTTTTTTTTTTTTTTTTCTTCTGGCTTTGACGAAATCAACAGACTCTTGTTTTCCCTTAGATTCCTGCTTCAACCTTGAATTCATAGACACAACTCTGTCTTCATTAACGTCTTTTTTGTAAGGAAATCTCTATACGCCAATTGTATTTTTTTTTATTCCATGTCAATTGCCCCTCCTCGTCTCTACACTTGATCGGCATATCGTCATTAGTTCAGAGACATTCCCCTCCACCCCTCTATACCAACTTTGTACAGCCGTCCCTTGCATTGATCAATTGAACATCATATATATCGTTACTAACACGGAGCGCTCTTCAGTCTAGACCAATCTTCAACGTCTTTCATACTTTTTAGAAAAAATGTCTGAATATCCCGCCCTTCTCTTGCGAGCGGAGCAGAAGCCCCTCGAGCACCGATCTTTCTCTCCCGCCGTCATCAAGTCTCTGATCGAGGCCGGCTACCCCGTCTCAGTTGAGCGCTCCTCTACCAACCCCGACTTCAAGCGGATATTCGAGGACTCAGAATATGAGGCTGCCGGAGCCAAGCTTGTCGACTCCGGCCTCTGGCCAAATGCCCCTCAAGGAACCATCGTTCTTGGTCTCAAGGAGCTCCCCGAAGAAAACTTCCCCCTCAAGAACGACTTCATCCACTTCGCACACTGCTACAAGGGCCAGAAGGGCCACCAGGAGGTTCTCAGCCGATTTCCCCGAGGCGGCTCCATCTTGTATGACCTCGAGTTTTTGGTGGACGAGGTCGGAAGACGTGTCAGCGCATTCGGCTACCACGCTGGCTTTACCGGCGCTGCTCTCGGTGTCAAGACTTGGGCTTGGCAGCTTGCCCACCCTGGCAAGAAGCTTCCTTCTGTCGCCACATTCACAGACGGCCGAGGCTACTACATGAACGAGGATGAGCTCGTTGAGCAAATTCGCAAGGATCTTGCTGAAGGCGAGAAGAAGCTCGGACGTAAGCCTACTGCGTTCGTCTTGGGTGCCCTTGGTCGATGTGGTACCGGTGCCTGCGACCTGTTCCTCAAGGCTGGTCTTCCCGAGGAGAACCTCACCCGCTGGGATCTCGCTGAGACCAAGGACCGTAACGGTCCTTACAAGGAGTAAGTTTTCCGGTGCTCTTTTCACGGTACTTGAGATCATAACTAATCATCTCTGTTTTTATAGAATCGCTGAGCACGACATCTTCCTCAACGCCGTAAGCATATCCCAAATACAGAGTATCGAAATGATAAACTTACTAACATCTTATGTGATAGATCTACCTCTCTAAGCCCATCCCTCCCTTCGTCAACAACGACCTTCTGTCACAGGCCGGCCGTAACCTCAGCGTTGTTATCGACGTCTCATGCGATACTACTAACCCTCACAACCCTATCCCCATCTACGACATCAACACCACCTTTGACGATCCCACCGTCCCCGTCAAGATTGAGAACGACCAGAACTCAACTCCTCTCTCCGTCATCAGCATCGACCACCTTCCCTCCATGCTTCCTCGCGAGGCCAGTGAGTCATTCAGCGAGGGCCTCAAGGAATCTTTGCTTCAGCTCAAGGACCGAAGCACGGCCAGAGTTTGGGCTGATGCCGAGAAGCTGTTTAACGAAAAGGTTACGCTGCTACCCGAGGCGCTGCGCACCAAGGAGGTTTAAAGGAAGGGAGAAGGGAAAGCAATTGTTAATGAAGATCATCAATGAGCATGGAATTTTAACGGTCAGGGTAATAGAAACGGGAGCATAAAAATGGGGCGCTTTGATATATACCAAAAGAAGTATATAAAGTGCATAGAAAATTTGATTTCCAAGGGCTATATCAAAATGAATACAAGTGGCCGATTATTCCTTTTGTTGTTACGAATTGATTCCTCGTAGATTGGTTGATCCCTTACAAGCAGCTGGCTCAGTCACTAGTCACTGTGTATTTAAACGCTTAAATTCATTCCCTCTATAGCGATTCTACTCTACACAAAAGCTTGGATTCCGGTAATTGCTCTGCCCAAAATCAAACCTAGACATTCCATCGTTAGCGAAACCTCGTTCTGTTTCAATAATAGCGTAACAGGATTACTTACTGTGAATATCGCTCTGTCCCTCATACGTCTGCGTCACAAACAGATTCGCCACATGTCGTCCAATGTGATACTCATCGCTCACGGCGTTTCCTCCAAAAATCTCCTGCAGCACGCGAGCGTTCCGCAGAGCAGCGTCGCAGTTCTGTCTCTTAACCATGCTGATCATCTCGGGCGTGACCTTGCCCTCGTCCTTGAGGCGGCCGACCTGAACCGCGGCCAGGGTGCCGTAGGCGGCGTCGGTGGCGGCGTCGGCGAGCTTCTTCTGGATGAGCTGGTACTTGGCGAGAGGGTTGCCCTTGAATTGCTTGCGCTCTAGGGAGTACGTGCGGGCTCGGGCAATGGCGTCCTCGAGAGCGCCCATTACACCCAGCGAGATGCCGTATCTTGCGCTGTTGAGGCAGCTAAAGGGTCCCTTAAGGCCTTCGACCTCGGGGAACATGTTGGCTTCCGGGACGGGAACGCCATCCATCTGGATCATGCCCGTGATGGAGGCTCGAAGACCATTCTTATCCTTGATCGCAGGGGTCTCAAGCGTGCCCGGCGGGCAATCTTTCCTCTCAACCAAGAAGCCCCTAATCTTGCCAGTCTCTTGCAGCTTGGCCCATACCAGCAGCACATCAGCAATAGGGCTGTTGGTGATCCAGGTCTTGGCGCCGCTCAGAGAAAAGTACCCCTTCTTCGTGGGATGCGGCTTCGCGATGCTCTCCATGCTGCCCGGGTCGCTGCCGTGGTTGGGCTCCGTCAGGCCAAATGCGCCGATGAGCCTGCCCCTGGCCATTTCCGGCAGGAATCTCTCCTTCTGCTCTTCGCTGCCGAACTCGTAGATGCCGCCCATGACGAGGGACGACTGGACGGACATGCCAGATCGGTAACCGCTGTCGACTCGCTCGACCGCTCGCGTGATCAGACCGCCGGCTACTGAGGATACGCCAGCACATCCGTAACCTTTAATACCGGAGCCCAGAAGACCTAGCTCGCCCATCTCTTCGAGGATCTTGGGATCGTAGTGCTCGTCTCGGTAGGCCTCTGAGGTAAGTTAGCAGGTATATAACATCATACACGAAAGGGTCATTCAATTCAAGTTCATACGCAAGACTCTAGGCTGTAGCCGTTCCTGGCAGTATCTCTCTGCGGTCTCTGCAATGGCTAGCTCGTCCTCGGTAAAGAGGTTCTTCGCATTCAAGGGATCTTGCCAGTCGAACGCGGGGCCAGCGCCGGTGGCGTAGCATCTCGCAGCAATTGGCCTCGCAGCAGCCGCATTGCGGGCAACAGCCCTGAATGAATGTCGCAGCATATTCAACTAGAGTCAAAGAAACAGATTGGTATCAAGAACGCAGCATCGGGAAGGGTGATGCGACAGCGTTATCGTATGGTCTTATGGCCTCCAGCTCGGCACACTATCGGCAATGGAGCTTCCCCAGACTTGGCCCTCGGAGCCACTAGGAGGAGCACTAATCCGATGAAACCCGCGCCGAATCATACGCAAACTCCACACTGGCATCCCCGCCGCCAGCAGCCGCTGCACATGATGCGGCGCTTGGATTTAATCCTCCGTAAGATGCCTAAGTAGGTACTAGTATAGTGGTATAAGTAGGCTAAAAATGGAATATAACGGGAGAATCGTACATAATAGCTCCAACCCGATCTCGGAATCCGGGATGCGCCTTGTTAACGACAGAATACGGGGTAAATAAACAATTGACAGATGGATAGTTTCTCCTGAGGAACGGCAAGCATAAGAGAGAGAAATATATAGTCTTTGTCAATATAGGCCAAGAGCTCTCTACTTTCCACCAGCAGCACAGTGTAGTGGCATGGCTATTCTAACGAAGAAACGGCCGTGTCACTTTCATCATCAGACATACCACTGAAAGGATCCCAACCCTGAACATTGACATTACTTAAATTGCCCTTCATGTTACTTGCTGCAAGGGTGTCGTGGCCCATCCAAATCAGTGATAGCATCATGACTATTCCCACGGCGAATGGCGCTGCCTCTTATTCTCCCACGGGAGTGCCTTGTCCAGGGCTTCCGATATCAGAAGGACTGTGCCGTTCTAAAGAGCCGCGTGCCCTTCGCCTCCTCTCTCTTCCGTCTTGAAATTTTGGCATGACAAGCTCTGTAGAGGTTGAGTTGCGAGAACGCTTCGGAGACTCCCACGGCCGTCTGCGGCGGAAGCGAACCGCGATGCGTTCGCGGAAACTCGGCGGCGTGATGGGCTGAGAGCGAGAAACGCGTCTGCTATAGTATTGTTGCCAGCTTCCCGGTCGGGGTGAAATTATCTTTGGTTCACAATTAGCTTGCTTATCTATAACGAGTTGAAGAAGCAGCAATGGCCATTTATTTACCCCCGGTTGTTTTGAGCTGCGGTTGAAATCTGGACAGGATGTCATGCACTGATGTATAAGCGCGGTCGAGTCATCTTGAGCTGTGATTGGCCATATCTGAGAAGCTTGTATAGAAGCCGATCGTGGTAGCCCTCTGTCTCCAGCAAAGAGCTTGCCTTGTTGATCTATGCTAGCGTCGTCACATCCACCCGTCAATAAGGCCTGGCTCGGTAAAGGATAAGATTGAGAGTTTAATGTTGTTGGCGATTTGCGAAATTCGGCCAAGTTGTCGTTCATTTTAGAGGGCAGGGTGAGAGTTTGCCTAGATGCTAGGTAACTAGAGCGAGGTAAAAGCTACTCTATAATAATAAAGTCTCGGCAACACTGTCGTGAATGGCAACTGTAGAAGAAGCGCTGCATGTGTCAAGAATCAGTTTTTCAACTTTTGGCAAAAGATTATTGGTGCGCACAAACTCACGTAAGGTAACTGCCCACCGGGGGATCATTCTTTCTCAACTTCTGGCGTTATGAAACAAAAGACTGAACTCTAGATCCCTGGTTTGTAGCTTCCAAATATCGTCCGAAAATACATTTTGGGTGGCACCAATCATGCTTTTAACATAAGACGCCCATGCCAGTAAGCATATAGCTGCGTCGCGTCTTGTTTTTGTAGAGAGTCGGGTGCATACTGAACCACCAAACTCACTGCAGATATGACTTGCAACCCTATGTTAAACGACAGAGGAGGCTGGCTAAGTAGGAGCTTCGAGTCCTCGAGGATAGCTCCCGACAAAGAGATTTGCCTCTCAAGACTATCCTCTGATCGGTATGCCGATACAAGCTCTCGCAAGTTTACGAGAATGCGAATTATTTGCTCAGAACCAGCAATTTGGTTTAAACTAGCAGCTGTAGGCTCTGCGCTGTGTCTGCCGCTGCTCGTTTCCCACTTGTCAGTGCTGGTGTCGAAACCATTTCCTTTTGTCAATTTTGCATCTGGTGAAAGAAGTGTATCAATGACGCGGTCGAATTCGGTTTTACCACGGTGTAGAAATGGTACCTCCATCCAGTCTTGAGTCCCAAGGAGTGAAGTCTTGCGAGTAGATAGCGTTATGTATGACTGTATTACAGTAAGTTTCCCGTCCATTGACCTCCACAAGTTACCTGATGCTGCACCTACCATGAGAAAACGCAGGTGCCAAAATATCTCAAAAAATGGCGACGTCTGGCAGCCTTGGGGTCCTGCTTGCTCTAGGAGGCTAAGGGCGCCATAAGCATGGGGAACCCATGAGTCCGTAGCAAGAGGTGCCATCATCTCAAATTCCAACAGCGCCATGGACATGAGAAGGAGGTTCAAAATAGATGGCAAATTCCGGTGCTTCTGCCATGGAACAAGCTGATGAAATTGAGCCTGGTGGCGCTCCAAGCCGCTTGAATAATACCCGTATGCTGCCGCTCTTGATGACGCATCATTTCTCAGAAGAGCTGAGATGGCTGCTTTCATGGCTTGAAATGGAAGCAGCATAATGGACTGAAAATCTGCCGACAGCGGGAGCTGCGGAATCAACATCATCCATAGATGGGGCGTCCAAGGGCATAGATGATATGATGCAATATCAATCGCCATACGCGACATCATTTCATGTAAGTTGCCCCCGATGCTGGTGGGAATGCCAACGTTACCCGCTTGCTAAGCCGTATAAGCGCGAGCTCCTGAATCAAAGGGTCTAGCTAAATACTTACTTTATACCATTGATCGCGGCGAACAAGTTGCTGCTGGGGAGGTAATCCTGAGGAGATTTTAATAGTTTCGCCCTCAAAGGTCTCAGAATACCGAAGAAAGACTTACCATCTACACTATGGATAAAAATAAGACCTTGCGTGGTTCCAGGACATGGCTGCTTGAGCCGTATGCACTGGGAACAGTGCGGTTGCTTGTTATCACACTAAGTCCGGTTAACCATGATACTCCTTCTATTTTGCTGCATCAATTTCTTCGGCCTGCTTACTTTTATCTTTCTCCGTTTGCATGTCTTGCACCCATGAGTCCTCTGAGAACCTAGTCTCATTGTGCCTTAGGTTACGGTCATACGCCTAGTCGGTGTGGTTGTGAGATATATGTGGGAAGAGTTGTAATGCGCCGTCAGACGGCCAAGTCGGCAAATGAAACCAAATCTGAGCGGATGAGTAAGCGGTCTGATCGAGAGCAATGATGCTCTACGGAATTTACACAAATACACAGCTCTACCAGAATGCGCATTGTTAGTATATTTCATTTAAGCAAGCAGTTTGTTTTAGTTTACTTACACCTAAATATCATTATAGCTCTACTATTCTTGACCCCAGGCGAGTGTGTATTTTCGTTATGCGATTTTTCATCTTTCTCTTCCCCCTTTGCAATGTTCTCAAGCGTACAGAAAAAAAAAGGCCGAAACTCTGCGTATTCTCATCTTTTGCTTGATATTGCTTCAAATTAAACAGAGCTCGGTAACTCAGTAGTCATAAACACAAGACCGACTGCTCCCTTTAGTCCCAATGATTCAAATTACTCCTCGCTCGGATTTCCCCCTTGAAAATACACCCACGGAGGCAGTGGGATGCCTATTACGATGCTTAGTCGCCAAGGAAGGAATTTGTTTCCCCCCAGTCCCATGTATCAATAATCTGTGGGGCGGAAAGGGGTATCAAGAATGCGAGGAGCGATCGAGCGAGGTCAGCAGCTGCCAGAGTATTTGAACGCATCGATAAAGTAGAGTTGCAGCGGCAATAGGATGGCATTATGCCGAAACTGAAGATAGATGAACCGATAATGAGAAGCATCTAGTACTGATGCGTCTGGGCTGTCCAGCTAAACCAGAAGAGCCCGATTGGGACCGCAAGGGAGCCGGGAAGCATTCCCGGCATTCGGAATTCCGGCTTGGGAATGTCATCATTCTTCTTGGTTAACTACTTCCACGAGTTCGTTTCAGTCCCAACGCAGCTACATAGAGAGTTTCTAAAAGATACTCACGTTATGGTAGACCGTGTTTCCTACCCATCCACCCAGAGCCGTAGCACATAGTTCACCGAGCCCGCCTCTTTATGTACGTCAAGCCAGTTGGTCCAGGCTGGAACCCATATGTGTTGCCAAATACGTTGGGAACGTCGTAAAGAACATAATCAGAAAGCCATATACACTATAGATAGTATTAGTCGGTTAGATTTATCGAAAATAGGCGGTAGTTCTACAGTGCTCCATAGAAACTCATGATGAGACAAATTAGGCTTCTTGTAAGAAGTACCCAAGGGCGTAAAGCTGCTTCTCTAGCTTGAGGCCCCATCAGCAACGCAGAGATGCCTACTCTTTCGTTACCAATTACCCCTTTCGTTCCTTTGTTCCAGAATTTTAGCAATCCTGTTCTCTGTGTATCATTATTTGATTGTAGGAGCGGATGGGCCGTCTCGGGGAGAAATAACGCGCAAAGGGTCAATGCAGTAACACCAAGCGCAGCCGTTAAAACGAAGCCATAGCGGACTCCGACTGTCTGCGTCAGATATCCTCCCATAATAGGTCCTAATAGTGGCCCAATCAGCAGGCCCAGCCGTATATAGCGCTGGCTAGAGCTCGTTCTTGCAGGATGAAAAGATCAGCTATGACTGCTCCGGCAATCGATATGGGTGTCGATGCTCCAATTCCAGCCAAGAATCGAAAAGCAATTTGTTCTCCCGTCGACGTGGCGAAGATACACGCAATAATAGACGCGGTGAATATGACGCTCGAGATGTTTATCACCCTTCTCCGTCCATAGATCTCAGATAATGGGGTGAAGACGAGCGACCCAAGTGCCAAATCCAGAAGATATACGGTCAGAGTCAAGGCTGAAACTGTGTCAGACTTGATGTCATGTTTTTCTTGGCGATTTCTGGTAAGCCAGGTGCGATGATAGAGCTCGCAAGCGGCCCAGATGAGTAAGAAAGATGAATTAGTTTTCATATAGCGCCAGAGAGCTTACGAGACGAATGCTCAGACGGAGGTTGGTCCTAATATCTAGTGTTTTTTTAGAATTGGCACAATTCATGGGATTTTTGTCCGATCTGCTCTATATTTGATCGGAATCAATAGTATCTGGGTTCAATACCGATGAAGTCATATTGGGAGGTTTCTCTAGGTCCATGATGGCGATTATCTAGCGGTTCTCAAGGTTCGTCCTATAAGAAAGCCATGGTTACAGACAGATGTCGAGTTTTTGTAATCATGGTGAAAGGAGACAATAGAGAAGTCTACATTATTTTTATATGAGATATGCTCTTGTATCCTCGGTACTCTAACGATATATAGAAGAGGAAGATGCGATGCAGTAGTGCATGTAGGTCCCTTTGATATGAATCGTTTTTGGCCTAAAGCACTTGAACTCGGCAGTCTAACCTGTTTGGAATAGGGATCGTATCAGTGTTGCAGGCAATTCAGACGAAACTACATGCTAGAGAGTAAATGCAGCATCTATGTGACATGGATAATCTTTGCGTCGATACGATAAAGTCGGTTAATTGGTAATAAATACTACATGCATATTAAATGAACTGGAATGGCGGAAATTGATCATGATTTGCTAAATATCGAACTCCAAAATGCAGGAAATGACGCATTTTATAGGGTAAGTGAGGTGGCCATAGAGAGCCTCGAGCATGAGACTCCTCGTACATGGAGATAACCGTGCATAGAAAACAAAGCTGATAAGAAAGGAAAACTCGATTGATTGTAGTGTAAAATGCCGAAATTTCAGTTTGCACACTACTTGCAAATATTATCTCGGTAATTTGGGGCTCAATCGTGCAAATCAAAATCTCGTCAATTTTTATATGGGCAATGCAAGGTACGTCGATGTTTATGGCCTCGAGTTCCTACCCTTTTTTTCATGTGTAATCCATCATAGCCTGGATACCAACTCTGGCTTTTGCAAATCGACTACCCGGCTAACTCGGCGAACCCTTTTTGCCTATTTACGAACCTGAGGTCATCTTCTCGCGGGTTGTTGGACGCTCTGCAAACTTGCAAGCGATCGACGCGAGTGATTACATACATGTACTCATATGACGTGGATTTAGGTTCAAGATTCCATGCTTGACATGCACTACTTATAGAATGCCAAAGACAAAAAAAAAAAAAAAAAGAAGAAATGGCGATACAAGTTTACAAGTAGGCATTAGTAGATATTAGTATTTGTGCTAATCAACGGCTGCCAATGTTGCCAGAGTGACCCAATTCGGCCCCCTGGGGATATTTACCATAATACGAGCATTGTGCTGTAGTACGTGGGCCGGCAGCTATACTTTTAGAAGCAAATGCGACATGGGGATGACAGGCATTCCACAGCCTAAAGAAGAAGCTTCAATTTTCTTTCTCATTCTTTTTTTCTTCTGCGCGACGAAGAGGGAGAAGAAGGTTCCACCAGCTCTTCTAGAAAAGCATGGCCTTCCGGAAGAGTACGGAGCAGCAAGCGTGCAGCACGGAGATATTCATCGGTCAGGGTTCGTCTGATCGCGCTGGTAGAAATGAGAGAGCCCGCTTCACTGGAGACGAAATTCAGGGATGGCGAGGTCGATGTCTGAGGGGGCTGAGCGGCCCTGGTCGCCGCGAGCGTTCGAGCAGGATATTACCAGCCCTTATGCGCTGGGCCGGCGGAAACTTGCCGGCATGGCTTAATGAAAGAGGGGAGGCAGTGCTGACAGGGTCGGAATTACTGGCTGGAAGAATGCGATCGTATTCGATCCTTTTTTGGCAGCGCCAAGCAGAGGCCGGGGCTCAGGGGAAGCCGAGTCTGTGTTTATGGAGAACGCTTGTATGTGGTATATGATCTGCCACAGTGATTATTACGAAGCAGCAGTACCTGTACCCGATAATAATATGCAGGATTTCGGGTCTCTGGGAACGCGCGAAACATGCATAAAAGGAGCTGGGGCCGATGCCGCGGATTTAAGAGGCAGACCAAGACCAAGGTATTGATTGATCAATATGTGCAAATACCCGTTGGCATGTTAGGACAGGATCGGTGCACAGATACGGAGTAGCAGCTGTCCTAAGTCCATGTGATGCTCCGCTACGCCCAGCCTTCAAAATTTCTCTCGTTTTGCCTTGTTTTTTTCTTTTTTCGCCTTCATTTCCATCGGCAGCCATATCGTCGGTGGTCTGACTAAGCCCGTCTGTTTCACACGCGCAATGGTCCAACACGCAAACTGTCATGCTAGTGCCAGGAATTGTCAAAAGTTGTTTGCCCCCCTGCTTGGTCTCGCTAGTGGAACGGTTTGATGTCATGACTTGTGCGTGCTGCGGACCCATCGTGGACATGCCCAGCGCCGAGGGCATCGCCTGAGTCTCCATGTGCTGTCTGTAAATCATTTCTGCGAGTCAATGTTGAAAAAGGGCTTGGTCCGGCCTGGGGTACCTGTACTTGCAGCCGCTGGGTGGGCGGCCCTGCGGATGCTTGTACAGGTACCCCATCGCTGGCGCATGATTCCCTGGGCGCGCAAGACTGGACCTTCTGCCTTGGGGCACAGTTGCTGCTATTCTTGAAGCTCTGCCGGGTGTGATGGGCGCGAATTGCTTTGCTTTGCCGCCATGCCTGCTCTTATACCCGCGGCCTAGTATCATATGTAGGTACCTGCATGCACCTGAACTCCATGTAAGCGCATCCTGCTGTCTGCCGTGGCACGCAAACTGAGCGACCACGATGGCCCGGCGTGCATTTGCACTGCCTCCCGTAGCGGCAGATCAACCTCCGTTCAGCTGGGCCAGGAGCAGAGATCACGCCCTATGGCAAGCGCCCACCAAGCTCCAGGTTCCATTGACTTCTCGTGTGTCTATGCCCATCCACTGCCGCACCACGTCCGCACTGGCTCCAGCGTGTTGGCGGCCGCCCACTGCAGCAGCAGCAGGGCTCCCTTAGCGGGCCTAGCTCCCCATAGCAGGATTTTACAGCGCGTTGTGCTGTGCTATGCTGTGCTGTGCTGTGCCCTTGATCTCCGTGCCAAGAGGCGTTGTCTCCAGGCCTCGTCTCCCCTTGTGGCCCATCCATTTTCCGCTGATAGCCCCCCCTGGGCCACCATCATTAGCGCTGGCCCGGAGCGAACGATAAACCCGCCACTGGCACCAGCCAAGCGCCTCGTTCCAATTTTCCATGAGGTTGGAGCCCGACAGCCCGCGCGTCGTCAAGAGAGGCAGAGCGACTTCATTTCACGCTCTATTTTTCTCCTCTGTTGTTTTGTGTGGGAGCGGCTGCACTGACTGCATCCAATCCATCCCTGGTTTTTTTCCCCTTCCAGGCGCTGTTGCTCGCTGTAACCCCCCCAAGCAATTCGTCATCCCAGCGGGCTGCGGAGTGGGTCAGCGCGCCGCCAGTCCTTCCCTCTGGTTAGCTGTTCTGTCGTCTCTGCCCAATCTCCTGCACCATCCAATCCAACCCGCAGACGCAGCAAATCTCCATCCCCATCAAATCCCTTCCCATCGATCCAAGAAGCATCGCTCAATTGGTAGCATTTAGCAGCCGTCCGCCGCTCGCGTCCGCCGTCGCAGCGAAATGCCCTCGTTCCTGGCCCAAGACAACCCGACAGTCTTTTCCAACGGCTCCTTCATCAGTCTTGAGCACGAACACGAGCACGACCACGACCAGTACGGCCACAGCTTTGCCGCTGCAAAGGGCCTGGCGAATGAGGCATCCATAACCGACGCCCGGTCCTACGCCGTCCATGAGCGCTTCGACGAGAGCTCGACTCTGTCCACGCGCGACTCGGACGTTTCGGACTCGCCCATGCCCTTGAACGAACTCGACCAGTGCTGGCAAGAGGACGGCAGCGGCAACGGGACACGGCCAACGAGTATGAGCTCTCTCTCCAACGGCAAGAGTCTGGCTGGGGGTTTCGAAGCACAGGATTATGGCGATTCCAGCCACGCGATGGCTAATGGCGCCACCTTCTCCCTCCCCCATCGCACCGTGCCACAGGAGCACATGTATGCAGGTGCCGCAGCCGATCTGGCCCGCAAGCCAGCCGCGTTATCGTCGTCCATCAATCAGAGGGCATCGACAAGGAGCGTCCAAGACGATGTCTCGACTACCGTGACCCGGCCAACACCGCCCCCCACAGATGCCGAGTCACACAGCCCGCCTCAGCCTTGGACACCGTCACCGATGGCTTCTGACCTCGCCCTGCCGCAGCATACTACTAACGGCGCCCCCCATCGCTTTTCATCTCCCGCATCCTACCAGCCTACCGGCTCCAACTCGGCACCCTCTTTGTCCGCACATCTGCAGCCCGGGCCCGGCATGGGCGTCAAGCAGAGACACACCCTCGAGGTGCCCAAGCCTGCACCGGGAAGAACCTCCAAGGACGGCCTTGACAGTGCTCAAGCCAGCGGCCGCTTTTCACCAACAATCGCCAGCCCTGCAGGGCCAGGCCGGGCAGCTTCTTTCAGCCTGGCTCGACGAACGACGCGGTCCATGCAGTCGGATGCTCCCCGAGACGAGATTGTACCCGACGAAGACGCCATGCGATGGGCCGAGATGTATCGACAGAAGCGAGCCAGCAAGCGGAGACGGAAAGAAGAAGAGGACGATGACCGAGTTTTGGTTGGCACCAAGGTTGACGAGACCCATGCCAACTGGGTTACGGCTTACAACATGTTGACGGGCATCCGTGTATCTGTCTCGAGGACGAATGCAAAGTTGGACCGCGAGTTGACCGATGCGGACTTTAATGTTAAGCAAAAGTCTACGTTCGACATGTATGTCAACCTTTTCCACTTTTTACCCGTAGATGATGATTCATGCTTGATCCCAATCATCCATTGCCTTCTTATGATACTGATATTATCTATTTCAATAGTACCGGTAACGAACTTGTTCCCTCAGCCAAGTACGACTTCAAGTTCAAAGATTATGCTCCTTGGGTCTTCCGCCACTTGCGAAATGCTTTCCGTCTGGACCCTGCTGATTATCTCATGTCCCTGACGGGCAAATATATCCTTTCGGAGCTGGGCTCCCCGGGTAAGAGCGGCAGCTTTTTTTACTTTTCTAGAGATTACAAGTACATCATCAAGACCATCCACCACGCCGAGCATAAATTTCTACGCAAAATCCTCAGAGAATACTATAAACACGTTACCGAGAACCCCAACACTCTCCTCTCCCAGTTTTACGGCCTTCATCGAGTCAAGATGCCTTACGGCAAGAAAATCCACTTTGTCGTCATGAACAACCTATTCCCCCCGCATCGAGACGTTCACACCACTTTTGATCTTAAAGGTTCGACTATTGGCCGAGACTATAGGGAGGAGGATTTGGAAAAGAATCCACGCGCGACCCTTAAGGACCTGAACTGGCTCCGACGAAAGCAGAACCTAGAACTGGGCATCCAGAAGAAGAAGCTATTCCTTGAGCAGCTCCAACGAGACGTGGCCCTCCTCAAGCGTCTCCACATCATGGACTACTCTTTGCTGGTTGGCATCCACGACCTTTCCCGCGGAAATGATGAAAATCTTCGCGGAAAGACATTGCAGGTGTTCAACCCAGGTGGTGAGAAGAGCCCTGAAGACGACCTTCAGGCCTCTCTTCTCCGAACTCCATCGAAGCTGGAAAACTACCGCAAAGCCAAAGAACTACGCCAAATGGTCCAGAAGGAACGCCCAGTACCTATGGGCGAAGCCAACGACCAGATGCCTGATGATGTGGGAGAGGATCGTCGTGGACTCATTTTCAACCAAGACGATGGTGGCTTCCGAGCAACTCACGAAGACAATGAGCCCGCAGAGGAGATTTACTACCTTGGTGTCATTGATTGTCTCACTCACGTAAGTCTACAAGGCATAAATGTCATTACTCACCGAAATCCTGCTAACCCATAGATAGTACGGAATGATCAAGAAGATCGAGCATTTCTGGAAAGGCCTTTCAAACGACAAGAGCAAAATTTCAGCTCTGCCGCCGGACCAATACGGTGATCGCTTCTACCACTTCATTCAAGGCATCACCATGTCCGCCGAAGAGGCCAAACGAGAACGTGCACGCAGAGACCAGGAACTTATGCTTCAAGCACAGAAACAGGAAAGGTCGAGGCAGAGCACTATACCTCCTATGCCGATGCACGAGCCGCCTGCTCCTCCCGTCGGAATACAGCCTAATGGGCGAGCGTCGTTGAAGGGAGCACCCGAGGGGCAAATCCCAGAGCGAATTTTGAAAACTAGTGCGACGGTGCCAGGCGCTAGAGACTCACAGCACGAGGCTATTCTACCTGTGGTTGAAGAAGCCGGAGAAAGCAGCAGAGACGACACAGAACGATGGGTTCATCAGACGTCTTGGAAAGACACGCCCGAGCCGAGCCGAGCGCCTCCGCCAACACCACCTGCCCACGACCAAACTTTCCTTAAGCCCGATAGCTCTGACAGTGGTTATGGTGATAACAGCAATGGGACTGTGAGCAGAGACAATTCACTCAAAGTAGCCCGACCGGTCAGCCGAGGAAGTCTACACAAGGTTTTACCACCGCTCCCCAAGAAGGAGAATGCTCAAGAGAGTGGAATTAGAATGGTCATGTAGACAAACTACAACAATAAGACTCTATCCTTCCGCTGGTGGATTGAAAATTGATTGGTATTACGACAAAGCACGGCATGGCGCATAAAATCAGCGATGTTAACTATACACAAAGGGTTCAGACTTTAACAGCCCCTTATTTTTTTTTCTCTGATGATTCCGCATGAAGGACAAGGAAACGGTCGGGCGGAATTGTTGGACTCTACGATTTTAAACACTGTTTTGCAACATAATCAGCACTTCGCGTTTCTTTTCCTTCCCATTTTTTTTTGTTACATTTCTTCTTTCTCACTCGAGAGCACGCGTGTTTTTGATTTGATTGTTCCCCGTTGGCCACGTTTTCCTGTTCTTCTGGTTGGGCTTATTTCTTCTTCTTTTTCCTCCCCCTTTTCTTTTGTCGTCAGAGGAAATATCATATTCACTCTCTTTTCCTCCCGACCTGCTCTATTCTCCTTTTTCTTCCCCTTTTTTCTTTTTCATCTTGTGGTATGTCGCAGGCGTGACATGGGGGCGGAGGCGAAACAGAGATGGTGTGAAGTACAAATCGTTGTTGTTGTAGGTTGTAAAAAGAGGAGAAAAAAAAGAGAGAAAATGAAAGACAGAAGGGAATCATTTTTTTTTGTACGCGCAGGTGGTTGTGCAAAGTGTGCTAATATTGACTTTTCTATTACAAGACGTGGATGATACCATTGACCGCATTCTCAACATACATACAGACAGACAGCTATTTAACTTTTTTTTCTTAAGTAGATTCGGTTGTTTATTTACCTGCATCTTCATGCTTTTGAGGGTCTCTTTTGTCTTTATATACTGGTGATATCAAGTATGTGTCAATTATCGTGATTTTCTGGGAGAGGGAGGATAGAGAATAAAAATTGCTTTGTTTTGAACATGAACCGTAGGAGATTTCCTTGATAGAGATTGTTTTGGCGATGTCCGTCAACGCTTAGCATGGGCGGATGGTTTAGTGGTATAATTTTCCCTTAGCATCTTTCAACCTTTGAGTTGGATAATCGCATGGGAAAGGTCCGGGGTTCGATTCCCCGTTCGTCCAATGTTTTTTTTTTCAATTCTTTTTTTTTTTGGCCTGAAAAGCTTAAAGTTCTTTTTCTTTTTTTTTTCTATTCAAGTGTTGTACTTATTTGTGCTAACTACATGAAACTTGCTACATAGATTGTTGAAACATTGCATTCCCAGTATATGGATGAGAGCGTGTCAGTGGCAGTTCGAAATGGTCCAAACTTGCAGAACTCATTTACATACATCCCTTTCGTACAACAAACAGTCGACAGCATGGAGTCAGTTAAGCCTTTTACAGATAGGAAAGTATATATTAAAATATTGGCCATATTAGCTCGGCCTCCAGTATTAACTAACATCATCATTCACTAAAATTTTCAATCTTCTTTGCTCTGCATCCTAACCGGGTATTCTACTTCTTTTCCCTCTTATTCAGATTTTTACTTTTCTTCTCCCCTCTTCTAATTATTCCAAGTAACTTTCATGGAAAGAGGGAAAGGCGAAAGAGTGCCCCAATCCTCAGTGAGGTACTCGCTAAGGCCACCTTGCCTAGCAACTTTCTTCAGCTCACCTTGAGGTCCCACAACCTTCCTCAAGCCTTCCTTCTTGAAGATGGCGCGGAAGAGCTCCACCAGTGCAATCTGGCTGACTTCTTTACCAACGGCAGTGTGCGTTCCGGCGCCGAACTGGATGTAAGACTCTAGAGGACGGCGAGGGTCGACAGTTTCAGGGTTGGGAAACTGGGTAGCGTCACGAGCGCCAGATACAAAGGAGGCAAAGACCTTGTCACCTTGGTTGACTTTGACCTTGCGTCCGTCATCTTCGGTGATGGTATCGGTGCCGGTAGAAACTTGGTGCAGGCTGAAGGCACCGGCCATACGGACGCCCTCCATGGCAAATCCGAGGAGGAGGGAGTCAACCTCAGGGCTGGGCTCCTGGTTGGCCAAGGTGTGGATATCGTTGACGTATGGCGCGCCTTCAGTAGAGAGATACCAGTCAAGGGCTTGAGCAAACTAGAGAAAAAAAAAAAAGGTGGTGTTAGTATTTGAATGGGAAATTGGAAGAGAACAGAAGAATGAAGGATTAAATACGTACCAGACGACCTTGTGACGGCACAGTGGCAGCAGCGGTAGGGAGAATCAAACCCCACGCAATATCATGAGCATCCAGGCCAGACTTGGCCAGACCCTTGACAGCATTGACACCAGCGGTAGACAGCGGGTCATTCTTGGTATTTCCCGTGAACAGACGCAGACCAAGAGACTTTGTGTACTTGACAGTCGTCTCGATTGACGCGCCGAGCGCATCAGCAATCTCCTTAGACTTCTGGCGAAGAGGGAAAGATTTAACGGGATCAACGTCAAGGAAGAGGGTGGTGAAAATGGCGGCCAAAGCGGCATACAGCTCTTGCTCAGAGAAGACACCCTTGGGGTTCTCCTGAGTCTTGAGAGGAATGTTGAAGATCTGGGCAGCGTAGTGAGTGTGAGCTGTGTTGCCAAGGTCACGAACAACGTCGATGTGCTTCTTGCCCATGATAGTGTACGACTTTTCTGCCAAGAGCTTCTCCGCCGTCTTTGCGTAGAAATCCTTGACGACGTTCTTCCAATCGCCCTTGTAGAGAAGAGACTCGAGCGTCTTGCGGTCGCTGGCCTGCATGTACCGGCCGCTGCGACCAGTAAGAATCTCAAGACCTTGCTGCCACTGAACATTGTACTTGTCGGCGTTGGACAAGACTTGGCTGAAGCCACCAAACGATGTGACCTCGACGCGAGGAGCAGCAGCTCTTGGGCGCTCAAAGCTGAAGCGGTGAACACGGTTCAAGCTGGTCAGGATCTTGCGGTTCTCCTGAGGGATGACCATGGGATAGTGGGCGTATACAGAATCTTGCTTGAAGTGGTTGGGGAAGGCCCGGATGAACAGCTTGTAGAAAACGCAGCCGTGGTTGACCTTGAGATCATAGGCGACCTCCTTGTAACCCCAGTGAGTGAGATACTTGGGGTTATAGTCGGTGGTGTAATGTCTGTCACCACGCACAAGCGAGACGGCGTCGGACAAGACGACTCGGGAAATGGTGTAAGTGGGAGCGATACCAACACCAGGCACCATTGGCGTCTTGGCCTCCTCGGCAACCATGCCAGGATAGAGCTCAACGTAATCGGGATGCTGGTACAAATTACGCAGAGCGTCAGCAACCTGAGGATCAGAGTTGATCTCTTCGAAGGTCTCGTAGGCCTTGAGACCAAAGTGCTTACGGAACTCGTTCAAGCCCGCAAGATTCCATTTTCGGCCGCGGATGATGCCCAACATCTCTACAGGCTTCATGATACGAGGGATGTTGCGAGCACCGAATGAGCCTCCTGGCTGCTCAATAGCTGTGGAGATGCAGTCGACGAGATCGTCATCATCAAAACGTCCATCGGGGCCACGAGTGTATCCGCCAAATACGCAGTCAGAAGGATCCTTGTTTATGCTCATAGCGAACTTGCGGACGGCAGTCATGAACATGCGCATGTCCATGGTGCCATAGTTCTCGCCCAAAAGCTCGTCATAGAAGTGGTGCATCCACTGATCGTCCATTTCGGAGATGCAAGAGTGCCAGCGATAGCAGATGTTGAACTCGGCAGAGACGCTGTTTCCAACACCTCGTTCAGAGCCCTTGGCAGTGCCAACATCTGTACCGGCCTCCTGGCGAGGATCCAAAGTCCACTCGGTATCAACACGGTTCAAGTTGATAATGTTTCGCACGTAGTCAACAAGGGTAATGTTAATGTACAAACCAGAAGTCACCAAACGAGCGGTCTGGAATAGCTCTTCATCGTACTTCTTCCAAGCTGCAGTCGCAGCATCTCCCTGTAGGTCAGAGGAAGGTTTGGCAAACCTGTTGCCTTCGTTGATAGCGGCCAGGTTTGCGGCGATGTAGTTGTGGAAGCGGTTGAACATGATGAGAATAACGCAGACACCAGGAGGCATACCAAGAAGTCGCTTATCGGCGAAAGTATCCGGCTTCAACATACCGTCCTTGAACGTGCGGACAGTATTCTGAGCGTCTTGGCTATGGCCGTACAGGGGAGCCAAGTCGAGGTACGACGACGAATCGTTGATATTGGCATCTCTTTCGTTGGTCCAGAACAAATCTATGATTTATAATTAGCCCAGTAATTCGTTTCTATGGGGAGTGATTGCAAATCATATTTACCATGAATGATGATAGTGGCCCAGTACCAGAGAATGCTCGAGACGTTGTTAGGGTTCTTAATGAACTTGTCCCTGGCCATTAGAGATTCGTAGATAGCTTCAGGGTCCGGCAGAGCCCCGAGTGGCACGACTCCGGGTCTGACTGATCGTGAGTAAGGAGTCCCGGCTGCGCCAAGTTTGGGCATGAGAGGGTTCTGAAAGAATATAGTTAGTATTCGTCTATAGATAGGTGTCCCTGAGATGAGCAAATACTTACATTGTTGGATCCATCAGCTTGGCGGAAACGAAACTGGTCTCCCATGTATAACAATGGAGGATGATCAAGCGAATACCACAGCTCGTCGATGAACATATTGGTGAGTACCTCTTGTCGCTTAGAGCCATTGGGCAGCGCAGCTACCAATTGGATGGTCTTCTCCATGATCATTGTCTTGTCATCGCTTTGCGTTTCGCCCTTTAGCTTCGAGAGGATAATTGCCTTGAGCGTCTTTAGATCTAAAATAAAGTATTAGCAAACATCGTGGTTCGCCTGAGAGCTGCCATTGGTACATGCCTGAGAAGGTGATTGTGCTCAGATCCTGCATCAGAGTCGGCCTGTTGACAACCTTTTTGTAGGTGCCATCTCCCATCTCACTGGGGAGAGGCCGACGAGAGGCACGGTACAGCTGCATCAAGCCGCCATTCTTAACTGGTTTAGTCTTCTTTGCCTTTGCGACTGGGCCGCTGGGGTAATCGATGATGGCATGATTGCCATTGGCAGCAGCTCCGTTGGAGTTCATGGTGGACAGGATGTTACTACTGGCCGGGTATCAAAAGGGAAAAAAAAAAGCAAATTGTCCAAGAGCAGTAGAAGCTACACAATGTAAAAAAAAGAAAAAGAAACCAAGAGTCAAGGCGCGAGCTTATACAGCTGGGGTGTTCCACTGTCTTATATACAAATCTAGAGGGGGGCAACCAAATGACCATCCGTTCGTTGTGTTTGTCTCTTCAATGCAGGATGCGGCCGCACAGCAGCTGCAGCATGCATTACTGGGCATAGAAATTCCTAGTCAACCACTTACATGCGCGTAGGAGTACGAGGGTTCGGGCCGCGGCCTGCGACTGAGCCAACAATCTTAGCGGTAGCAATCTGAGATCGACCCTAGGAGCCAAACAATTACCACATCGGAGACGAGGAAGACGAATAGAGAAAGGCGTGGCCGCTGATAATCCACATAGCGTGCTATCGGGCACCTTAGTTAAAGTCATGCCTGCATGATCAAAGCTGCGATGTCTCTTAGCTTCACTCAGGGGACAAGGAAGGTCACCATTTCTCTATGACCTCTTAGCCGCCCTTATTGGAGAGCCTGCAGGCCATAAGTAAGACATACATGGAGAAGGCCGGAGATCATGCCTCATACAGACTTTCTCGAGCATCAAACAGGGCATAAACCTGGCATTACGGGAGGCAAAGCATTTGCAAGAAGCTTTTACCCTCCTCTGGGTCAAGCACACTCGCTGGTGTTCGATGCCATTGGCGAATGACAAGGCCTTGAAGCGTCTCGCATTGTACTCCAGAAAGCGAATAGGAGAGTCCCACAACAGCTATATCTTCCTCTGCGGGTCAAATACCTCAGCTCGGGAAGCCTAGGGAGTGATAGGAGTTGTCGACTGTATCCAATCCTTGTATATTTTATGTAGTCGTAGTACTACGAAGTCGAAGGCGAGTCGTGGTAGCGGCCACTTGGCTGGCCCTCTTCGACCCACCCCCATCTCGCCGCTGATAATCAGATTGGTGCCGTCAATCTTCCAGCCGCAGAGGCGTGCTAGTCGGCCGTAAATGAACTGAATTGCCGATTCCCGCTAGATTAGTGCTGCGGGTACCTTTGGAGGACCTTGTTTAAGCAGCTCAAGCAAACGTCAGGCGCCTATGTCGACGCATCAGATACTCAATGCCGGGAGATGGAATCGTGAGACATTAGAGCTCCGACAAACGCTCCTATGGCTAGTATTAGCAAACAGTTTCACAAGATTCTTGAGAAAACGAAAGTCGCCGTGTGCTCAGACAAATAGAGTAGTAGTAGCTGCTTTTCCTTTTTCTCCTTGGTGAGAAGCTGAATACCTCTCCCTCCTTTCCTCCCTGCCTGCTGAAAGCTGTCCCCGCGCTAAGAGCTCCAAGCTCCATGCAGAGCAACAAGCATGCAGATGGATTCTGAGAAACTCGGCCAATCCTGCATCCCGTCGGTCGTGGACGTGGCGGCCGGGCGACCTTTCGCCGTGCCAGCTCTCCATCTTGGCCCTGGCTTCACGACGTTTGTCTGAGACATGCATATATAAGCGTCAGACTGCACAAGCAGATCGCTGCTTAGACCGAAATATCCTCGTCTGGATTGGTGCTTCTCCCGGATCCACTCCACTAATAGAGAAATGAGAGGCTTGCTGGACGCCAGCTGAAACTTTTGGTACCACGCCTTTTACGGTGCAATGCCTTTGCCGCCTGGCTTGGTTTTCTTCCCGACACTTCTTCCTTGGCTTTGACTGCAGCAGTCACTTGGGCCTGTTCCCAATCATAAATACGCGATTAATACTACCATGATGGTGTTGGTATGGAGCACAGTGGACGCAGTTTATTGGCGTATCCGTGTGAAAGGGTCATGCCGGTCGCGTTCTGCATTAGTGGGTATGGAACCAACTGGCCGGTGACCATGAAATAAAGAGGGCGGAACCGAATCGGCGACCATTTTCCAATTGACTGAAACTTGGAGATCCCAATATGATCCTCAAACGAATCCTATTACTACTAACGCGTATATTAATATGGGGAGAGCATTGCCTCTTCCTTTTCACTCAATCGACAATATATATGCACAGCTCTGATCTGGATCTTCCCCAAGAGAGAGGATCAGGGTGGGCGGATCATCTAGATGAGATTTGACATCATTTGTTGTGGTTGGCAAGGCCGCGGCCAAGTTGACCCAGGTTGACCCCACCGTCACCGTAAAAGCGACGCGACTTTGCCGCTTTTCATTCTCATATGTAAGTGTTGCTACCTAAGCGGCCCGTTGTCTAATCGTGCTAGCAGTATTCCGGTTTAATCTTGTAAGTAGGTTTTCCCATTAGGCTCTGCGTTCTTATACATAAGCTCAGTATATCGAGCCGAAGTATGAATGTAGAGAGACATTTTGAAATGTGCTCATATCCACCAGCGACATATGCCAACCGCTTTCTGCCATACAACCTTCATGGGCTCTCTCCAAAACCTTAGCGACTTGGCTGTGACAAAGTAAAAATAAATTACATGGAATATCGTAAAGGATTTCGTGTGCAGCATAAGCTTCTTGCGTTGCCTTTATGGCATGATATTTGCATGGGGGAATGCATAATTCGACACGCTGCATGTCGTGTTACCCAGCTCCGATATGGAGTACACACTGGGTACTGCTAAGTACTAGGTAGGAAACAAGTATACTTGAGACCTATGGCCTTGTGTCAGAATCTTCCTAAGCATCATAGCATCATACATCCTCTTTCAATGCGAAATGTCTCTGCGACATGGAAGCCATATGATGGCCACATCGCTCTCTTAATGATCTGCGTGGATAATTTCATATTACCAGGATAAACATCAAGTCAAGGTGCTTGTGGCTGTGGCTTGAATTGGTACAAGATAAGGTCATAGTTTTTCCATGACAGTTTTCCCCGATGTGCTCAAGTGTTTTAGATATGGCGATTATCTTTAGACCAAGAAAATGTTGGTAGAGGGCCAGAGATTGCTTGCGAAAAAAAAAAGAGACTGTTATAACATGGCTGCATCAAGACTCCATAATGATGAATCGGTGGTTAAGCTCTGTGTTTCAAGATCTTATTCTCCGATATTCTGTCATTGCATCCGTAGATCGACAACTTCTAAAGGCATTTTGTCGCTTTCATACACGTGCCCATTAGGATGATTAGCTTCGCGATAAAGATTATCAATGGAGTGTTGGTGAAAGGTCTCTGTGCGAGTACAATTCAGAACATGGTCAAGTCCAGGCGGGTGTGTGAGTCGAAAGATGCCGTATCTAGAGCCAGAGTTAGCCGAATATCATTTGATGCATTATATCCTTCTTCTTTCTCAACCTACTCATTGTATCTAGGCGCACACACGATTGCAATGCTTTCGGGCATCATAACTTGATATCCTGCATGTGTATGGAGATCGCGCGAGCTCATGAAGCACGTCTGTGTTGGATGTGTATGTATCCAGCCTAACATAAGCAAGTCTTCATTCATACAGTAATCGAAGAGAGCACTTTCATTCTCCGTCTCACATGTGTCGGGTGTAGATTTCTGATCTGGTATAAGGAGGCATCGGACAAACAGCGCGTTGTTGATGGGAGTTCCACAGAGCACACCGCACGTCTCTAAGCCTGCCGCCGTGTTCTTGGAGGCAATTTCTAAAAATTTGGAGCGCAGACTGCCTGGGAGGAATATTGACCGAACAGGGTCCCCGTTTTCAAGATAGCCTCCAGGTTTAAAAGCCAGGCGTTCTTTCTTAGGTTGAGGTACTTGCACGGATTCTTTAGGTGGAAGAGGTGGCTGATTTATATCAACCAATGGTCGCGGAGTAGCATCTAGTGATGGGTAGTCACCGAGATAGGTCTTGCGTGGTACCTGAGGAGGGATAGCTGGTTCTGAATTGTCGAGTTTATCTTCGTACCGGGGTGGAGGCACATCGAAATGCTCCTTCGGCGGTCTTAGAGGCTGGGGCTCTCTTGATGAGGTGTGTTGGCTTTGCTCGTAGTCGACGGGCCTCGATTTGGAAAGAGATGGATAATAGTAATTGCTCGGGGTGACAGGAATGTTTGCTTCCTGCTCGTAAATTGCTGTATCGTAATCTCTGCGTTCTTGAGCCATGTCAAGTGTTCGTCGGGTTGCCTCCATTTGGCGCCGGAGATCGTTATCATCGAACTGTGATGTTCTACTCTCCACGTTACGCCCCTCACCACTCTCCCTATTTTTTTGTATTCGCGCATCCCAAACACTGCTATGTTTACTTGTACGTTTATCTCGGTCTCGTCGGGTTAATTCTTGCTGCGCTAAATCAACCGCCAGATCTTGATGCTCAGCTGCGTCAAGGATTCTTGCATTGCCGCTTAACGTAGGATCCCGAGCGGCAAAGCTCCCATAGGTCGATGATGGTGGTCGCTTACGCCCCTCGGCTGCGGGAGACGATGCTGTATGTTCCCATTCTTTATATGCAGATTGAATCTCTGGTTTCAGCTGCTCGAGATCTTTGATAACGCGGTCGATGCGCTTGGATAGCGATTTGAAAGCCTTCTTATTGTCGGGATCTTTGAATTGAGGATGTGTAGGCAGGAATTTGAGCACCAGGACGGAGTGTCGATAAAGCATCATATAGGCTCGTCCGAAGTCGCCATCTGATAAAGCGAATGAAGCCTTAAAATGGTGTCAACACCTGGACGGAGACGGGGAGACAGACATCGCAAGAGCCTGCACATACCTCTTGATAAAGCGTATCAGCAGCCCTGATCCAATGCTTCATAGCGATATTAACGTTGAAGGCAAAGTTCTCGGCCTGTGCCACAAGCTCCTTGACGCTCTGCGGCCGAGCCGGCGCCATGTTCGGACGGGCCTCCATTGCGATTTAGGCGAGATGGCTGTTTGGATAGTGTCAGAGAGTGTCTCTGCGAATCCTGGCCGCTCTAGAGTAAGGGTTGCATTCTAGAGGGCAAGGCTGCCGCCAAAAGCTGCAGAGATAAAGGGTTGCCTGGTAGGCAGAAAGAATGTTGTTTCTGGGAAGCCTGGCGCAACTGACAAAGGCGAAGCAGTACATGTGTTTTGGCCCCTCCAACTACATACTAGGTTGTAGGCACCTAACAATGGCGGGGCAGGCGCTGAAGACTTGGGGAATGGCGGGAGGATTTAATTGTTTAATTACATGCGCAGGCTGGCTAGCGCAGCGCTCAGAGCACTATTGCGCCTCTATCGTGAACAACTCTTCAAAGGGGGCATCAGAGTCTGATATTCAATGATAGGGATATTGAAGACGCGATCGTCTCCTACAGCAAGTCTTGCGACACAGAATCTGGCTGGAGCCTTTTACATAGATGCATTGAGATTAGCTTTGGTTTAATTCATCTATTATTGTCTATTTTCCTCCACTGGCAGCTTGGGCTCCGGCTTGGAGCTGAATAATCTCAGTCTTCTTCTTCTCGATATTCTCCTGCGTCTCCTTAATCTGGCCTTCTAATCTTGTACTGCGCGCAGTGCTAGGTTAGCTATGACATCGAAAGTTCACTTGCACAGGGTGGTGACCAACATTTCGCCTCCAATAAAATCCAGGCGGCCCTTGACGGTGCTCTCTGCCTCAAAAGTCTCCTGCTTGAGCAAGACAGGCCCTACAAGCTTGTAGACGACCTCATCCTCGCCAATATTTTCGAATTCCTCCAAGCTGTTAGCTTTCACACTCTTCGTTAGCAAATCGACAGAACAAAGAGTGCTCACCTTTTGCACACCAAGGTTCTCCTGTCTCTGGCCTTCCAGCTTTTGGCGCGAAGCCACTGTGTTTTGAAGGTCTAAAAAGCAAAGTGAATCAAGTCAGTTAGCATGAGACTCTTGCATCGGCCAAACTGGGCATGTGTGGTAGGGAGGCAATCCAATACTCACCCTGCTGGAGCTTTTGATACTCTTCAGACAGGGACTGCAGCTTGGCTTGAATCTCTGCCATCTTGGGTTGGCAGCGAAGTGTGCTGGCTGTTGACTGCTTCCAACTCGTATATCGTAGTCCAGTCTTATGTATCAGCCTAATTCCAATTCCACCAGACAGGACTGACTGAGCCAACTTCGCCGACGAGTGCTAGAGTCGAATTGGCGACGCCCCGCTTAGTATTAACAGGCAGCTCCAAATTGCGCCCCGTTACAGAGGTAAAGTGTTACCCCGCCAGCGGTCAAGCCTCAGTCCCGGTAGCGCAGGTACCGAGTGATTGTTCGATGTTGTCGGCCTGCTTCTTGTCATCATCTTGCGTTCCAGTCGGTTGATAAAGCCTGCTTTGCCCCTGGTGATTGCCCCGGCGGCCCCTTCGACACCTTCCACGACAGCTCTCGAGTGACAGGCATCCATCGCTCGGCATCTTTCCCAAACACCGTCTCGTTCTTGTTCTGCGCTCGCGTTTACGATTCCTCGGGCTGCGAAGAGGCGAAACCGTCATCATGTCCGTCAACTTTCGAGACCGGGCTATCGCCGAGGTCCAGAAGGCTATTGCCGCGGACAACGACAAGGAATATCAAAAGGCCTTCGATCTCTACATGTCGTCGATGGAGCTGTGGGTCAAGGCGTTGAAGTGGGAGAAGAACAAGGCTATCAAGGCCACTATGCAGGAAAAGATGGCCACCTACTTAGACCGCGCCGAAAAGCTGAAGCAATTCTTACAATCCGAGAGCGAGAGCAATGCGAACGGCGGCAAAACCCCCATGGGGGCCAATGGATCTAGTGCAGGAGGCAAGGCCAAGCCATCGGCAGAAGACGAAGATAGCAAGAAGCTTCGCAATGCGCTGTCAGGCGCCATTCTTCAAGAGCGGCCAAATGTGAGGTGGGAAGATATTGCTGGATTGGAGGGTGCCAAGGAGACGCTGAAGGAGGCCGTCGTGCTGCCCATCAAATTCCCAACTCTGTTCCAAGGCAAGCGACAAGCATGGAAAGGCATCTTGTTGTATGGTCCTCCAGGAACCGGAAAGAGTTACTTGGCCAAAGCCGTAGCAACAGAGGCAAACAGTACTTTCTTCAGTATCAGCAGTTCCGATCTGGTGAGCAAATGGATGGGTGAGAGTGAAAGGTAAGTCAAGTTGTACTAGACAATGACGATCCACCTGTCCTCGTAGCTGACGATTATCTACCAATAGGCTGGTGAAACTCTTATTCTCCATGGCGAGAGAGAACAAACCGTCCGTCATTTTCATTGACGAGATTGATGCTCTCTGTGGCCCCAGAGGCGAAGGTGAATCCGAAGCTTCTCGACGAATCAAGACCGAAATCCTGGTGCAAATGGACGGTGTCGGCAATGACAGCAAAGGCATCCTTGTCCTGGGAGCGACCAACATTCCCTGGCAACTAGATGCTGCTATTCGTCGGCGTTTCCAGAGACGTGTCCACATCGGACTGCCTGACATTAACGGGCGTGCAAGGATGTTCAAGCTTGCTATTGGCGATACAGACACTGCTTTGCAGCCTAGCGACTATAACACTCTAGCAACCTTGTCAGAGGGCTTCTCGGGTAGCGATATCAGCAACGTTGTCCAACATGCTCTCATGAGGCCGGTTCGGAAAATTCTACAAGCTACACATTTCAAGCCAGTACGTTTTATTATCCGCTTAGTATGCACCAGTACCATATCCCCTGCTAATCTCATGGGTTCCTAGGTAATGAAAAATGGCAACCGGATGTTAACTCCTTGTTCCCCTGGAGACGACGAGAAGATTGAAATGACGTACGACGATGTAAAACCAGACGAACTGCTGGCTCCGGATGTGTCACTCGCGGATTTCGAGATCGCTTTGGGCGATTCACATCCGACGGTGTCCAAAGACGATATCGAGAAGCAGATTGAGTGGACAAATGAATTTGGAAGCGAGGGAGCTTAGGGAATGGGCGTGTCTTTGAGTGTACATGGCACAGCGGCGCTTTGAGGAGTTAGAGGGGCATCTAGGCACTCTTTGCACATACAGTTCTGAATTTGGGAATCGTAATCCATTTTACTGGAAAAGACAAAAGAAGCTGTTCATATTCGATTCTTTCATAGTAGATAGTGGGGCCACCGTTTTAGTAGGATGCGAGTTTTCTTGGGTCAAAGACCAGAGATGGATTGGAATTGTCGTTAAAATTGCTCTTTACCTCAGATAATTAATGATTCCCTGATTTCTTGGTTTAAAGTAGAAGCACAGTAGACCGCTGCGTGATAATATATTGCGCCACCAGTATTTGTAGAATGGAGTGCGGATGGCAAGACTAAGGCCGGTGAGTAAGTGCATGCAACCCCGCCACACCGAGCTCACCTTGAAATCTTCACGAGTTAGACCTTTTTCCGCTGTTTTCATCTTTTGTTTTTCACAACATACCGGCGCAATTTGCCTATCAACGCCTCTTATTCATGTCATTTTGTTTCCATCATGGACGCAAAAGCTTGGCCAGGCCAATGCGCCAGCCTGCAGCGGCTTTTGCTCGAGCCGTGGCGACCAAAGCGAAGACCACTGAGATGCTGAAGGCAACCAGCAAGGTAGCGGAACAGCTCGACGCGACAGGCATATGGAAACGCAAAGGCGGCCGAAAAGCGAGTGGTGCTCCAAAAGCGATAGAGCCTCATAGAGTAAACATTGTGAGCGAAAAGCTGTGCGGTATGTACCCCCTTCTTTTTCCTTGGCTGTTAGCTGAATGGCGGCAGTATAAGGCTGCTAGCTGCATACAAAGGACTAACAGCTGGTCTTTCCGACTGATGCCGTAGATGATATCATAAAGTATATAGGCGCCTCATTAGAGCGTCACCAAGGATGCGATTTGATTGATTTGAATCCTGGCGCGGGAGTCTGGAGTCGCAAGCTCCACAACTTCTTGGAGCCGCGAAATCACATCATGATGGACCTGGATGCTGAGTTGTACAGCCCATTTCTCAAAGATCTGACCTCGAGGGAAAACGTCCAGCTAATCCCAAAATCCGGTATCGTATGGAAGGATCTATTCGAAATGGTAGAGACAAATCTCTCCCACCAACAGGCTCTTTCTGCTGGAGCAGAGCCAACACGCAACGATACTCTCCTGGTCACGGCCAACTTATCCACATTCCCCAAAAAGTCTTTCTTGGGCTTCGATAGCATGAGCACCATGGTCATGTATCAGTTCATGTCTAGTATCAAGTCATCTTCTTTGTTTCAGAAATACGGGCTGGTGCGCATGCTGCTATGGGTAAATGACGAAGAGAAGCGTCGACTCATCCCTAAATCTCTTAATCGTCGCAAGCGAGGCTCATTCGAAGCCGAGCTTTCGTGCGAGTGGATTCATGAAGTGGCAGGACAAGAGTTAGAAGCTGAGAACCGCCATACGCTACGCGATGAATGGATCAACAAAGAGTCTGCTCTCAATACTCTAGGCAGGATGCAGGCACAAGGCCTCACAATGCCCAGGGGGCGAGGAGTGAAGACATACAAAGATTCGATAAAATCAAAAAAGCTCATAGGGCGGAAACTAGCCGGAGTTCATATGCCTGATATCTCACGACCTTTCAAAAAGGAACTGGAAGACCTCGAACACGAGTTTGTAGAGGACAGTGTGGAAGCTTCTGACAGGCTTAAATTCTTGCGTAGTAGAGAGAAGTATGAAGTCAATCACTACAAATTATTCTTGGAACTGCTGCAGGGGTACGAGAGGATATCTGCTATGACGGAGGATGGCACGGGTGCGTTCGAGCAGGCTGATAAAGATTGGAACGAGATGATTGAGAATCTCAAGAAGAACCAGCGAATGGAGTTTAACCTTCTACGAGATAGCTACCACTTATTTCGTCAAGATCCCCCAGCGTTACTCTGGGACCGACGAGCGTACGAACCGCTCGCCGCCAAGGCAGACGAATTCTTTCCAAATGCACCGACGGCCCTCCTGGATATCCAACCCAAGGCCATGCATCCTCTACTGCGGCAAATTGGCCCCAAGAGCAATCACGCCGGAGACATATCCGACGTCATGTTGCGATCTTGGTGGAACTTGACTCTTCTGCCAGCGCATAAGGCGATGGATGGCCTGTGGCCCGGGTTTGGAGACTTGATCACAGAGGTCTCCAGCTTGAGGGACATCCAACGCGGAGGGACGAGGATGACGGGACACGGGTCACTGAGCGCAAGGAGCATTAACGAGGGGCAGTGGACCGAGATACTCGAGACGTGGATGAGATGGCCGTTCCGGCCGACATATGGGCAGATGCTTGGCAGGATGTCGGAAGATGATGGGGATGGGGATGATGAAGACGTCAAGTCTGGTGCATTTGGAGCGGTAGTTTAGATCTTTTGATGAAGGCCTAGTGCTTTCATTGTACGATAATGAATGCTGCTGTGGACGGTACAGTTGGACAATTGTAGCTGCCAACTTATGCATCTGTATATAGGCATTGGACAATCACTATAACAATTATGAAATCACGGATACAGGGAAGAAAATTGAGCAATATTCAATCAATTAATTATTATTATGTTACAGTTACATCATTCATCGCTCATCGCTCGTCGTTAATTTGAAATCTTGGGGTTAACCTTGCTCCTAAATTTCGCACATAACATTAGCATCCTCTCTGACTGATGAATCCCGGCCTGATTGATTACTTACCCAGTCACCTTCTCATACATTTCTCGGCCGGCATCGGTAATCTTTTCTTGGGTGTTGCGATCCATGTTGTAGCCAGCCTTCTTGGTGCCCATGCCGAAAGCTAAATGGAAAAGATGTGGTCATTAGCCGTCTATTCGTTCTCAATTGTCTATGATTTTAGATCAAGGGAAGATGCTAGTTACCCTTGTCGACGTAATCGTCCTTCTGGACTCCTTGAGCCTGGGGAGCGGCAGCGCCTTGGGCAGCTGGCTGACCCTCGTTCTTGTGCATAGCGTTCTTGACGAAATCCATGGCTGATTGATGTGTATTTAAATAGTTTGATAATGTGCTTTGTATTCAGAAATCTGGTAATAAAGATTGGGATTCAATGATTCAGAAATCGAGAGGGCTTCCTCATCCTATATATACCTTTCTTCACCCCCTCATCAGTGGCTTACTCAGGGAACTAATCGAGATCTTTGCTTGCAGCCATGGCTGATGGCCCGGTTAATCATAGCTGACGAAATGAGCGAATGACGAAGCGGTTTTCGCTGTGCCTCGATTTCAAGTAGTTTGGCGCATCGAATCATAGCGTGCGGTGATGCTACCTTTCTCCGCATACGTCATAGTAGGGTCAACCAAGTACAGTGCTAGCATGTGAAAAAAAATCCGGGAATCCACCCAAAACCACCAAAATCTCCAACCAGGGCAAGCTTAATTGGGGAAATGGCTGTTGCGGTCCTCTGATGCCGATCTTGCATCATAGCTTACTTTGAATTTGTCGATTTACGTATGCCAAGTTTTGAGAGAAAGACCCCTTCCAGCAGGTTTGAAATATTCTAAATATAGACCAAGGTAAATCAAGATTAGCTACACGCTACATGTGCATACATACTTTGCATGTTCCAGCTTGATTAGGCCCATTCTTATTTACATTGAATCTTACATACGATACAGTCTCATTATTTAGAAATTGCCTTTAATCTTTCTTGCTGCAGTTGATCCATTCCGTATAACCGCTGCCCACGATCTAATACACGACGCGCTGCCTCTCTATTACCGCTATAATATTACCCAGTTGTAAATAACAGACGCTCCCTGAACGCAAACCAAACGTTCTAGCTCAGCAAATAAATTCCAACGCCCGCTCATAATGCATGTAAACGTTTTCAAAGCATCGTCAAACATCAAACATTCAGATAAACCCATCCAGCATCCACATGGCAAGAGATTATGTCATCGTCTCTCCCGATGATTCGTCCAACCTCTTGGTTGTAGCTTCGAGGATTCGACTCCGTTATTGGCCGCTTCTTGAGGTGGAAATTTCAAGCTTAAGAAGCTTAATTCCTACAACCAAGAAAATTAACCATATTATTTTACCATTCCATTCCATTCCACTTGTTCCATTCTTCGCTTGTCATTAGAGTTATGACCTGGCAAAGACCTGGTAAGCCATAATCATTACCCAAAACAGAAAGATGGCTCCCGTCAAAGCCATAGCAAAGATCAAGTCCCAGCACTGGCAGATCATCTTTTGCTCCAGCCACGCCAGCGTCTCCTGCGTCCTACCCTTCGGGTCCTGGCTGAAAATGTTTAGGTTGCAAGTGCCCTGAATAGATCCGTTGGGTCCCCAGAGCTCGAGAGATACAACGACGAGACCCACGAGCCACATGACAAAGAGCATAAATGCACCGATCATGACGATGGCAGGTAGCAGCCGACGTTGAGCAATCAACCAAAAGATGCCGAATATGAATAAGATCGCAATGGCGCCGACCGTGATGTAGTAGGGGAAGTACCTATACCACGTTGCTGTTAGCGTTCCACTGCTTCCCTTATTGATTGAGGAAATGGATAGTAAACACGTACCAAGGAATTGGCAGCTCGAGTTGGTTCTGGATCTGGATGAAGTTGCCAAAGACGCCGATGATGGTGCTAGAGCATAAAAGCATAATAAAGATCCAGAAATTGAGCTGCAATGGCGGCCAATTGTATGTCCGAATATGAGTCGTTACGACCTTGCGCTCATACACGACAGAGGTGCCGCTCAGCATTGAGCGTGATCCCGCCATCATGATGGTTGCAGTAGTTTGTGTATGCCCAGCTCACACTCACTCCCGTCGTTATCGTCGTTGCCCGCCACTTATAAGCTAACGTTCTTTAGAAATCTCGATCGATTCTCCGTATTCCTATGTTCAATCGTCTTTCGATTCGCTTATCGAGGCCGGTAGGAGATTCTTTGGCTCGTCAAGCTTCGTAGAATCGATAACTATGGTGGGAAATGCGTTCTGGTCGTCTGCGTATAACAGTGTTGGAGAGGACCTGTCTGGATATATAACCAGACAGCAAGAGAAAACTCCAAGGGGCCACAGCTGACCGGATCTGGACCTCGTTGGTTCCGATAGGTGATGCGATGTGGAGCTTCCCTTCTGCTTCTTTGTTCTTCTTCTTTCCGCAGGCCACTCACAGACCGTCTGATGTTCCGTATTTCGCAGCCGTGTGCTCCGTAATACCTCCTACCGGGACAAGACAATGCGCAAGACAATGCCCCGTACGAGCACTAGGTGAGAATAGAGGCGATCAATGCCCCTACCGTCCTGTTCGGATGCCGGGCCCTTGATGCGGGTTCCCCCTCAAGGCCTGCTTGAGCGCCCAACCAGCTGCTGTGTAAAAGCCCAAGCCCCCACTATGGGCGAGGATGTGGATGAAGCGTGTCGAGCACTGATTGATGAATCCCGCTGAGGAATGTCGGTCGAATCAGTCTTCCCCTTGCATGTGCGTCCGTTGCTGGAGGGGATGGCGAGGCGTGAACCGGGATGCTCCGCAGAGACTATTGACGCTCACCGCTTATGAAAACTGCTCAAAGAATAAAAGTGACAGATGAAAAGAAGAGGAGAGAAGGAAGAGAGGATTGTTCAACAGCCGATGCGATGCGACAACTCATGTACATCAAATGCAAGTGCGCGCGTTATTGCTGCAAACTTCTGGTGGGCGAGGAGGGGCTTCCATAGTTGATATTAGAAGGCGGTATGGCGGTTTCGAGGTGGCTGGCACTGCTGTATTCGTCTCTCGCTTTTTGCTGGTAGCTAAAAATAAGATGGCTGGGGAGAGTCCAGGAACGGGAGATTCGCAGCTAACGATACGCTCAGGTACATGCTCTAGTCCTGCAGACTAGCTCTAATACAGCGGGTGAAGTCTAAAACTGCCTTCTTACTATGCTAACTTTTTCCATGCAGTAATATCATTTTCGGCTGTAAGTAATAGAGTTTTTCCTATTGTATAACAGAACAATAAGATGTCATACGCTTATATTAAACGGGAGACAGCGAAACGGCTTTTGCGAAATTATTGATAATTAAGCACCCACGTGGGCTTTATTCTGGGCAAGTTCCAGGTACTACAACAACAGCCGACAAAACGAAAGCAAGCACCTTATTTACAAATTTTCGCGTCTCTCAGTTCGGAAAGGAGGAGTATTATGGTTTAGCTAAAGAATTACTCACTGACGAAACAATTAAGAAAATGATGATCAGGGTTACCTTGCTTCCCCCATAGAAGAGTAAATGGTGACTAGTGGGTTTCTTCCCTCCGTTGGCTGTATCATTACATAGATAGGTACGGAGTACTCAGCGGAAATAAGCGTCCAACTTCCTTCCTACTATATAATAAACGATAAAGATGACCGTTTTCACGGTTGTCAATATTAAACGGTCATTTCCAGATCAGGTGTAAAGTGATACAGTACAGATACCAATTGTATACACTTTTGCAATGCAGCGCCGAAAATGGCCAAGCCACTGAGAGTCCACCTAAATAAGCTCTACTTCATTCCAGACTTGCCTGATCATGCATGGGCTTGCTCTAAAAGTACAAGATATTACAACAATAATTAATCCGTCAGCACGTTAATATGACATCAATCTAGAGGCTAAACAAGTCTACTATTGATTCGCCTTTGGATAATGGTAGCATCTATGAATACATAGCTGCCTTCCAGATTTTGGGGTGCCATAGTAGCACCATTTTCCCGCGTGTATATCTCCCAATTCCGCAGAGTGCACCCAACAATGTCTATGCATTAAACAAAAGCGAAATGTACGAATTTTGGGCCAAATAAGCAGCATGTGAGATAATGTTACAAGTCATACAAAACTGACCGCAACAAGTGTGCGTTTTCTTATTGAAATTTCGCTATTCGTGGCTTGCACTGTCTCCTTACTGTGGATTCTCTGCAACCGTCAGGTTGGTATAGACTGTATTTAACTGTTAAGAACAATCCTTCACTTTCTCCACCTATCATTTCCAAGGCTGGGCTATTGAAAGTAAATTCGCTTTACTTTGATGGCTTGGAATGCACGAACGCTTCTCCTCTTCTACATGAATTGCTCACAATGTAATGGGCAACATGTAAATTTGCATGGCTGTTTTCAAGAAATATTTAAGCCTCCCATAGCCCCTAGAGGTAGGGCTTCGTAGATTTTTTTGAAGATACATATACCTGCATAATGGACGAACAATCTTGGCAAGAGGTGTCTGATTTCGCTAGCACCAGCAGTTCAACGGACAACATTCCCACACCCACGAGTACTCTTTCCACTATTTCTGAACCTATGCCTCTGCCGGAAAAAGATATACTCAAGATTGATCAAAAATTACGACCCATTGATCTTATTCGAGCAAGGAACATTGGAAATCAATCTATAGCAGACAGAACATTCTTGATCCGAAGTCGAGAAGAACCGCACCTCTTCATTACTGTTTGCAATGGAGCAGTGAAATGCTTACCCAAGCCTATTCCCGGTGGCGGCAGCTTCTGGCGCTGTTTTAAGAAGGACGGCTGGGATGGCCTCCGCAACACTGTCTCCGGAGGGTATCTTGGTTTAGACAATCCGGACGAAACCTGCGCGAAACAGCCTCGCCAATCGGCCAACGAATATCTCACGATAGATCGGGACAGAAATGGTAGCTATATACTGTATGTCATAGACAACGCTATGGGCGTAAATATGGTACGAAAGCAAGTATCTATATCGGAGGACGGGAAATCATTGGTCGCGAAGAGAGAAGGCGGAACGGTCTGGGATTTCATTGATTCCAAGTATTACCAAATGTCTTCATCGCTTGTGTATCCCGGCTTGGAACCTGAGAAGTTACGATGAGTTTATAGATTGAGGGTACTCAATACTTATATGATACTTGTATATAGGAATCGAGAATATGGTTTAAGAGTGAAGTACAAGACTAATATATGCATTAGTGCTCCCACAGCTTTCTATCCGTCACTCTAAAATTAGACAGTATGGGTATATATAAAAATGAAGATGTTCAGCTTGTATCTTCTTTTTAAAAAAATTTTTTAGTTCAATTACTATACTATACATCTTCATTCATATATGTCATACAAATTCTCAGTCTGGTTTTTACATTTACATCAACTGCATACAATGAGCATCGGATAGCACCGCAGTTTACTTATCTCCCTCTTCACATCTATTCCCTATCATCCGAATGGAATACTAGTGCTCGAACCTCAATACTCTCCCGCGCTGGCGCATCAGCAGCAGCACTTGGGTCCACAAATGCAGTGTGTGGCACCCGTCTAGCTCTTCCATCCGTCTTGCTGTCAAAACACTTGATCAAGAGGACCTCCTCAGGGGCCAATCCAGATTTGTAGAACCACCTCTGTGTTTCATTATGCCTCACGCCGAGAGTTTCTCCATTTCGGTTAGGATAGATCAATGGCACGGGCACGAGATCCTCTTCTGCGACCGAGTGTGCTTCGGCAACGGCCAGCGGATCTCGCTGGATCTGTCGAATCGGACGCCAGACATTTATTAGCTGAACTCGTCCCTTTACAAGCTCATCCGCTTCCTCGGGAAGGTGAAATGGGACACGAGAGAGAGCTGCACTGTAAGACTGGTCAATGTGGACGCGATTGACGGGGCCACGGAAAACGGTAGAGTTTGAGCCGGCGACATCGCCGGGGAGAGGACGGCGGATAGTATGATCAAAAATAAAGATTTTGGATGCTCCAGTTCTTAACACAAAAATTTAGCACATGCAAAAAGGAAAATGGAAAGAAGAGAGGGAGATAGGATGGGGATACTCACACGTCTTTAAGAAGCTGTTCCGTCTCTGGGTAGTAATGTGCCTTTATATGATCATCGTCCACAAAATCCTTCTCAACTGAAGTATGACGGTGAAACTGAAATCCGTTTTTGTCAAGCGTATAATTATCCTCTTGGCCCGCAACATCTCGGATGGTCACTTTATGTTCTTCAGTCGGTCGTTCATTAAATGATGCAGGCTTCCCAGCGTACTGAGGAGCAGGAGGAGAGCCGTCTTCATTATCTTTGTGAAAGTTAAGAGTGGTATCTACGTCGTGCTTTGGGATATTCTGTTGAACACTCTTTTGATCAAGAAGAGGTTGAAATTGGACTCTTTGAATGGAACCAAAGCCAGAGCTGGCGGAGACGCTCTGAACCGCTGCTGCTGCCATTGTTTTATATTGTGTTCTTTTGAGTTTGGATTTTACGGCAGAGACGGAAACCAAGGGATTTGAGCTAATTTTTATTATTCACTTTTAAAAACGTATTGGTGTGTTATGAAACTTTATAGCATTTCCCGGGTCCTGTGCGTCCTATATAGTTGCATTGCTTAGAGTGTGTCTATCTATTCCCCGCGAGCACGTCATTTTTGACAGCCATTCATCAGGGGAGTTGATCATCCAATGAAAACCTACTTGTCCAACAAAATCGAAGCACAATTTCATAATCGAGATTTAGTTTCAACACTTTCCCCTCAATTGTTTGATCCGAGGTAACCTGATTTGAAATCCGTATTACCGGGCTCACATTTGTCGTTCGACCAAGCAAGGGCGCGAGGGCGGGGGATAGCTGCCAGAGTGCGGAATTAGGATAGATATGATGTGTCAATTAGACTTTAAGCGAAATGAATGAACCTACTGAGTATTACAAATTCTAACATTTCTTAAGCTTACGCACTACAGCTCGTCTTACAACCCTATGAGATGGATCAATGATGAATGGTAACATCGGAGATCATCGGTATAATAGGAGAACGGTTAAGTCTCCAGGCTACCATGTCGTATCAGTTTTCAATTCATTTCATACGTTCAAGACACAACTCTTTTGATAAATGATTGCTATGAGGTAGTAAACAATAGCTGCTCTGGCCTGCCATGATACAGCTATAAAGCTTGGGCTCAGCTTATAGTCTTGAACTTAAAAACACGGAACTGAAACTTCCTCTCTATACATGTATCTATAATTACCGAGATAAGCGAGGATGTGGCCAATTTATTCATATTTATGCACGAGCCGTGTAATAGACGTCCCGTCATCAAGAACCTCCGCCTCTTCTTCCAGTGTATAACCTCTCCACTTGGGCAAAAGAATCGTCCACACATACCAGTACAGAATACCAGCCACAATCCTAGTAAAGAATATTAGTTTCCATGTAAATCGTGAGACTGGAGTGGGAACATTGATGACTTACGTGCTCATGCCCACCACTGCATAAGTTGCATACCAAATTCCTCCAGAGGGTTTTCCTTTCGGAGGGAAGAACGGCGCCGCAAGGAGTGCAAGGCTTAAGAGAGCTCGTGCTACAATGGTAGATAACCACGCTTTATAAGGCCTCTTTAAGTCTGGTCGCTTGAATCGCAACCATATAAGGCCAACGCCCAATGCAAGGCTGAAAACTTGACTGGGATAACCCTCCACATCAAGGATGAAGGAGAATGCTTCTGAAGTTGGCGGTAGCACAATAACCAAAAATGAAGGGACAAAATTAACGATGAGGCCACCCAAAGGTGAGTTGAATGGCTTGGTCGATGCAAGGATATCCGAGTAAGGTAGAAAGCCCTGTCTGGCAATCTCCTGCTTCAATCGGGCCTAATAATCATAGAAATTAGCTCAAGTTCATCGACTCTGAACAAATGTCCTGTATTTTGTGACGTAAAATACAGCATAAAGGATATAAACTTACCATTGCAAAGGCCACAACAAAAACATTCCCTACCGCAGAGAGAGCAACAGCCAGAGGCAAAATCGTTTTACCCACTTGCTCACCAAATACACGCCGAAAGAAGAGCGCCGCAATAAGCTCTCCGCTTCCCTTGATTTCATCAAGAGGAATAACGATGAAGTATGCGATGTTGATGAGCGCGTACATGGCGCAAGACGTACCCAGTGCAGTCAATGTGACGGAACGCAGTGTCCGTACAGGGTCTTTTACCTCGTTCAGCACGTTGCTGATGTTATCCAATCCCGCATAAGAGTAGAAAACTTTGAACAACCCCGTCGATATGACGCCCCAGTTCCAAACACTATCATCCCACAAGTGATCCCACGACAAGGGGTTACCACCCGATGAGGTGTCGAGCGTCGGTCGGAAAAGTACGACGTAGAGACCAGAGAAAATCATGAAGATGATGATGCCAATCTTGACCCAACCAAGAAAATCTTGTATCCTGATGCCTGCCTTGGGAGCCAGCCCGTGAGTCGCTGTCACTACCACCAGCAGAGCAGCGGCGACTGCTTTTGCAGCCCAGCCACTCGCATTTTCCACTCCAAAAGCAAAGAAGACGTAGCGGCTAAAGATGATGCAGTTGCTGGCGGTAAACCCTAGGAACACCGCGTTGATGGCGACTAGAGTAGTGGCAAAGAATCGTGGATACCTGTAAGTAAATTCGAGATAGACTTTCATGCCTCCAGACCTCGGCAGCATGCATCCGTACTCGAGGGACACGGACAGACCAGCGGCTGCAACGAGCGTACCGACAATCCATAACAGTAGTGACAGTCCAGGGCTTCCAACTTGCTGCAGAATAGCTCCAGGCGTGGCAAATATACCGCTGCCGATGACTCTAGATATCACGATGACATAGGCGCTCTGCCAGCTTAGTGTTCGGCCAAGAGCAGACGTCTCTGGCAGTACATCGTCTTCGACTGCCCGCGATGGTTGGATCTCGCCGGCATTTTCGGTTTCGCTCAGCGTCGCCAGTGTATCATACTTGCTGTCATCTGCTCCCACAGGTAATGGACTAGGAGAAGCTTGGAGCAACGGCTGCCTCTCTCCAACATTATCGTCGCTGCTATCACGGCCAGCCATCATGTATGCTTTGGCGCTACAGCTGGCCAAAAGCAGAACTCGAGAACTATAGCGAGGAAAGAAAAGAAAGGAAAGAATGGTCTTTACTTTTCATTCTTCTCTTATCGGGTACGAAAAAAACAAAGCGAGATGCTCTACTGCCCAACGGCCGGTTCGGATCGTCAATAATACCCATTGCTACCCAGAACCATATTTGCGGCGCTGATAAAGCTAGAGAGGCAATGCCCACACACAGCAAAGCAGGCACTCTGCCATTCCCGAAGATCCCATGGCCGGCATGCCATACACACGAGACGCGTCCTCGTCAGCCAAAACGTTTATTGCGCGATTTGGTTTCATTAATAAGGCAGACAACGCCGCCCGTGGCCGGTTGTTGAGACACCCAAATTCCATGGCGTGAGTCTGAAGCGCTCGCACGCCATCGCTTTATTGCCGCAGATAAGAGGTAAGCACTTGGAGGCTCCTAACTTTTCTGCTAGCGATGGGGGGAAACATGTTCAAGCTCTAGCGATGCTGTCTGGATAACATTTATATGGAGTATACAAGCATAGATTGCCTGTCGTTGGCATGCGTGGCCGGTAGTACAGGGTATAGTTCCATACCTCGCAATGCGCGACATTGAATGCTACACGCTCTGAAAGTGAACCCCAGATCCGCTTCACTGCTAATTTTCTAGATGGCGTTGTCTAACTAGTAGTACTCTGTATCATGCTCGCTAATAAGATTCTAAATGGGCTGAGAAATTATTAGCCCAGGGGAATCAAAAGCCAATTATTCAGTTTACCTACCTAGGTAAGTCGCTGTTCAAGTAGCCGGCTTTGTCAACTTGCGCCTCCTTTCAGCCATCTGGGCTCCTTATTATGCCAGGATGATCAAGATCAGACTTGCGCATTGATTTTGTTTCGGTGTTTCTTTTGGCTAAGGTAATGTCGCAGCTTATGGACAACACATTGTTTTATTTTGTAAAGTCGTTCTGAGTGGAGTAGTTTACCGATTTGTTTTTGGAAAGTGAGCCTTCTAGAATGGAGCACAAAATATCTGTAGTAAACTATCTTAAGTATAAAATGTTTTGCATTTAAAACTCACTAACGGCCCATTTACGTATTTCCAGGCTAAAGCTCGATCCGGTCTGTCTCACAAGCATTCGTCACTTCCCCATGAGGTTTCGGATAACAAAGAGACCGTCCTTTTCCAGAATTCGATTCATAACCAGAAGCAAGTTCCAGATTCACGCTCTCCAGGGTAGCTCCGCCTTATCCACTCCAATGCCTAGAACGTGGAGCTGCTATGGACGATCTCCCGCCAGATCTAATTACGATGAGATCGGAAGTTGAATAGGAACGCGCTAAGCACAGAACTATCCTAGACCGACTGCCTCATAAAATAGTTTTGCAGCTATATCGCAACCGGTGTTTTATATACCAGGCCACCAAAGAATTATATGACTCCATACGCGTCTACATTCGCTTTCCACTGGCTTCATCTAAGCTTAGCCACACATCCGACGACCCCATTCAGTTCCCTCAACTAAGGATCCTAACCCACAAGTAAGGTCTTGACCTCCTTTCCCCCAGGGAGGGGAGAAAAAAAAAAGCAAAGGTAACATAGTATCCCTTCGTTCGGATGCTTGTAATGCATTGAGCCGCCGCACCCCTCTTGCATGAGTTTACCATACTCCCTCAAGATCCACAGTTGATCGACCACCTAGCTCTAGCCTGCCAGGTGGACACGACCTGAAATCCGTTGAGATGTTCTGAGCCTATCATTGTAGTATAGCAGTGGCCATGTTATCGGCGACCTGAAAACGGTGTGCCGTCGGTGATCCTTGATGCCTGCGCAGGCTTGGTTGGCTTGAATCCAACTTCACACAGGTGAACGGGATAGATTATGCGTGGCTATTGAGTGAACGACTTGCCTTTTGCTGTAGTGCCTCACTGTTGACCCATCTACGCGAACGCATACTGCATATCCTATTTGTATTGCATATCTACCTATTCTTACGTTGAAATAATCATCAGCAACTTGTATCAATTATCTACTAGGCGAAACAGCACAAAATATTAAGTCTATATATAGCTCGCTATACACTAACTTCTAAAGATGTGGAGATAACGATTGTGGCATTCAGCAGAGAAACGGCTCCAAGTAAGCCTATGGGTAACTATATGTGCGTACATGTACTTCCAATCACACTCCTCATCCGAGTGTCGGATATGTCCGTTTATAGTGCTGCAGTCCGATAAGTAGGGGGTTTGTATCTTTGGCCTCTAGCCTTGTTACCTCCCTGAATCCTAGAACCACTCGAGAAAACAACCCAATGCTACATATCATATTCTGACACTTACGCCCTTGCTTGGCATTGCATGATCCCAGTCTAGCTGAAAGGGAGGGTTTGAGACATCTGCGGCTGAAGCGGGCCATGAAATTGAACCACGGCCGCAGTAGTGATTATAGTGCTAATAATGACGTATTGTTCGTTTATTTGGACACTGGGACCCTTAGGGGATGTGATATGTCACTTGGCTATCCCGTGCATATTGTACTCTGTCAGATTGGCCATTGAGAATCACGGCCTAGGTCCCACGCGAAGCAAGGCTACTTAAAAATACGTGTAGTTTATACAGTATATGCGGAACATGCCATGCAGTAGCACAAGCCGGTTACTTCAAGAGATTCGAGCCGCAGTAGTAGGTATGTTGTAACCGATGAGACAACGGTCTCGGATGGGGTGAGCTTATAAAAGAGACATGAAGCAGCTTTCGGTAATATAGTGTCTATTTCTCGAACTTCGGCTGCCATCGAATATGACTCTAGCATGCACAAATGATACTCCTTGCTGTTAGGTGATAAAATACCTGCCTTATTTGTTCAAACTTACGCTACTTGTTTCACCCTCTTGATACTGTCCCCCACTCAACATCTCGTTCTTAATTGGTCTCATTCCCGAAGTCCATTTTCAGTTTGGGGGCCAATTTCTTCTCATTCACCTATCTTCTCTCGAGTCCTGTTGTCTCTTCTTGGCACTGGGTTGATGCTTCGTGTCTCAGGTATCAGCAATTTCGCGGGTGCACACCACTATGCACACGCGCATGCGTGCTTTGGCCTTTTATGCAGTTTGTTTCACATCTTCTTTTATTGCGCTACATCAACGCCACCAAGCAGCTTGGAAGGTGAAAGTGCATATATGCTCTCTTCGTGCTGCTTCTACACATGCCCTCTTATACTAGAATCAACAGGTAAAGATATATTCATCATAAAGCTTAAGTAATGCAGCAACTAATTGTAATACATGTCTACAAGCAGCAAGGGTATCTCTCTTAATACAAGTAGGCATTGCTATATAGTGATATTACTCTACGAGAGAAACGGCAGGGTGTCCAGAGCTTGCCTTAAATGATACATAGAATCAATACAATCTCGGTATTAACACAACCAATAACACTGCGTTTATCGCCGGAGCTACCTCCGGGTGTTCAGGGTTGTTGGGATGTCATCATCCATGTACGTCAATTGGTCACCCATCAAAGCTGAAGGTCTGTATGTTTTGTCCAGGATATCCTTGTATTTACGCGCACACATATCCCAAAAACGTATTTAACATGCACGTGTTGGGTTGAGGCTGCAGTATTGTAATCCCAAAAGGCGATATCAACTAACAGTGTGAAAGTTGGGTATAGCTCGTTGTTAGGCTGCTTCTTAGCACAGCCTCACTCAGTTATCGGTCCACGACGACGACGAGGCGAAGAGTTTAGAAAACAGCCACTGCAGGGAGGTGGTAGGGGGGAAGAGCCAACGATGAAATCTGCTGCAAATCCATCAGCGTATAAAAAGGAAAGAAAAGGCTAAACGAGACTGTCAAACACCCTTGTCCCCCCAACACCACACCAAAGACGCAGTGCCGAGTCGTGGCATTAGGCAGTATGGTAGCAGTAGATGCTGTTACATTCAACTCCGTACGTCTTTTCAGCTCGTCGCTTAGCCAAATTTCATTTCCTCATGCGGAATGCGCATGATAAATCAGCATTAACCCCCCCCCCCCCCCCGCCACAATGAAGAAATGACAACGAGCAGTAGTAGTAACAAGTTCTGTCCCGTAGCGCTAGCAACATTCGAGCCCATGTCCATTCACCACGCGTCTATGGTGACGCCATAGGCAAACTGCGCACCGGTGCAGCAACTCCAATTGCCGCAAAATTAGAAATGGAGATATAGTACTTATATGTATAATACAATTATATTATATTTTTACTATACTATATCGCATAACACCCTGGAGGATTATGAAGTCTCACAACTTCGTTGACAACTTAATTGGCCAATTCAGCGAGATGGCGGTGACCCAACAGCTAGATGTCCCTGATTGCTGTAGATGACCTAGATTGAACTAAATGGCCCTGATTTTAGTATGACTTATATCAGCTCGCAAGTATGAAGCCTAAATGCACTTGGAGCTACTTTTAAAAAGCAATTTTTGCTCATAGCACAGCATCCGGATGTCCTGATTCGTCCTTGCTTTTAGTACTGCTATCTCGGCTAAGCCACAGCCAGCCGTCCCAAACAAGACATAGCAGCCCCTTTATGGGGCAAGGAGGCTCCTTCGGTCCCAGCCCAGGCGCCTTTGACGGCCGCAATGCATCTACCCGGCCTTTTGAAAAGGTGTTGACAGTGGAAAATCTCCCAGTAGAACGCCTTTGACGACATCATGCGGATATAAGTATCAGGCGAGGAAAAAGAAAGGCGTCCAATAGCGCCGCCTATTTGGGGTTAGCTGTGGTCATCATCATCCTCATCCATGTATATCGTGAACACTGCGAAGTTCTGGTCCAATCGCTAGCTTCGATTCATAGCAACCTGGCATATTCTCAGCATCGAAGCTAGAGCCTGCTTTTCGGCGCGGCTGCGACCCTGACCTGCAACCCAAGTCACTGTCTCAGTGCCGCTCTGCCAAGGTATGCTTCGATCCTATATCTACGCCTACCGTTCATTTAGGAAATTTGTCAAGATGGAACAGATAAAATAACAAGAAGTAGTGAATAATATCAGGACGTGAGTACACGTGTATACCGTTCCCCCCCCAAGAAAGTTGTACCTATTTCCTACGCCGATAATCCTGTCTAAGCCCCTGGCATTTCCTCTACCCTGCCGAGTTCTGTCTAAAACCTAACCGCCCGTTTTCTTCATGGCTTTGTACTACTTCGTACTGCCCTACGAAATCCATTGCTGTAAATCTCCGACAACTTGATAGGTCGGATTGGCAGAGCGTCCATCACCGCCTTTCTGATCCCACGCCCACCGGTCGGCGTAGTCTGCACCGAGGAGGCCATGCAGCATGTCCACGATGTAATCGCCAATCACTGGCAAGAATTTCCAACCGTGAAATGAGCCGCCAGTAGCCACGTATAAGCCTTCACAATGAGGGTGAGGCGAAATGAGGAAATCATGAGTCGGTGTGGAGGCATCCCTGAAAGATTTTTGTCTTAGTACATATTCTTCAAAGACAGCAGCGGAAAACAGGATGCTTACCAGCAGATACGGTATGATTCTATGGAGAGGTTTTCAACTTCCTTGCCATACAAACCATCAAATGTCATCCTGGCACGCTCTTTGAAGAAGGGTACGAAATCTGGACCCGTCCAGGTGTTGTAGTCTGATGCTTCGGGAGTCATTGACATCTTCTCGCCAGTAATGGGGTTGTTGACGTAGTTGGTAAAGCACATATCACAGTTGAACTTTATGGTGCCATCTTTCAGCATTGACATGCCCTCGCCTATATCCGTATTGTCAGCGACTGTTTCCTGCGGTCGTGTGAAATATCCATGGCTACAGGGAGTATAATCCTTGTATCCTTGCATCCTTGGTTATCATCCTTGGGGGTGGGGAACATGAGGGGAGGAAAGTCTATCAGAAAACGGAGGACTTTATGATAAAACGCACCTTTAACCTCAGGGAGGCAGTTCTTCAGCACAGGGACACCGGAAAACTTTTCCTTCTGCTCGCCGTGTAGCTTGGAGCAGAAGCTAATGGCACCTGTTGCCACCAGTCGGTCACCGATGTGTAGTTTCTTGTTCTCAGGAGCGCTCTGGACTAGCAGAGAGCCTGTCCTGGCACCGGTGCAAAGCAAGACCTTTTCTGCTTGCAGGGTGTGGCCGTTGGTGAGCTCGATCCCCACGCACTGGCCATCAGGACCGAGATCGAGCGACTTCATCTCGCCAACGACGTACTCAACCCCCAAATCCACCGCAGCTTGCATGACGGCCTCCAGTGCCTTGTCCGCTTCCGCATATCCCACAGTGGGGTTGAATAAGATCTTGTCCAAGTTACCGAAGCATGCTGTAGCATACACCCCGTTCCAGCGTTTCCGCACCTCCTCAACAGGTAAGAACTCTGCATCATTGGCAACACCAACGGCCTTGTACGACGCAATGCTTTTTTCACCAAAGTCAGATGCGTCAGCTCTTAGCATGCCAACTTCATGGTACCAAGGGCTGTAGAGCTTATCGGCACGCCACATGGGCATAGCCTTGAGGAGCATCCGCATGTAGAGCTTGTCTGGGTAATCATCCCGCACGATCTTGTTGATATCGTGTGAAGCGGCTCTAGGGTTCGGGAAGGGAGCGGTATCAACAATAGTGACCTTGACACCTCCCTTCCTAGCGAGACTAAGAGCCGTGGCAGCACCAAAATTTCCTGCGCCAACAATGATAACTGATGACACGTCACTGTGTATAGAAGAGTTTGATGAAACGGGCGAGGTTGGCTCAGTGTCCGTTGCCAGCTGTGGTGATGGGGGGCAAGACCCTAACTTGAAGGCTTCAGACATGGTTGTAGAGATTTGCATTTTGGACAGTATCAGTCCTTGTAAGTTGTAAGCTTATGCTGGCAAGTCGAGATAGATTGCAGATATTGAGATGGAATAAAACGAGAAGAGGGTATTTCAAATGAAAGTACGAACACCAATATGACAGATGAGACGTATTGGAGTTTTAAATCGTTCTTCTAGAGGGTGAAGAGCTCGCTCTGACTTGCTTGAGATGTTAAGTCTTGTAGAGGAGGAAATAACTTGAACTTTATACTCGGAGTTTTCAGGCATAACATCCAGAAGACGAGGATTTAATTGGGGGCAAGCTTGAACCAACAATTTACATAAGAGGCAGCAAAAAAAAAAAAAAAAAAAAAAAAAAAGCAATGAGCCAGGGTCCATGGAAGAGCAAGTGGTGTGTTGATGCCCTCGCGCATGCGGACACCCCCCAGCAAGGCAAGAATGTAGGGAATCCATGCTATTGGGGAGAGTCAGCTGGCTAGAGCCCAACGATATCGGGGGCTGTATTAAGGCGTTTAACCCGTCGAGAACAAGCCCAAGAAATTTCTCCAAGTTGTGACATAAAGCTCACCCCCAACTGCGTGGGGATGAGACTCGGATAGATACAAGGAAGCGGGAAATAGAACCATGGCTGCAGATCCGAAGAAAGGGGAAAATAATCGTATGAGGCGTATGATATGATGGCGCATGAATGGCCCTATCATGGAGGAGCCGAGACCACAGCCTGGGCCGTACTTGAGCTGTATGCTCCAAGACCCAAGACCCAGCTTTTACAAAGAGGAGATAGTTCCAAACGCAGGGAGGAATTAGGGACAAGTCGAACCTTGCTCCGGCTGGCGGAAGCGGGAACAGGAGGGTCACATCAGCGGAGGTATGAGGATGAAAAGCAAAGCAATGATTGATGGAGGCAGTCATAGAGCGGAACTAGACGAGAAAAAGGCCTGCCGGGACTCTGTTCTGGCTCTGCTAATTGGGGCGTGTAGTTAGTTAGCGCTGTGTAATGCTGGTACAAGTTGACGCGGAATACTGATAAACATCAGCTTGCTTCTAGCAGAGAAAAAAAGAAAGCAAAAAAGACACTAGGAGTAAGAAAAAAAGCAAGGGGATAACAGAGATTCGATCGATCCCCAAGACGGCCTAGACAGGTACCTACCGTTTACGTGTAAGCTGGAGGCTAAATGGTGCCTATAGCATGTTGCCTGCAGCTACCTGCGATGCCTTCTCACTAAAATATGGAACTCCATGCAGTCGAGGGCCTCTGTGCTACCCATGTCGATGTACGACGACGTACGTACATTGTATGGATGCCGAGCTAGGCGCCGTCAAAGGGAAACGAGCTGCGCTAAGTCGAGCGTCGTCGGATACCGTGTATGCGCGCTCGTCGCTGTGTGCTCGCGGCAATACGAGCACACACAGACAAGGACTGGCGTTGATTCTTAGTGGAGACTCTAAACCTGGGAGCAATTAAACGCTCAATGACACAAAGCACTGGACATGGTTCTGACAGCTGGTCCTTGTTCTACCGCAGGCCCTGGCAAGTAAAGACTCCGCCAACGCGGCTGCTGCCCCTTTCACGCACTCTGATGCACGAAGACGTCTGCATACATGACACAACGAATATAGTGAGCGTATGTATTTTACCCCGGCCTGCTTGCTTCCTATCACCCGGAGCATACCCCGGCGAGCATCCTCAGAGCACGACTGCATGCGTTTTCTCTGTTCCGAGGTGCTTCACTAGTGATCTGTATCGTCCTAGCCCGGTCCTCTTATTGTTCCTTTCTGCCAGCTGATTTCTGAGACATCAAGTACTATAGTAAGTAGCACTACCACCTCTACTAGCAGCAGCAGCGGTTAGTACATACTTGTAGGACACGTCCGGCGGCTGCGTGGTGGAGACAGGCCATAAGTGCGACTCCAGGCAAACTCAAATCTCCTTGTTGTCTCTTTTCTCCCGATTTCCTATTTTCGATTCTCGCCCCTCGTCTTCTTGTTCCCACGCCCCATCTATCCCCATCTATCCCCATCTCCCATCTCCCTCCTCTCTTGCCCCAGCGATCGCCCTAAGAGCCAAGCTTCGGTCGGCCCCATCGGTCCCTCCCCCCTAGGGGGATCCATTGTCTCTGCCATTACAAGTAAGTAATCTTTCTCCACAGGTTGCATGCATGCATAGTCGTCGTACCCGATCCCGCCGTCGCGTTGTGGATACTCCTGAGCACGTCCTGGCAGTGGTACGCATAATTGATATTGTTTAGCGTAGCATAGGATGTTTTGAGAAGACATTGCAAAGTTTGTTGATAGGACGGGACATGTAGCCAAGAGCATGCAGTGGTGGGCAATAGACAACGTGTATTGCAGCTTATGTTGCTTGTACGTTCTGCAGCAGCAAGCTAGTGGTATCGGTGTAGAAGCGTGTGCGATGGGGTGCTTCTTCCTGCGCATCCAAAGGACATGGGGTTTCCGACTGCACGAACCGACCAACCCTAGCACACACAGGAGGACGGAGATGGTGTCTTCCCGCTGCTACTGGTTGCTCCGTGGCCAAGGTGTTGGCTGTACCTGACACGCATCGGACCTTAACAAAGTCGGAAATAGAGCGCCACTCGCTCGCTAGCGTTGGCCACCTAGCTTTAGCTCCGCTTCTCGATATCAATGCAGAAACTTCGTCGTCGTCGTGCAGTCGGTGAATCAAAATCGCCGTGGAACAACTGTGTTACGTATAGGCCAAAACGCTGAGGTTTGTGTTTAACCTCGAACAAGATAATGTTTCCATGCTGGATTCTGGCAGGACAAAAGAGACAAGAGAGATGAAAGAGATAAAAGTATGAGGACGACCTATAATGTTATGGTTTCTTCTTGGGTTTCATTCATTTCTTGCAAGTGCTCATCAACGCACTATAGGCCCGCACCGTTAATAGGCCACGTGCCTCGTTGTCTTTCGAAATTCATTCGATCTGAGGATGACCTGTACGGGCAGAGTCCGTGGGTCTAGTACGCTTCGAGATGGTGGTGTGTTGAGCCATGAGCAGTTAGGTATTGATACCGTCTCATAAGAAGTATAGAGGTGTGGTAAGATGACAGCATTGAGATATCTTTGAGGTTGTGCTCTTCTACTTAGAGTCTGTTACCCGAGGGAGAGGAGAGGAGAAGTTCCGCCGCGCCCTGGTTTTGACAATAGGAGTGAGTTGTTTTAGCTTCTCAGAAGCCCATCAACTGGCTTCGGTATCTCAACTTCGACCTGCATCATGACGCCATCTTTCGCTGGTATAGATTTCCGATGCTCTGGACATGACATGTTACTTGCATGGCCGTCGAAGCCGAGCCCCTCCCATGTTCCACATCATTGGTTTGGTTTGGTTTGGTTTGGGGCGAGAGTCTGCTATACAGGGTTTGTCATTATCGACATGCTGGAGACATGACGACCGACCTCGGCCTCTGACGAGAGCTTATGGAGGATCAAGTGTTGCTTGTCTTCTCTCTGTGGCTGGATTCCTTTCTTTCGTAACCATTCTGCTATTCGATAGATGTCGGTCGTTATTAAGTAGTGACAAGTTGCTCTCGCAAAATCCTGGTTCGGTACCCATTAGTTCGTTATACATGTAACTGATAGATGATCTCTTTGGACTGTCGAGTCAGAGAGGATGATGGCAAGAGGTGGTTACCGTAAGTTGTGTCAGATGGTAACATATTCTGAAATGCGATCTAGCACATTTGAGATTGTAATCGTTGGTACCTTTCTAATATTTTGTTAATAACGTAGTTGATAATTAACGTATATTGCTTCCACAAACCTCGTCTCAATGACAGACAATAAGGGCATCAGTACGTTTCTCGGCTGCTTCGATCACCTCGTATCATGGCCTATGTCTTCGGACTAGACTGGCTAAAGGGGAAAAGAAAAATCCTTCCTGCTTTCTATCAAGCAGAAAGCACGAAACATCTGGAGGGCATCCATTGTCTCGGAATAGTTGGTAGACAATCGTCCTGGTAACTAACCATTGAATGGAATACAGAGCATAGGATGGGTATGGCTTGGCAATCATCATGATTTTGGATACGTTTGGCTGTCGGTTGTATCACTCTGTGGCTTTCGACACTCCAGCTGCTGTGCGTGGTGTTTTCGCCTATATTGGAGGTACCTTTAGCATCTTAGAAAAGTGCATATCACTTTAATCACGTTGCAATGTGGAAGACACTTTTTGCCCGAGTCTAGGATTCATCCGCCCGTGCCCCCCACCCCACGCCATATGCTGTTTTGGTCTTGAACTCGGGCACATTGCTTTAGGAGTCGTCAGTAGAGCGCATGAATGCCGCGATGCAGCATATGAGCGGCTCTCGTACCTGTACCTGTACACTTATGCATGCGGACACACGCAGGTGCATGGAGGTCCACCCAACCGTGCAGACCTTGTTGTCATTGCGCCTACACCATATGCACATGGCAGCAAATATCACACTCTCATTTGCTGAAGACATTGGCATCATTCACCGGTCAAGAAAAAAAGATCTGCTGCCATACTCAGAATACTACCATCCATGCAATGTGCTATGCACAGCGTGCAGCGTGCAGCACAGTCGGTGGCGTGAGCCGCGTGACCTTGCAGTTGCCTTTTCCTTTTCCTTTCCTTTCCATGAAAGAAAATACTGTAATATGCCGAGCTAGAAAGAGAGGTGTTTGATATCAGCAAAGACATGTATGATTGCTCGGGGCAATTGGCTCTTCGCAGCATCTTGGCCCGATGGATGGTGTGTGGGGGTTCAACCATGCAACAACCGCCATGGATTGCCATATTTGGCTGCTAGATGAAGAAAACTGAGACCATTTGGACGTAAACGAGGCTCGGGTGGCAGATATTAGGCATACATTGGGATGAGACGGTGTTGAAAACGCTGCCTAACACGCAATCTCTTACACTCAATTGCCTTTTTCAGGTGCTTTCTCCGTACGACGCTCGGAACACTAAGGGGTCTTGCTTTTCGTCAAGATACGGCATGTCGTAATTTGGAAGCCAGGATTACAGGAATACGGCCAGACCAATTGCGATCCCAGATATTGGAGCCCAAAGAATTGTAGCCGTTCCTTAGGTAGCATTCGAAACACCTTTCGGTCACCCTGACAAGCTTTGCACTATTGCACTAATTTCGCCCCCAAATCTCGAGCCGAGTGAGCCCGACCAGGTTTTCACCCTAGATTTAGGGGGGGAAAAAAAACAACGACCAGGTAGAGAAACAGGGTCACGAAAACAAGAGAATTGGAGATTCGAAAAGAAACTATTTCTATTGCTAGTAATAGTAATACTACTACCTATAAATCTACTGCTTTTTTCGGAACGATTGTCGCTAAAGAACAGGCATCGCAGATCCCAGAGTTCAGCTCTCCAGGATGTTTAAATCATTTATGCGGAGCAGCTGCCCCCTGAGTTAATTAAACGCCCGCTACTTTCCCCTTTTCGATCATTTTTATCCCTTTGGTTGTTGGTCTGACACCATGTTTTGTCGTCCATCGTTATCCTCGTATACCTAGTCTAAGAGTTGTGCTTTTTCCATCCCGTTGCTAACCAGTTTCAAGCAAGAACAACAACGCTAAATAGAGAAAAAGAAAAAGAAAAAAAAAAAAACACCCCCACTCCGAGCTGAAATTCGAGCTGAAAAACTAGGAAAAAGAAAAGAAAAGAAAATGATGGTAAGCAAAAGCAAAAAAAAAAATAGAGACCAGTCACGAGATATCGGTAGCGTGAAAGACGAGCAAACCAGTAGTTTAGACTTCCTAACTGACTGGCAACCCTATTATTAGCGTACACCGGGAGATGGGTACCGTGACTTCGGGTGGCAGAGACCGGCGGCCATAGCTCGATCCACCCAGTTGGACGGCGTCGAGGCTAGCAGAGCGCGGACTCGGGGAGAGCCGCTGACGTGGAGATGGGGAAGCCTCACCGACTCAAGCCAGGCTTCAGGTGGTTGACCGCTGTGCTTTTGCCTGATCCTTCGGAAGGCGTCGTGCTTGTTGTATGTCGTTGCTGAGACATACCATGGCGCCGGGTTGGCCCCTGTTTCTTTCATGCCTGTGCTACCCGTATGAGTAAAGCTGCGGGCTGACTTTGCCCGTCACATGTGGACCATTTCGATTTCCCTCGCTTTCTTTTTTTGGCATTCAGCTTCTCTTGCCCCTCTTTTCTGTCTATAGAGGAGATGGGAGGATTGGGCAAGTTCATGGTTTGTTTGCGGTCACACTTGCCTATGCATCAAATCGTGATTAGTCTCAACAAGCAATTATGTGGCAAAAGAGGGTCTCATCCTTGTGTACTTACGCCATAAAGTAATGCTTGACTGTAGCTTTGTGCCTCTCCAATCCGTCACGGCGCGCAAACCGGCGCTTTTTGGGAGGATTCGGGCAGCCAGGTACATCGCACCGCCAGGGCTTGCGATGTTTGTTACAATGTTGCCTGCATGATAAATTAGCAAACATGCTAGCTGGTGCATATGGCACTCGTCCTAATGCATCTGTTTTCCACATCTCCCAGGGCTGGGGATTGGGATGGAGGAAGACAACAGGGGATAGACGGTTAGGCTTGCCACGATGCTGGCAGACAGAGGTTTCTACATACGCAAAAGAGGAGTTACGGTCGAAAAGTATTAGGTTTCCACTCTTATCAACGCCACCTTTGTCGCAGCGATGGCCTCTAGGACAATAATATTTTCCTTTACCTCGCTGCTTCAAAGCCTTCAAGTTGATACCTGCAAACAGGCTGTCGTCAGAATACTCGTCTGAGTCTTCTTCCTCAACCTCCTCAAGTATGTTTTCTAATGCCGCTGATGCCGATGCAGCCATTGCTATTTCTTCCGCCGAGCGAGGAGGCGGCCGGCATGGAGGGGGAGGAGGAGTAAGAATTGGTGGTGGTGGAGGCGGTGGTGGAGGAGGAGCTGGAGCCACGATTGGCGTTAATATTCTCACAGGCCTTGGGCCTGTCTTTTTTGGCATCGCTTTTTTTACCATTGCCCTTCTCGGTGCCGGCATCAGGGGCACCAGCTTTCTGAGCGTCGCCCTTGCCTGTGCTCCTTGGCCTGGTAATTCGTTTGCTAGAAATATTCTTGTTCCTGCTAGCAATGCCTGCTTCTCCTTCTGCTGCTGCTCCTTTTGCTGCTGCTGTCTTTGCTGCTTCTCTTGATGTTGCTGCTGCGGCGGCGGCGGCGATGTTACAGGTGAAGTAGATACCGATGACTGCGTTGGCCATATCGGCGGCAAATCGAGCGATAGAGCCGGTGGTAAGAGTGGCAACGAGGGTAATGGTGCATGTGCTGGCCTTTCAACTGTTACTCCATCTTGCAGCAGGGCCACGGCGTCGGCAATCTGCTTATGACATTCGGCTGCATGCGAGGTATTATTAAACACTTCTGGTATTGAGTTAGACTCCGAAGAGGCTGCCGATGCAGCTGCGGATGTGTCTTCGCTGTGTAACGATGAAGACGGCTGAGGGTCAACTAGACATGATAGACTAGCCTTCCGGTGGCTTCCAAGCTTCCATATGGTTTGAATATCCTGAGAGTGTTGCGCTGCCATGTCACGCATCTTACTGTAGGTTGGAAATAATATATGGTTAGATTGTATCGACACTTCAATGCTAAACAACAAAAATACAATAAAATAGACGCACCGAAGGCGGCCGAGAGTGATGTCCAGCGAAGTGGCCTCGGTAAGATCCGCAACATTTGTCTTGGCTCGAGAATTCTCGAGGATTTGCAAAGTAACATGATCAATATGAGGCCCTTTGATAAGATTTTCAATAAGATAGGCCCATATCATGGCAGTCCGGGTCAAATAGTCGCCCATCTCCGTTAGCAAGGCGGAGGCATCGTCAGGCGAGGACGAGCATGTTGGCCCAGACGATAAGGGAGACACTTCTTCAACTCTCTGGACACTCTGAGAAGCTTGTTTAAGGTATTGAAGGACCAAACTTTCCAAAGAGAGAGAAATGGGCGACGTAGGGAGCCCAAATGTGAAGAGATGCGTGGCTTGAAGCGACTGCATAGTGTGCGCTGGTTCTATTACTGCCAACTTCGAGATCATAAACTGCAGCTTTAAGCCTAAAATACTCCGCCTGCTGCGACGGAATATGAGTAGATGATGAATCTAGCGCAGCGAGATTTCTTTTTCCTAAAGGGGGGCTTCCCCTATCAAGCCATGAGGCTGAAGTGAAACCTCTCCTCAGGTCAATGCCAACTTCAGTATTGACGATTGATTGAGACGATGGCTTGCTCTTCGAATCGCCCCGCTCTCCAATCTGCAGCCAGTGGCAGGGTTATGAAGGCAGTACAAGAGTACTACTACGTACTCCAAGCCGCAGTTAACGAAACCAGGATTCAAATTCAAGAGACAGCTGGGTATTGCAGCTATTGCAGCTCGTGGCTGGCCTAGTGGGTCACAGCCAAGGACCAGCAACATAAGACTTGGTCGCCCTTGCTATGGAAACCCTGTGCTGCCACGGCAAGCTGTTGGGCAAACCAAGGGTCTAGAATGTTGTGATAAACTTTGTGTAAGTCTAGATTGGCAAAGGGGTTATCGTGCGTACTCTCTGTCTGTAAACGCTTCGGTGTCCCACTAAGAGCTGAGGCTCTTGCAGTTGCAATAGGAAGATGAATAATCACGGGACGATGGGACTTCCCATATTTGCTTCTTTGGTGGTGGGCTCGAGCTGGAAAGACTAGGGGGGTGATGACTCGACTGAAAACTAGTGGCCACTTTGCTCTGTGCCAAAGCTGTTGATATGCCTGTGATTGGCGTGTGATGGCCACCCTACGCCTGAGAGTCAAAGGATCTTGAGGCCAATGACCTAGTTTGTGCTACCCACCCGACTCCGCACTGGATGCGAGGGAGAGAGAGAAAGTGCGAAGAGTGAGGGAGAGGAAGCGTGAGAGATGAAGTGAGTGAGGGGGAGGGGTCAGCAGGAAAAAGACCGAGTGAGAAGGACGGAGATGAACACGGGCAGGTTTTGGATGGCTGATGTCTCGAGATATAGAAGATAGGAGAATCAAAGAAGCGAGGAAGTTCAAGAAAGATGAAAACAGGCCCAAGTAGGGAGCCCAGCGCCCAAAGAGGCCGTGACAGGAGCGAGTTTAACAGCGTTCCAGACGGCATGACTGCCCCTTTTGAGCCTGGAGAGAAGCAAATCAGGATGCCAGCGAAGGCTCCCACACTGGCGTCGTAAGGATCCGAGCCATTGATTGGCCGCAACGAGGCGAGGCGAGAAGGACGGCAGAGAAAAGAGACAACAAGAAGGCCGAGATAGAGCTAATGCGGCCGGGCTGCACTAAGAGTAGCAGGGGCAGACACCCCTGCACACCGGTTGTGCGAGCCGCGTCTCTCTGTCCGCAGAGGCTGAGCAGATTGGCTGGCTTGATGATCGCCTGGATGGGGCCGTGGGGAGGCCTGAAGAGACAAGGGTGTGTTGAAGGCTATACTCGAGAGAGCTCTCGATGCCAGCTTCTCCACTCGGTGAGACCAGGACCCTGGCCTCGATCGTGAGGATCCTGGTCTTACGCCGCGATCGTGAGTTTCTAAAGACGCCAGGGAGCCGGAAATCTCATTGTACAGTACTTGAAGGGAAATTATGGCTTCCAGGACCCATGCTTCCCACCCTCTTTCGTGACGCTCTGCATTCTAGACTAGAGCGTAGCAAAAAGGTAGACTATTAACGCAATAAGTGGAATAAGATGGAAGGTGTTCTAGCTCTCTCGCTCTTTCTTCCCAGCTCTCTGCTCGTATCCTCAATACATAAGAATCAGTGGGGACCAGCTCGCGCGTGCCCTGGACTTAACCTTTGGTCCGACTCGAAAGCGTACATCACGTCGTTGCTCGTACGAGTACTATACTACTTGTAATCATCGCATTTCCAGATTACTCTTCTCTGCCTAGCATCCGATCCTCGGGCTCGAGGCCCTTGACCGCGGGAACTCTCACAAGCGGAGCATCACGGGTACACATGTAAGTAGGAGCCAGTTCCTATTCTGTCACACATTGCCAGAAACGAAGACATTCCGATCCTGTTCGTGGACCTTTACTTCGTTGTCTTCGCACAAACAGGGAGGCTCAAAAGAGGGGAGACACAGAGAAAGTAGAGTTATCCGCTGACACCCCGGCTCCCTGTTTTCTCTTTTCTCCTCTTTCTCCCATCCTCTCCTCCTTTCCTCTTCTCTTCCGTCTGCTCCATCTTTCCCTCCGTTACCTCTTCTTGGCTTGTGGTCAGATCAGATCAGCCCAGATCACCGCCGGATGGGTCGGGCCCAGAGCCAACGTTGGCCTGTGCCGCTGCAGATTTCCCTGTTCCCTCCCGCATTCCGTGTTTTCTCTTTTCTCGTCTCATCCCCTACCACCACCCCCCCAAAGGCGAATAAGTACAGTACGTACCGGCCTACCACCCTCCATCCAATCCTATTCTCCGCGCTGCCAATACTCTTCTATATTGGAAGACTGGCAACAGAAGGATCAATTATCATCATGTTAGTGCGAGTGTCATGTCGTGTATCTGATCAGTGCTGTCTAGTACCAACTGCTTTGTCTGCGTGCGCCTGAACCTGGGTTGAGCCAGTTAGCTTATTAGAAGTCCCCTCAAGTTGCTCTACCGCTGCCTTCAATACTTTAGCCACTATAGATACATAAGTCCAGGTAGTGCATGCCTCCAACCGCTGTTACCTAGTTGGTACTAACTTGCAGGCAGCTTCGACTCGGTGCAGCTCAAAAGTGCGGCCGCAGCTCGGATCTGGCTCCGGCAACCAAAAGCAGCGTCAGCACGCTCCACCATCTAAACCAACGGGCTTTTCAAATTTGCCTTGTGTGGTTTTCAGATCTTCCCTCACGCTTCCCTGACCCGACTTTTCGGTTCTTCAGTTGGGTCATTGCAATTGAAGGTCTAAGCTTTGGGGACTTGTACTGGAGGGACACCCCCCCTCGCCTCGCTCCCCGCCATATCCCTACACACAACATACACTCTTACACATACGCCGTCTCTTGTTGCAAAGCCAATCGCAGCACAAGAGCTGGTTAGCTCAGCTTGAGGCTGGTCCTCCGACTCACCAGCTTGTTGGTGCATCGCCATCGCCCGCGGGAGCTTCACACTTGGTCTGGCCCGGCAGAAACTGCAGCAAAGACCAACACAGTGAGCATCATCGTGCTTCGTATTCCCGTCGTTGCATTAGATTGTATGTGCATGGTGCACGCCTGTCAGGTCCCACCAGCAGGAGAAGCTCGTCTAAGCTCTGTGGCACCCACACCAGCTCCCCTGGCCTGCTGTATGTGTGTGTGTGCGTATTCACGTCATTCATTTTCATTGAGCGCTGTCTAAGTGCCTGACTCAGTACCAATGAGTGACTCTCAGAACCAAGAGCGCCCATCCAAGCGCCTCAAGCTGGCGCCGCACCCGCAGCCAGCAGGTCCTCCTCAGCCTGGTCCTCCGCTGCGGTTCATCAAGCCCGCACCGTTTCCCAGCGTTGTGGCTCCTCCGAGAAGCACTATTAACATGCCTCTTTCGTGGGTCAATGTTCTATCCACTACCCGCCCTCGGCGAGTACGTGAACGTGTACGTGGACATGAACATGAGCCTGAGCCTGAACCTAAACGTGAGCCACATCGAGGCCGCGGCCGTGGTGGCCGCCGTGGCCGCGGTCGTGGTCGTGGGTCTACTTCCAAATCTGGCACGCCCCAGACAGAAGCTGTCTCTCTGGTAAATGCAGATTTAGAGACAATTTCTTCTCCGGTTTCAACTGAATCTATATCTTCGCAGGTTTCAACTCTAACCTCGACTGTAATGTCCCCCGAATACTTTCCTGAGGCGTCTTCTGAGGCGTCTTCCGAGTTGTCTTTTGAGATATCTTCCGAGGCGTTGTCTGAGGCGACTCATGAACCAATGCAGCTAGATACGGCAGCGTCAATAGAGACAGTAGTGGTTCCTCAAGATATCAGTGCATGTAAGTCAACAGCAAGCGACTGCTACGCTATAATTAGCTCGCTGAAAACTACCTGCCTACATACATACACATCTAGTTGGATATTGGTCGTCTATCTCGCATGAAATGGACTCTTCCCTATTCGCTTTACCCCCTGCTCCTGTCTTTCTGTATCATTGCATCCTGTCTTATGTTTTTTCTCCGACATTTGTACCACCCATTATTCGTTGCACATCACACCCCTCCAGTCGTTTTCCCACCCATCATGAGGCTAAACACTGCTACGTCTCTCACGTGGCTCTTGTCCTGGGGGAAGAGAATATTTCTTTACAACATGAAACGGCAAACGACCATCAAATTCAGCCTGTCTCTATACTCTCTTGTCACTTTACCCCGCTTAGTCGTACGACTCTGGTTTCTTTTGTTCTCTCAATCCCTTGATTCCTTTCCCCTCTTCACTTCTTCACTCACCCCTCTGAGCTCCAAGCAGGGTGACGGCCGCCAAGTTAACCAAAACAAGTCTCTCTGGTAGTACTAACAATGACTCTAGCATCACCACTCACAGAGTCCACCCTTTCCCCAGTATATTATGAAGATCCACTGAGTCATACCAACTTCTCCGAATTACAGTCCCACTCGCTGGGAGATTTAGCGGAATCTTTAGCCGAAGGGTTTGCTTCCCCAACTGTCCGGCAAGCCTCGCCATCATCAGCTGAAGGCGAGCATAGTAGCCGCAAGCCGCGCCATGGGTTTGTCAGCCCGTTCAAGGATTGCTTAGATACTTTCGGAAAGCTATCGTCATTGCGGTTCCCTCGTCCTACAGACGGCACGGTCAATTCGTATATCAAATTCAATTGGCCCAAGCGGGATGAGCAAAGTAGTCGCTCATTGTCTAAATCCGCTGCCACGCAGTCCAGCGAAGATTATAATGGTCAAAACGAAGATGTCAGACAGCTGCGTCAGTGGTCTTCAGCCTTAGTTGCTGCAAACTATCACTCAACCCAGGCATCTCCCCAAAGCACATCAGAGCAATTATGTTTGGAACAGCTGGGGAGATACAGTCGGTCGCCTTCACTCCAAAGCAGCGGCACATCGCGCTCCGCAATTCCAAGCTCTTCCAGCTCAAGTACTTGTGCCCGCTCGTGGGATCCACGAAGTTTCGATATGTTGCGCCAGATGGCAGGATATACTGTCCCTAAGATCCCGTCGCATTTCGGTTTCGTTTCCCAAATGGATGATATGGATAGCCGCTTTTTCGATTTTTGTACGTTATATTTTCTTTATTTTATCAAGAGGCTTCATATCCTTCCTACTTCCCTATATTCAATTTTCATAATATGCTACATTTCCCTGCTTTACGACACTTTCTAACTTTTGGCAATCGTAGATGTGAGGAACTGGTGTCCCGGCCGGAGTATCTTAAAACAGACCAACCTGTGGCTCACAGACTTCGCTTGCATGGAGGGAAGCGAGGGCGTGCGAAGCGCAATACAGAGTCTAGCCGGCGTATATGTATACGATTATCAGCCGTTAGAAAAAGTAAGCAAGCGGATTAATCTTCGCTATCGCCAGGCTGAGGCTCGCTTGAGCCACCTTCTCGAAAAGACAGACCTCAGTGTCGATGAAGCAAGCGAGCTAATTACTATTTTATGTATTATGTCAATGCATGATGTAAGTTACTTCCTCTCTATATCATCCAGCATCCCGTAAAACGCCAGTCTACATTTTTAAGTGTTTCTAACAAGGGCGTTCCAACTTCTAGATTGTTCTTACTGAACGCCGTTGCAAGTGGCCAGAAGTCCCTAGATGGCTGAAAGGAACTGAGCTATGCGAGCACTTTCTTGAATCCATTGATGAAGGGTCACGATTCTGGTCCAAAGACAACATCCAACTCTCTTCTCTCCGCAATTCCCAATCCGTCATTGTTGGCAGAGCCCTTATCCTCTCACAGCTCATGACACCTCTTCCATCACCATATACTTTCGATCCCGTAAAAGAAGCCAATCGCTTTGGCTGGCTCCTTTACGGCAACAGTCGAGACATGTATGAGGTTCACGGCGGTTGTGGCTTCTCTAAGAAACTACTCCACTGTATGCGCCAGATTACATTCTGCTCTGCGCGGCTAAATCAGTGCCCTGAATCCCCCGTTGTCCCCATTACTATTCGGTATATACTTTCTGAATTATTAGATATGAAACAATGGAGCAGCGCGCCTCTTTCCAATCCGTTCGAGGTCGCCCAGATACAATCTCAGGCGATTGAATGGGTCCGCGCCGCTCCAGAAGGGTACATGGTCAGCAATACCACTGAGATGACTGAGGTTACCGCAGAAGCCTGGAGAATTACGGCTGTTATTTACTTACAATGTCGCGCTCTAAGGTAAGTAAATCTATTGTTCAATGAGGCAGAGTATGATTTTCAGTGCTAATGATGATGCTTAGGCTACCTCGAAACCATCCAGACGTAATTGCAAATTTGAGTTATCTTGCAAAATGCGTAAGCATAATGCCAACCTCTGGCTATTACTTCACCGCCCAGGCACCTTTATTCCCAGTTTTCCTCTTGGGCATGCTTGCTACTATCGCTGAACATGCCAAAATTGCGCAAACATGGTTTGACAGCGTCACCAGCGCGCCGGTGAGAAGCGTAAGGAGTTCATTTCCCAGATACACGAGCTTCTAGAAATACTAATCATGAATCTTATAGAGTGTACCTCCACTATATGAAACATTAAAACGCATATGGACGTGGATTGATACCGAGCCGAGCATTGTCGTTGATCTCAAATCACTAGATCATGATATCGGCAAGAGATATCCATGGTGGGAGCACCTAATTCAACGTGTGCAAGAGAGAGAACAAGAGATTCTATGCCTAACTTGAACCCGGAGATGTGCATTATTATTCCCCAATCTGATCTATGAAAATTGGCAGCTATTTCAGTCTCCAATTCAACCCAAATACTATTGCTTTTCCATCCGCCGCCCAAGAGTCTAAGCAAAGGAATAATCAGCATTGGCCTAATGCCTAGCGATTCATAACTCCGTTAGGGTTATGCCAATCCGGATATGGCGCTATCTCCATCCTCTCTTTGATCTTGCTCCTCTTTCGCTTTGAGGAGATACTGTCCTGCAGAACAACAGGTTAGCAAAAAGGAATTTGTCATTCCTGACGCTCGGATTGCAGAGGATAATACAAGAGCACTTACTAAACTCAGAGCCGGGTGCTTGCATGACATTTATCACACTCAGTCCCGCCTTATGGCACATGAGTCGAACGCTCTCCTCTCCATACTTGTGAGAGTCGAACCAGTCAAGCTCGTCACCCGCTTTGAATGTCCGGTTGAGCTTATGGATGATAACATCCCTTTTAGCTCGAAAGAAAAATCGGTGGCGAGTCGTTGGTTGCTCTTCAAGCTGCGCCATAAATTCCCAGTCTTCTTCTTGGAACCACTCTTCGCCAACTGCTTTATTTACTTGGTTAAAGCCATTTAGGAAGAATTGGCGATACAGGTCATCCCGAGAGTGATAGGCTTTCCAAATCTTATCCTCATCTTTAGGCAGTAGGTGAGCATCCATGCCTACTAAGAGGAGGTCTCCTGGCCGGAGCGCCGCGGCCCAGTACCTTAAGTGGTTCAAAGCTTCAGCCCAAGGGTCGTTGCAAAGAACAGAGCCCAGGGAGAGGAATAATCTCTGACCTTCGACACCTTTCACATAGGACATGCCATCTTGGAATGTTCCCCATAGCCCTGCGCAAGTTACCTTGGCATTCGCTGAGGAATGTTTGCCAAGAAGGTAGCCTACGCTGTGCTCTAATGATGCTTTGGATATGTCGAGAGCCAAATATGTAGCTTCAAGCTGCGCCTCCTCAAATGAAGAGAGCAAATGCTCCACCTTGCGAGTATCTCTGAGACATTGGAAAATTATTAGATCATTCGCCTGATTTGCTCAAAGTTTGATCTTGTTAAAACTTACCCAACTCCAAGATCAATCATGGTTACACCAGGTTGAAGTCGCTTAATAATGTCGCTTCCGTGAGCATCAAAGAGCGCAATCTCATCATGAGTTTGATAGAACTCGGGTGTGAAGATGATTTCATTCCAAATAGGCAGTCCAACGTCGGTATATAATAGCTCATCTGGAAGAGTCGGCTTTGCGCTAGGGCCATAGACGGCCGTGAGGACTCTGGAAAGTCTCTCTCCGACGTCTTCATGCAGTCGGCTTCCGCCTATGTCTATTACATCGCCATGACTAGGGTTCTGGCGTTGTGAAGACATACTTCTGTGCGTGCTCAATAGGTCAAGATTGATAGTTGAAGGGCAACAGTACAATTCAATGGCGGTATTTCCTGCTGCAGATGCGTTCTGCTCTCTAGGCTCAGGCTTTTATTCCACAATATGTGCAAGATTCTATGCTGAGTCGTGGGTAGGGAGATGCGGCTTTATAGTATAATATCGCTACTCTGATTCACTGTTATGTGGGTGTGAATAGGAGAAGGCAGCAGAGATGAGAGGCGGAGTAAAAAATACCAGTAAGAGAGGAGCATTCACAAGACCCAGTTCTGAATTTTAAGCCAAGCTTTGGGCAGTTTGCATCTCATTTTACTGCGCGGAGAGCAATGATAAGCTCTGCAGCGAAAGTTGGCTCTGCTCGTCGCACACTGCATATTGTGCGCTTTACTGACAAGTCTCCGTATGCATAGAGCTGCGGGCCTTGACTAAAAGAGGAGGCTAATAAGCGAAGTTTCCGCCTGGGATGTCCCGAAAAAATGACAAGCTCAAGTTACCACAATCGGTATGTACGTGAGACACTACCTAGCATGCCGCCCCGTTGCCCGTGGCCATCCAGAGAGCAGCAAGAGACTTTTCACGTCCAACTGGCGATGTGAGGCGAACTTGGACTTGCGGCCGGGGTACGACCAGATGGGGTTTGGCCTCACATTAGCCCACCGTAAAGCAGTTAGAGAGGGGTGCCGCCCCCTGTCAGGACGGCCACCATCAAGGAGCTGGAATGGAGGGGCAGTATATACAAGTACTATCAGAACAGCATTGCAAGGGGGGGCCTCCAGCATCCTGCAGCAAAATGGAGACTGCCATGTCGGTTGTTCCCTCCATCGCTGCGATGTTGGCCCCTGTAATGCCAAAGGAAGAGAAAAGAAGGCATCATCGGAGCTGTGTCCGAGTGACTTGCGTCAAGTTCTTGGGCTCGGGAGTGTGGGATTTTGAATGCCAGCGCATACATGCAATCGTAATGGCTACATATGACGCGCGCTCTTCCAAGTTCGGGGATTTTCTGGAACGAAAATTGAAAGGGTATTTCAGAATCCCATTGTTGCACCACCACGTGTCTTTGCTCAGCGACGCCATTGCAACTGCTAAGCATACGTAGTTGAATATAGATAGCATCGCTTAATATCTGGGATTCTTTATGAATGAGACCCTGATAAATAGGTCAGAGCCGGCGGGCTTTGGCATTTTATGCGGGGATCGACAGATAGTAGTTTGATATAGATAGAAGCTAATATTCAATATTTTTTAATATTATTTTTTTAATCTTTCAGCCTTTCTAAGTCGCGATTTCTTAACCCGGCTTCGGTTATATTTGTTTCGAAACACCATCGAGGCTTGACGTGTACGTGTTTGCGGTGGCGGAAAGGGCTAGAAGGCAATGGATGATCAACAAATGCACATACTTGTAATTCCTTTCGCAGCATAGACTGCTCTGCTGATTAGCTGTTATGCAGACTTGCCTTGTACACGTGGAAAACAGGCCACAATTGCAAGGCTGTAGCTCTAGTGGAGCAATTGAGAGCTGCAATGCAAGCAAACAGGCCTCGTAGTTTTGCCAAAAGGCTCGATTATGCACTGGGTCCGAATAGAGAGAGAGGTGGCAAGTTGACGGCCACCTACGGCGATTTTGGCGCCCATGGAGTACTCTCAGCATCGAATGAAGCAGCTTCATATCGTTGTCGGCATTTAGCGTGCAATCAAGGCACTACAACCGTACCTTGTTATTTACCAGCCAGGAAATCTGTAATCGCGTCAGCCATCTACTGTGACTTGGAAAGTCAACAAACTTGCCGGTACAGCCGACATATCAGTAACATCCGAGGCTGTAGAAGCCGGTTTACTTGCAAGCGAATAGTCATATCAGCATAGCCTTTGGTTCGCATCTCGTTCAGCTCACCCCACGGCCCCTGCATTGTTGTGATAGCGCTTGCGTGCCAGGTAGTCATGGGGTAGTAATGGTGAAGTAACCGGTGTTGTTTAGTTTGCTGAAAATCTCCATAATGTGTCTAGTCCTATTAGTGAATAGAGAATTAAAGAAAAAAAAAAGGTAGGAAACGCAAATGATAATACACACACACACACATAAGGATGGGGACATTAATGTGATGAAAGATTTTTATTATATTACACATATAGGAAAAGTCGGAAACGTCGTAATGCAGCAGGTCAGTAGAGGCAGTGAAGTTGTAGTAGAAGCAATAGAGGCAGTAGAAGTAGTTGCTGTAGACAAAAATTTAGCATATCTAGATTTAATAACTCACTAGTTCAATAACGGTGTGCGTAACAATAAGAGCTTGTGCCCATTCTTATAAAATTCCCTGTTTTTTGGCTCCCAGCTTGCGGGGCCGTCGCTCATAACCCTGCAGCCGCAGTATTGGTGCTCCTTGTAAGTTGCGTATTCCCCGGCTGTGCTCCGCCTCTCTGTGCACGGGGATGCGGAAACATTCCTTTAAGAAAGCTGCTGCGTCGCTTATACAAAGATAGAAGCGCCCGCCGCCGGCAATATTGCTTCGTAGAGACCATGTGCTCTCTCCTAATGCGCACTATCAGTCAAATCTCGAACTTCCAATGATCATGGCGGAGTGGTGGCTGTTTCTGATTCTTAGGTTACATCAAGGTAGAAACGATTATTCCTTGCGTACGGCGCAAATAAAGCCTCGAGTAGGTTACACACCACGGTGGCATTGACTATGCTGCTTAAGGATATGATGACACGGGAAACGAGATTTACGAGATGATGGGAGTCGAGGTGTTATTAGTATGTGCAGATGCATTCCTGGAAAGCCCCCAACGTGCGATTCTCAGAGCCAGCAGACGAGGCATTTGTACATGCTTCGCACCTTCGCCTAGTATGGGCAAGTACATGTATTACCACAAGCGCCGAGCTGAGTGATAGCGTTATCCCTCTTTCGTCTGTAGGTGTCAACGGGCCGTTAGCCCAAGTGACCAGTATCAAATCGCCATTGTCCGGTCCATGCTTGCAATGACAGGAATGTGACACATAACATTGAGAACATTGAGTCCAAAAGCACGGCACAATTCCTACATCATGGCGTTCACAAGCATCAGCGCCAGAGCATTGCAACCAACAGCAACTGGCTTGATAAGCTTAGCCAGGATCTTGCGAGGCAGAATTAAATCCGCTTAATGGGGCGGACGGGCCCGGCTGAAGAGTGGGACTTCGCTCTCGGACCTCCGCGCCGGAGTATCCGCAAGGACACCAGAATGGAAACTTGGGGTAGTATTGCCTGTCGTGGTAAATCACAGTGCTAAGGCTGACTGCATCACGGGGCTACAAAGACTGTTAGCAGATGCAGCTAGTAGTTTAGAATACGGAGTTACATTCCGTAGGGAAAGAAAGGAGAGGGGTTCAAGAAGCGATCGCAAACAAGAGGGTTGTACTCGAGCTACTCAACCATACAGCTCGATATTGCGGAATACAGCGGGCGAGTATCAATCCATCTGGCAACAGCTTCTCCTCTGTGCCCATGAAAAACTGCCACTCAACGTACCGCAGCGCCAGCTAAGGGAAGAGATTGTGGCTTATTGCGTAGAGATAAACACCAGAGCTAAGAATAGAAATCCATACTTGCCAGTGGAGGGAGATAGGTTCGAGATAGGTTCAAGATCGCCATGAGTTGTCGTCATCATTTGCTTCTCAGCCCCTGAAGTGGCAGCCCGTAGACTCTGGTGTCGCCCGCGTCGGCTCATGTATCTTGGTAAACAATCGATTTGCTCTACATGATGAGCATTAAATCGACGATATGGCAGAGAGGGTGTGGTGGTTGCAATCTTCACTGGATGCTCCAATTTCGTAGTGGTGTCCCATTGCTGTGTCCCATCGTCGTTGGCTCGGGCGTCTGCGAGAGCATTCCGTCGAGCAGGGGTCAATTCTGACATACATGTGATGATCACCGATCAGTGACAACCCTCAACGGCAGGACAAGATGGATTATGACAACATTCAATTCCAATGCGAGAAAAGCAATAAAAAATGATATGCATCAGATAGCGATATCTGGTGGCACTCCTAACGGCAATGGCCATGGGAAGTGAGCAAGTCAGTACCTGCCAAGTGTCTCAGTAATATGATATAAGTAGATCAGTAGGAGCTGCCGCATGTATCTGCGGTGATACTACAGTGCCAACTACATGTACCGCGTAAAGCGTCGGCAGTGCCCATCGCCACTTTGGCTACATTTTCGAACATACATGGAGTAGCATGCATTACACTTCCCTAGTCTGATACTTCAGCTGCCTCGCGGATCAACACTTTCGTACCTGATTCTTCAAGAGCGGCAGGAGGGCGGGCCACGGCCCCACTAATATGCGGCGCAGCGCCCGCTGGTGTCGGCACATAGAACAGCTTATGAGACGATTTGACGGCGGCTCAGGAGCAGCCTGTCCAGCGGCCATAAGCCTCTGATCGATGAGAATGTGCTCGTTTCTACGTACTTGCGTGGCTAGTACGGGCTACAGATACCATCACAGGCCGAAGGTACTACTGCTAGTGCTTCCTTAGCGGCCGACGGCACCAGCAAAGTTACATATCTATTGAATCCTCGTCGTCATTATCAGCCACCAATTCATAGAGGTTCTCAGCTTCATCCTGCAACTCTCTCCATCGTCTCTTTTCCCTGGTCGTCCCTTCGAAAGATCCCCCTGGGTCTAGACAAATCCAGGCCGTCCCGTGAGCTATGTAACCACAGCCCAGGGGCTTCTTCGAATCCACACCAGCTGTGCCACGGCACGCCTGTAAGCACGATCGTATACTATCCAGTCGACTTGACAGGTAAAGAGTACACGTCATTTCCGCATTTGCGGCGGACGCGGGATAGAACTGACAAAATGGTCTATATACTGGCTTAGCAGTTCTCATGATATCTCATGACCGCCAAGTTCCATCTCCGTGGGTACAGTCCCACTTGATGGGTTTTGGTCCACCTGAACCTGAAAGGGCCTACTCAAGCTCTTCCATATCCCTGTCCTCTTGACCAAACACGAGTATGCAGCCCTTCGTACGTCCGTGCGGGTTGTTCCAAGTAATTTGTATGTGCGACATGTCGACAAGATGCCCCTACAAATCGTACGAGGTCCGTTTCACCAATGTTGTCTCGATTCCGACTTTCCAACAATTGGCTAAGATAGAAAATCCTCTACAGGACCCACAATCGTGGACTTTTGGTCTCCGAAGTCATCACGCCGGAGCATCATCCGAATGAATTGTGGCGAGAACAGCCACATCAAGCTATTGAGGAGGAATGCAAGAAATATGAAGACGGACACGGTTCTACTACTTGTGCAACACCTCAATGGTATACCAAGCCCGCCTTTCACGGCATGGAAAGCTAGCAGTTAGTCCTTCGGCCCATTCAAATGCGGTATACATTCATGAGTACCATTACTGGAGATACGTCCATAAAATATGGAGTATAGCACGGGGAAATCGTATTAACTTGGCAGCAGCTAACGCGCTAAAGCTTCTAGTAATAAGCTGAGGACAGCAAGTTGCAACCCCAAACCTTTGAGGCTTTAATCTTGTTGGCCTTCCTGCGTTGGTGGACAATAATCAAAGGGACGGCTCGCCGGCTCCATCATCCTAGCGTCGCTAAACTCAATGGTTCTCTCATCTAGCTCAATAATCTGCCACGAACTTTTTACAGTCTTCGTCCCATCCTTCCCTTCCTCTCCAACTTTAGTGTGAATGGGTGCGGGAAGACCCGATCCGCGGGGCCCGGCTGGTAACAATCAACTCCAAGAGCTTATAATATCCCCCCCCCTTTCCTGATCCAGTGGACAACTGGATTCGACTTCTGATAACTAGTGTATTTAGGATTTGTACCATCCTCAGCGAGTAATCCCTCCTCTCGAGATATGATAGTGGCCTACGCCAAAAAGACGGCAAAAGTTGGACGACTATGTTACTTCGTCAAGAGTTAGTCGGGCATCCTCCAGTTAGCGCCTACATTCGTGTCCACAATCGATCCCATAGTTGGCGCAAAACGACGTATGCTACTGTGCGAAGCGTAAATGCGGCTGGATGATGGCTGTGTAAAATGAAATGTGAGCAAATCTCTTCGTCCACCAATGAGTGCCTCCTGAGAGGGTTTCCGCATATCTACTCGGCATAAGATAGGTAGCATTTCGCCCACACATTTCGCCCGCACATTTCCCAATTTTGTTTTTTATGCGTCTTCCCTTTTTATGGGAATGCAGCATAGCCCTATTTTCAGAACTTTTGACCCCATAGTCTACCTAATAGTCGCCTGAGAATGCCGTAGGGCAGAAAATGGCCTCTGGGTGGGACGGAAGACTCGCCACTCGCTATTAACTAAGTTCTTTTCGATTACTCAAACCTCATGGATACTAGCCACTATATCTGCGAGTTTACAGACTGCCTGGTAAGTTATGCAGGGACCTCCTGCGGTTGGGACATATTCGTCTCGTTGCCCCTCTTGGGCATTGCCCACGAAGCTCGTCATGCAGCCGCTGTTCCGGCGGTCCAGCCCCTGGCACGAAAGAATCCATTGCTCAAGTGACATATCCACCAACCTGGGCCGCTGTCGCTACGCTCTACCCCAGTGCTGTCACAATTGTGACACGTCATGCCCGGCCGTTGGGTACTTTCCTCGAACGCGAAGGTCATTTGGAAAGTAGAAGGTAGAAGAATAACCAAGAACTCTTCAAAGACGGACACAGCTTTCTCGTGAACTCTACGGTTCAAAGCCCAAAACAAAACTGAAATGAGGCTGTCCGGTTGTTTAAGCAATACGAACACTCTGTGCTGCCTTCTTCTTACCACATCGCCGCAACACCGATGTCGCTATATGCATAATCGCTACCATATAGATGGGAGCTAGCGGTGCAGTCTGTTAGGCGAACTGCTCGAGATGCCTTAGTTTGCATGTTGAACGGGCCATCTTTCATCCAATCTTTCTTTCATGACTATACCAGCGTTATCCACTCGCTATTGGGAGGTTCGATTGATGCCTTGGCCATCGTTGACGTGTTACTTGGCTGAACGGGCTACGTTACAGCCCCTGTAAGCTGTAACTGAGGGAATAAGTCCATCTCCCGTCCTCGGGTGTTCTTTTGTCAACTAACCCACGCTGCACGCACTGCAAGCAAGTCAGAGAAAAGCCTTAAGTAATACACTATCTTTTGAATTTGAAAATCGAATCTCGATATAGTTTAGCCCTGTAGCTGAGATGTCGGCCCTCCGTAACTTGGCGCCCATGCAGCCTGCTTGTCATCGTAGCTGGAGTGTATGCAAGCCGGCCATAATCCGACAGGCCATACTACTTGGCGTGCTGACGGACACTATTAGAACCTGCATATAGGTACTATTTTTCCACCCCCCAACAAGACCGAGAGAGTGCCTCTAACAACTTCCAAGAGAGCCTCAGCACACAGGCCATATTGTCACTCTCGCTCCGAGTGACTGCTCTGAGGGATCCATCACAAATCTTGCCCCGTATGATCTGCAAGGTTACCACTACTACACGGATATAAGACTGGCTTTTACGTCGTCCTCGATAGGCGTGGGAAAACGTGGCACAATTGACAGCCAGGGCCATGGTACCCGTAATATTAAGGAAAGCGGAGACACACAAACCACGGCACGTCATCAAGATTTCTCTTCCGTCTTTCGTGCTAGTAAGTTTCCTGCATTCAGGTGTCGTGGTAGTGACAGGTGGAGGAGTGGTAATATTATTGCGCTAATAATATTTGCATGAACCCCATTCGGAGTAATCTATACAAGTACTACGGAGTACTACTCTGTCTAACAGGTATACCTATAGCGAGCGTACGGAGTTGACTCCGCGCAGTTATAACGAGGGGGGCCAAATGGGTCTATCAACATAGTAGTCTACGTTACATAGAAGCCATCGTTTGTAGACTAGGTCCTACTAGGTATTAGTAGTAGTATACGGAGTACACTTCGCTTAATTCGATGGGGCAGCGGCCCTAGAAGCTGCCCCCAAGCTACCAACAGCACGTAAGAATGGCTGAGGATATACAAAGGATCATCATTTTTGCTTTGACGTGTTAAATCCGCAAAGAAAAGCACAGTCACAATATGACAGCTCTTGTGGATCCTACCCGATGAAGGAAGTTGTTGGTCCTCCCTCATGCAAGGGTAAAGTCCGTCAATCCACGCTGAGAAAAGATGTTCCAAAAGTAGGCAATTGACAGGCGAGATTCGATTCCCATGGGAAAACTGTCGTCATGGAGACTCCAATGCTCGGCTCCGAGTAGTTGGTACAGACGTGATGGATGCATTCTTCTCTGGCATTGCGCCGAGAAAACACAGCCAGTCCCTTGCTGCTCAAATGAGCAGGAAGAAGATCAATGCCCGCTTTGAGATGTGGCTTAACGCCTACTGTACGTCTGTTGTTCCTCCCAACTTACTCATTTGTAGGCCTAGCCTAGCTATCACATTATGTTCTTGTTGGTAAGGATTTTATGCACAAGAATATGACATCGTTTAACATAGCAAAGCAAATACGAGCAGCATCGAGCCATGGATGAAAACAAGGATCGTACTACATTAGTAGTTTCTGAGGCCATGGTGCACAATTCTGACGTCGTCACCGTTAAGATCTGGATTGACGAAAAGCTCCGCATGTAAGATATTAATCAGCCAATGTTCCTTTTGGGAAGAATCTGCAGAAAGAGGAAAGAGGGCGAATTATGCCATTCTCGACCTCTATGATCTACGTAACATTATAATACCTGCCTTGTACTTCTGCTCTATATTAGCTATGCAACGGATTGTACTATATATTATACGAGGGTAAGATTGTTCTATAACTTAACTCCGTACTCTGGTTCGTTCGTCCTTTTGCCGAATCTACATGTACAACGGTGACGAAGATAGGTGCCGTTATCCATTCTAGTTGGAGTAATCGGAGTGATTCTCTCTTGTATTTTGTAAAGTAGTTATTGTAAAATACGTCATGATAGACTGCGCATCATACGTAGGTTAGGAAATAAGCTGTCAAGTCTTCCTGAGGCCTAGCTATGAACTAGAACGAGTGTAGAGAAGCAGAGGCACTCTATTATACAAAATAGAATAGTCATTTGGCTTTACTACCATTCTAACTAAGTAAAGTGATGATCTAATTCAGATTCCGCTATCTTCTCTTTTTCTAGAGCGTTCTAATATTTTTTTATATCTGTTGAAGATTTATGATCCACATTCTTCTTGCCTTCCAGCTATTTCTCATCAGTCTAAAAATTTAAAATTGAAACATAAAAAAGGGTGCAAATCAGCCAAATGAAATATGAAATATGAAATATAGTCGCAATATTTGTTGAATTTTATATGCAAGCCCGGCTTGCACCATTGACTTATTTGTCGTCGTATTTTCCGCTACCAAACGCCCCAAGTTTACCTTCTGAATTCAGATTAGTTCTCCCAGAAGCCCGGGAACAGGTACTCGATCTTCTTCATAGCCTCAGGGTTTCTCCCAGCAGGCTTAGTCATGAATTTGACAGCTCCAGAAGATGTGCCCTCCCAGTGCTTAGCCATAACAAGGTCGCTGTGGTCAAGCTTGATGAGCTGATCCAGGACACCTCCAACCAGTCTCTTTGCATTCTGGCTGTTGGCTTGCATGTACTTCAAGACCATGTCGACATTCACATCCTCGTATGAGTGCCAGCAGTCGTAGTCAGTTGCCATGCAGATAACCTGATAAGCAAGCTCAGCTTCACGAGCGAGCTTGGCCTCGGGGAGAGCAGACATGTTGATGACGGAGCCACCCCATGATCGGTACATGTGAGATTCGGCACGAGTGGAGAATTGGGGTCCCTCTAGATTGAAGAAAAAGATAATTAGCCAACATAAACTCGATATCTCGGAGCCACCAAAGGAAACGTACCCATGCAAATGAGAGTGCCCTTGTCGTGAAGCACCACGCCCTCGCCTTCCATGTGCGCTGCGCAGGTCTTGACAATCTCTGCCAGCTTGTTGTCGAACGGATCCGCAAATCCAACATGGCCGACAACACCACCCTCGAAGAAAGTAAACGGTCTGATACCCTTTGTGCGATCGATAACCTGGTCAGGGACGACAAAGTCCATGGGCTTGATCTCCTCCTGGAGAGATCCGACGGCAGAGAAGGCGATGATGCATCGGACACCGAGATGGCGGAGAGCAGCAATGTTGGCACGGTTAGGAACCTCGTGAGGCGCAAACTGGTGGTGTACACCGTGACGAGCAAGGAAAGCCACGTTTACGCCGTTGTGAGAGAGGATAGAGATGGGCGAGGCGGGAGTGCCCCAAGGGGTGACGGGGTTGACGACAGCAATGGGCTCGTAGCCTTCGAGTTGGGCCAGGCCAGTGCCGCCAATGACACCGATGTGAACGGGCTCTGGAAAGGAGAGTTAAAATCACATCTGTAATGGCTGTGAAGCTATTGACGGCGACGATAACAGGAAGAGGATTGCGACATACGATCGAAAGAGGTGGGGAGGTCGGCCATTGTGACTGCTTTACTGCACCCAGAGAGTTAGTTGAGGCCTCTATAACGATTCTTGAACAAATTAACCGTTTGCTGGGTCTACGTACGAATAAAAAGAGCTGGATACTTGGAGAATTTGGAGCTGATAGAACTATTGTTGTTCTCCAGAAAGACCGCAGAATCGTAGAGGCAGCAAAATGGTGGTTGCGCTACAGAGCTGCCCCTCTATCGATAGGGTTGGAGGGGCACGTTTTTTTCTCTTCTTGTCCCATTAGCAGATTCACATACTGCTGGTAGAGCACGCCATCACAAGAAGCGAGGGATCAGATCCTTATAGCTTAGTGCTGAAAATCCCTATCTCAAACTACATCTAGAGAAATATGTGTTTCACATGTGATATAAAAGCTACACATACTGCTTGAGAAACAGCCAACTTTGGCATACGCAGTCTAAAAATGATTCCGCCTCTAGACAGCAGCAGAACGAGATAATATGGAGTAGGTACCTTAGTACCCATTTCAGAGTGCGCAAATACCTACCCATGTTTCTATCTGGTAGAGGCGCATTCTCCTAAGCGAACATCATATGTATATTACGTCGGATATCGCATTGTTAAAAAAAAAAAAAAAAAAAAAAAGCGCAAATATGAAAGACATCGCAGCTCTGGCTGACGCAGAGACTTTCTTTGCTTCACCATTTTATTCAGATTCAAAATTTGCTGGTACAGCGACCAAAGTCCGCTGTCTTATCGCTTCGCCCTTCTATCCCCGATACGGCGGGGCTCGATGCTTACCAAGCCGGCAACTTTTTTTTGCGGAGCCTTTCAGCCCTTCATAACCTGCAGCCAAGGCTGGCATATCCAAGCCATTAAAGCTTTCACCTGTGTGACTTTAGCAACGGCCGCCGAGATGAGGATGACAGAAACGATTGATATTAATGACACCACTATTCTTGGGCAGGAAGCCGTGGCTGCGCGGCCGCAGGAAAATGGCGGCGAGGTCTCAAACGAAACCATCGAGGAGCGGTGCTTCTCAGCCGCTCTCGTGTGTCTAGAAGGCCATTTCACCCAGTCACCTCCCATGGGCCCTCAAACCACAGCCAGAGTGAGCTCCATGATCTCAAAGACGCTGGAAAAGACTCACACTCTTCGAAAAGCTAGGTGAGATGCCTTGTTTTCCTCATCACATATGCCTACACGTAGGCTTGAAGCTTGTCTTGGCAGCTAACCCATATCGACAGGGAGGCTCTGGCACGAAACGTAGCAATCTGGATATGGCTTACAAGGATTTTTGCTGCTGCCATCCCGAGCTTAACATCACGGTCAGTGGGGCCGCTATCTGCGTTGAATGACCCAAACAAGGGGGTCAGCCCTCAGGAGAGCACAGCCCTGATCGTCCTCAACCATGTCTCCGTCAAGGAGGATCTGGGGACTCTTATCAAGCTTATGCACATTGCTCGGAATCTTCTCGTAAATGCCGAGCCTGAGGTCCCCCAAGACATTTGTGCCGCCGTGCATTTTGACCAGATGGTTTATCAAACCATCATCCTATGTGTCAACGTGACCAGCAAAGGTTATGACGGCGAGATCCTGGATGAGGCTCAAAGAGTGAAGCTCACTGATATTACTGAATTATGTATGTGACAGTATTATCCTTCGACACAGAGGAAGATTTTTATTGACCTCCTTTCAGATAAGAAGCTGCTTGTGACTTCACTGCAGCAGGTTCATAATTGGACTGCCAAGCATGATCGCAACAAGATGTCGTTTTGGTTTGATGTTCTGTTTGACGACGATGGCGCGCTATCAGGGCCTGAAGAAATTATGAGCGACGGCTCAGGATTCCGGCCGGACGCGGCTAAGCACCAAGTTCAGCACTGGCTTGATCGGAACTCAAAAATGTGCGATACCGCGAGGAAGCTGCTCAAAGATTATGTCCAGAACCATGCAGACAAGCCGCCAGGAAATCTAGCCCCAATTCGGCCATTGGCTTGGAATTGGCTTCCAGATGTCCCTGCTGACTCGCCTGTTGACGTGCAAGAGGGTAATGAGAAGACGATTCCAGTTTGGAACGTGGACGAGACGGACAAGTTTGAACAAGATCGGCTATACGGCCGTGTATCTCGTGAAATTGATACTTGGTGGCTCCGAGCGCGCGATCCAAATTACGAGGACTGGGTCGTCGGCATGCCATCTGTGGAGTTTGCACAATCACGCACAGAGCATTGCCGGAACAATCTGGTCCATCGTTATGCTCATTCGTATCGAGCAGACCACTCACCACCTCCAGAGGGTGCTGAGGAGGACCTCTCTGACCATGAACACTGCCATGAGTGCCATGAGTGCTACCTCCGCCATCACCATCACCATGAAGACGATCATGAGTGTCATCACCACCACCACCATGACCACGAGCATGGCCACGTTCATGAGATTGACAATGAGCAGGAGGAGCACGCTGAGGGTGGCGACGAAGTAGTAGAGTGCGACCATCACCACCATCACCACCATGACGACGAGGATCACCATCACCATCACCACTGCCACCACCATCATCACCACCACGATCACGACTATCCTCATGATTATATGGATGATATGATGGACGACGAAGAGGTTGATGACGATGAATCTTACGGCGACGGTCCGTTAACTGGGCTCCTGACCGAAGTGCCTAATATCTTGGATCCTAAACAAATTGAAGCACTGCACATGATTATCAAGTCTTGTATCCTTGATCATGCGGGATCTGGGTTAACACGTGTCGGAGAGAACCTACAAAAATCACGGTGCAGAATGTTCCTTGCATTGGACTGTGGAAAGAGCCTGCTTCGTGAACTGCTTGTCTTCATTGCAGTGTGGGACAAGGATGAGCAGAGTCTTATTTTCCAGGTCACAACGCAAATTGTTGAGGCTATTCACCACAGTGCTCTGGTGCCATATGCTTGGAACTCTCTGAGGATACCCAAGGATATCATCTCTCCAGCACAGACGGTCCTTTTGCGTTTAGTCAATCATATGCTGCGGGCTCGGGTTACTAGCACCACTACCCAGGACCCTAAGGATCATACCAAGGATCTCAAATTAGTGCACTTCTTCTTCAGCTTTTTCCGAAGCAGAATTGTGCCCGAGTGTGCGGCTCTCATGCATCTGCAGGCCCAAATCCGAGAGGAGAACCGCGATCCATCCGAGTTTCCTGTTGACAGCTGGGATATGGAACGAGCAAAGGACGGACTGGCTCAGTACCTAGAATTCCTTACGACTGCGGCCGAAATGGTGGATATGAGGCCTCATCTTATTGAGTGGCAGGCCATATATGACCTTATCACGGTTCTCAGCAGTCTCGAGGCTGCAGTTCCCAAGAAGCCAATGGTTGAAGTACCCAAGCGTGCACCGGCAGCTGAAACGGCCTCCAACGCGAACGGCAGTAACAGCGACCTGATGGTCGAGCGACCATACTCTACTGGAAATGAGAATGTTCCTCCATCACCTCCGCCACCACCTTTGCAGGAACCAGCTCACAAGTTTCCATGGAGCGGTATCAAGGGCCAGATTTTCACCATTATAGCAACACTTCTGCAGCCACCGCCTGGCCAGAGCAGTCCTGGTAATGCACAAGTGCAAATGCAGATGATGAAGTACAACGGCATTGTTCCCCTACTCAACTGCTGCGCGTACGACGACCACAATCCATTCGCCAAGGAGCGAGTCACCATCTGCTTGAAATGGCTGCTGGACGGCTGTGAAGCAGCGAACAACTTCTTCCGCGAGCTTGTCAGCATGGCGCCGCAACCTAATCTGAGACCACCACCAGGAGGCACCACTGTGTCAACGATCAGGGTGGATGGAGTGCAAGGCGAAGTCAAAGTGCAAGTGCGTTCGAACACGGCAGCGCCACTGGCAATGCCTGACCGCAGCACTAGCAGCACAGATGAGCTGCTTGAGAAGGCTGCGGAACTTAAATTGGGATTGAACCAATCCAAGAAGAGTGGTGGTGGACGGAGTAGCATCGAGGAGGATTTCATGGCGTAATTGCTTCAGGCTAATATTACCATTGCCTATCAAGGTCGCATATCATATTTCATAGCCTATATGCTATCAGCATTTTGGAGGAGTTTGGTTGTTCAAAATATTCAATTATCTGCATGTAGGATAATAGGTCCTGCTTACAATCGAAGCCGATTGGGCTCCAATAGAGATGAACTAAAAGTGGAATTGTCTTTTTTCTTTTTCTTCTTAGTATCCAGAACAGGCTATACATTTATGTTGGTATGTAAACAACGCCGCAGAAATGGCTAATTCTAATCGTAGATGACCAAAGATAACCCGTCAAGACATACATAAGGTACGCATACATAGATACAAATAGATGGCAGAAATATGAAACTGGTGGAATGCAGGTAAAGTAGATAGGAGTAGGAGAGTGTGTATGTGCGCGTGTGAGAAATTGTTAAGCAGCCCTGTCCACCGTTGACGCATAAATCGAAGAAATCCCCCCATTATGCATTATCCCTCTTCTTGATGTTTTTTTGTTTCCTTTATTATAATCCCTTGGTTTTTTTTTTTTTTTTTTTTTTTTTGTTTCGTTTTCGTTTTCGTTTTCAATTCCATATTCATTCCAACTCTTTCATCGTAATGAGGTAGGGTTCGAAAATCTCATCAATTTGATCCATTAACTGGAAGCTTGCCCTCAGTCTTCTCGACATAGGCCACCAGGTCAGCAATAGTGCAGACCTTGAGGCCCCATTTTCTGGCAAAAGCAATGCAAGCCTCGCCCCTCAGCATGCCGGGGTTGTTGTGCACCGCCTGTCCGGGAACGACCTCGCCATCGTCAACAATCTCGCAGATGACGCCGGCCTCGGCCTTGCCGGCCAGGCGACAGAACTCGGTGGCAGCCTCGGTATGGCCGTTGCGGGCACGCACGCCGCCGGGGGCCGCGCGCAGCGGCAGGACATGGCCGGGCCGGCGCAGGCTCGCGGCCGAGGAGGCAGGGTCGGCGAGGACGCGGCAGACGAGGGCGCGGTCGTGGGCGCTGATGCCGGTGGTGACGGAGGGGTCGGCGGCGTCGACGGAGACTGTGTAGGCGGTGCCGCGGGGGTCTTGGCTGTGCTGGACCATGGGCGGCAGGCCGAGGGCGTCGGCGCGGGCGTGTGTGATGGGCGCGCAGATGTAGCCGGAGGAGTGGCGCACCATCCATGCCATCTGCTCGGTGGTGATGGCTTCGGCGGCGATGATGAGGTCGGCTTCGTTTTCGCGCGAGGGGTCGTCGAGCACGACGAGGAACTCGCCTCTACCTGTGTGGCGGGGGGGTCTCAGTCAGCCATTGAGTTCTATAGGTGGTATCAAAGCAGAGGGAAAGAGAGAGAGAGAGAGAGAGAGAGAGAGAGAGAGAGAGAGAGAGAGAGAGAGAGAGAAGGCATGCGGAAGCACACATACGGAAAGCCTCGATAGAGTCTGGGATTGAGTCAAAGAGACTCTGATCTAGGGTGGTGGAAGGCATTGTGGCTGGCGGGCGGTGTGTTGTTTTGGGGTATCACAAGTATTCAAATATTCGCTGCTCTTCTCTTGCTGAGATTGGCTATTTTTATTCTTTGCTGTCGAGTTTTGTTAAGTATTCGAGTTGTCTAAAGGAACGATGACGAGACAGAAAGGACGACGGATTCGGAAGAATGTGACGATTTGCGATGCTACGGTAACCCAAGGCCGGGGCTGCTGGGCCGCATGTACGGAGTACCTTTTTTGGTTCGATGGACTTCCACGGCCGACGCAGCGAGAAACCCCGAGCGGCAAGTATCCTTGACTGGGACTCTCGGGCCGGCTATAGCACGCCGAGCTGAACCAGTTTTTTGGCGCCGTTGGTTTGATTGGAAAGCTTGTGAAGCTGGGCGAGGCCCGAAAGTCTAGCGGCAAAGCCGAACTCAATGGAGGGGCAAACGCCGAGCAGAGTCCCTCGTTAAGGCTTGCAATGGAGATAGTTCGCAGTCTGGGCGCAGCGATCTGCTGTGCGAATTGAGGGTCAAGCTGGGGTTTTGGCGGAGGTAAGTTTGTTTGGGCTTTCGATTTCCGTTTCGCCTTGTCTATTTGAATCGCAGAGTATGATGAGGGTCAAAAAAGAAACATGCAAACTCTGGCGCACAGAAGCAGATTGTTGTGAATAGAGTTGGCGAGAAAATGATGATACGAACTTTCTCTTTTTTTCTTTTTTTTGTCGCTCTTTGAGCTGGGTCGGCGCTGGGCTTCAGCCAGATATATATAAGGTATGCAATAAAACTAAACTACGCAATTTACAGACTCTAGCCCGCGACTTCGGTGCGCCGGCTCTTCCATCTCATGATAATGGGCCGGGGATTTTTTTTGGCTGGCCGGATGATGGCATGAGGACTAATCCAGCAACCCTTGCGCTGCTCGCCTGTTGTCAGCAATCCCGCGGTTCGAGGTAATGATGTGTAAGCCGAGAAGAGGGCCTGTGGCGGCACTAGCGCTCTGCTTTTGGTGTTAGTTTTGAGACTCAAGCCCAATACTCGATGTTGTTGAAACCGAGTTGAGAGGGTGATTGATAATACAAAAGACCGAGATGTGGAATTGGTATGTAATGAAAGGCTGTATCAATTATCAATTATACAGCAGATCTGGCACCGTTCAAATCGGCAGAATGATGACTGCACTGCAGATATGCGAGGCGCCTGAGATCAGTGGCCAGGGTTTAATACTTTTTTACTTTCTCATCAGTCAACCACTTACAAGTCCAAAATAAGAGGCCGGCTCTCACATCTGCTTCAAAGGAGGAATATAGAGAAAAGAATTTACAGCATCGTTTACAGCTGCTTACACAGCATCAAAGAATCATAATACCAGAGAAGACGCCGCATATGTCAGCCCCAAAAAGGAGCTCAATAGCCAACCGCGCGGGTATTCATTTTCGACCTTTTTTTCCCACTTCCAGTTCTTAGTCCCCAATTCCCGGTCTCCACCGTCCAGCTCAGGGTCCAAGCGACACGCCAGTACGGCCCCTCAGTTGCTTTTGGGGGCCTGAGAAAGGACAAAGTCGGAGTTGTTCGATTCTTCTTTGTCAGTTGTTTAGGTTTGGTGGGATTCTGGGCAATCCTGTGGCCTTGTTCGATATCGGGAGCTACTGCTGCTACTACTACTCGTCTCGGCATCCTTCCCGTGAGCTCCGAGCCTCCGAGCCTGGTCTTGCCATCACCACCCTCCTTCTTGCTGCCGGCTTCTCCTCCACCACCTTTCGGCGCAAATCGCATCACCTCCAGGGCAGGATGGCCGCACCGACCCGGGCTGCGACAAAGGCCCTCCAACGCCTGCCTGTGCCTCGCCCGTTGCTGCAGGCCACCGCCATCCCTGTAGCTGGAGCCGCGACGACGACGCCGCCATTCGCCGCGCAGGCCCAGCAGCCGCGATGGCACTCGGCCTCTGCCTCGTCGTCCGTCAACCCCAATGAGGTCTCGCACTTCAATGCCCTGGCCGCCGAGTGGTGGGATCCTCACGGGTCCTCGCGCCTGCTGCATCTGATGAATCCTCTGCGCCACGACTTCATCCGCCGCTGTCTCCAGTCCTCCGACTCGGCGCCTCGGGTCGACGACTGCAGCGCCGACGGCACCGTCACGTATCTCGACATTGGCTGCGGCGGCGGCATCTTTGCTGAGAGCGCTGCCCGGCTGCCCTCGACGAAGCACGTCACGGCCATTGACCCCACGCCGTCGGTCCTGAGCGTCGCGAAAGCACATGCCCGCAAGGACCCGTTGCTGGCGAGGAAGCTGTCGTACAAGCAGTCTTCCATAGAGCAGCTCGAGGTCCCAGCAGAGGGACAAGGCTATGACATCGTCTCGCTTTTCGAAGTCATCGAGCACATTGACGACCCCGGCGCCTTCCTTGACAAGGTGCGGCCGTTCGTCAAGCCGGGAGGGTGGCTCGTCATGAGCACGATTGCGCGGACGTGGATCAGCTGGTTTACGACGAACCTGATTGCCGAGGATATTCTGCGCATCGTACCGCCGGGAACGCATGATTGGAATAAATATCTGAATGAGGAGGAGCTTAGGGGGTTCCTGGCCGGCAAGGGCTGGGACAGCGCAAATGTCATGGGCGTTGTGTATGTCCCCGGACTGGGATGGAAAGAGGTCAAGGGTAGTGAAAAGGTGGGCAACTATTTCTTTGCTGTGCGCAAGGTATAAGTAAGCTACACGAGGGGCAAAGGATTTGATTGATTGTAAAATACCTTGCCTACGAGGTATGCCCTGTATACCTTGTGTGTATCAATATGGGCGTAGGAGGATATGATACCCTTAAAACGTGCGATGAAATCCACGACAAGAGTTGGTTAGACGGCGTAAAAGTCACTGTACAATATCTGGATAGAAGCTGGAAAAAAAAAAAGAAAAAAACAAAGAAAGGCATTCAATACTCAAGAAGCTTTAAGATGGGCTCGTGATTTAATTCATTAATGGGTATCATTTTTCATAATATTCATGGCAGTAGACCAGTAGACGCAGCATCATGAGATTTCCCGCTTCGCCTCTCTCTTGACTCCTCTACCCCCGCCTCCTCTTGCCTGTCGTTGACTGCCCACAAGAAGGGACTCGTCAGGATCATCTTCATCTTCGTCGTCCATATCCTGGCGATTTTGCTCAGCTTGCCTCCAGCGCTGTATTCTCCTCTTCATAGCTTCGTCTAGGTAGAACTCTTCTTCAAAGCGAACCCGAGAAAATTTCTTTATTTTTTGCCCCCTCCATTAGCTTGGATTCATGCAAGATATAAGGAGAGACTCACCTGAGAACAGCCCGTTTGGGGACACTGAAGCTCGCCGCGGAGAGGCAAGTAATCCAAAATGGCAGCTTTCTCAAATATGTGTGGGCACTTGCGGCTCCTGTAAGGCTCATTCATAGGGAGGAGAGTCAAGGGACAGTTGAGACTAATGTTCTCTCGCGAGACAGCCACTTCTTCGTCATCGTCAAAAGAACCATTTTGCGCATCACGGCTGGGGATTGTCATGTCGGGCTCGCCATTGGAGTCGAACCATCGTGAAGCATCTGGCAAGGGAGGGCCGTCTTCGCCCGCCGCAGCTTCGTGCCACAGCTTCTTGAAGCCGACATAGTCATTATTGAGGCCGTAGCGCTGGTGGACGCTGAGACCGTTATATTCCGCCCTCTTCTTCGCACGGAGCTCACGAAAGGTATCGACGATGCTGGTCACAGGCTCCTGGTCGCCTTCATTGCCTTCATCGGCGGCGGCGTCTTCTTCTTCGTCGCTGCTGACTTCATTGGCCCGTCTTCGTCGGCTCTGTGTCGCAGCCGCACTTCTTGTTTGGGCTATTGAATTTGTTGTCGCGGTGGTACTCAGGTCCTCCAAGACGGAAGCCTCATCTTCCAATTCGGCTTTTCGATCGATGTTCTCCCTGAGCGCACGCTCTGCTTCGCGTGTTAACTTTTCGACGTCGTTTTCGAACTCGGGCATCTGCTGTTCGAGGCGCTCCTCTTCGGCTGTCTTGTCCGTGTCCTTCTCCTTTCGGCGCTCGGAGACTGTAGCCAGGCGATCTTGGCCTCTGCGCAGACGTTCGTTCAGATCGCTCACGCTGAGGCCAAGATGGCGGATAGAGTCCTTTAACTGAGCCTCATAAGGTGCAGCGCCGCGATTGTTTGAAAGCTCGATCAGCTCCCGCCGAGCAGTGTTGGATAGAGGGAAAGAAAGCGGCTCGTAGTCAGGCAGGGATATAACGGCAGCAGTGGTTGAGGTGTTGGTTGATGCAGCAGCCGTACGGCCACCGCGGTTGAATAGACGGCGAGACATTGTGTGAGGCCGTTGAATTGAAGGTATTCAGAATGCCGATTACCTCACTACAGCATCTTTGCACCAGATTGTAGTAGAATGCAGCTGCATCTTTAGCATGGTGGGGGTTGAAGACGCGCTTGAATTACGCGATCTGCCAGGTGCCGTTAATTGCGAAGTGCATAAATTAGGTAAGCTTAATAAAGTCCCCCCCCCGGTTAATTGAGTGGACACCCACCCCTACGACTCCGCCTGTGCATGGCAGCAGTCGATTTCCATAACAAGAAAGATATCGAAACATGAGCAATGTTCGCCATTTCATTACAAGATTATGTCCCCATTTCTGTTTCCCAAAATTGACTTTATTTGTAGGATCAACTCGCTGTTAACGAATCAATGGAAGGACACACGGCAGCAAAAAGAATAAACCGCACAGCAAAGTCTTTGCAGCGGTTCTGCCTCAGAATCAGCAGCTATTCTTCCCATGCTGGCTATTGATTTTGCTGCCTGCAGTATCAAGCTAGTCAGTCGAATTTCTTCATCTTCGACTAACAAGACCTAGCAGTAGTGCCTTATCTTATAATGCGAACGGTCTAAGCCTACTCCTTTCAACGGTCAAGCGATGCCAAGCTAGGACACGGCGCATCCCGAACCCCTTGCTAGCTTCTCAGCCGTCGAATTCAGCTCCACGGAGTATGACAGCGGCAGATCTCTTTGACATTTCATCAACGGCCGGCTGGCTTGCCTAAAGCCAGGTGCCGTGCCAAGGCAATAAGTTAGTCTCGCCAATGATACAGCCTGACAGCCGGTCTGCCAGTCAAGGACCTGCATGTTGGACATATCCGCAGAAGGAGGCGAGTAGAGAAGAAAATTGTCCAACACATTGCCATGGCTTCCGCAAGTTGGACCAGGTACTTGGGTTCCGATGCTTGTAATTGCGTTATCTAGCTGCTGGTGACTAACACAGCCACAGCTGCAAGTCGCAAAGAGAACGACAAAGAATTCTTCAGCTTTGCATTCCACTGCCGTCAGAGCTCTCTCAATTTCCGCCCTCACCGTAACTGTTGCGCACTTGAGGCTGGCTGCAGCGTCTCGGAACTCCACTCATGTCTTACCCATCCATATCTTACTGAAGGTCGGCGACAAATTACGTAGAGCACGGAGTACGAAGCAGGTCGTACCATTCGAATTACCGCTCATGCTTGATCGTACTTTCTACGATTGGCTACGGCTGAGCCAGTACTGATCAACAGCAGCACGGCTTAGCGCAGCAAAGGTTCTTCCAAGGCTTCGTCTCCTGGTGGTAGCTTGATATTCCTCCCTCTCCTTCTTGACTCATGACGCATATGAAGACTAACTTCGATTGTGGCCTGATATACGATCGCGGCTCAAGGTTAAATATCCGTATTCTTATGCCCACCAGCAAGAAATACAGACCTGTCAGAGGTCTAGAACCTCTGATTCACGGCCAAAGCTACGGGAACGCCCTGAGAAGTAAGAAAACCGGAACTCTACAGCGACCCCCCGCTGATGGGAAACTGCTCATGCGGCATTCGACCAGCATTAGAGGCTGGGATATCCGATCGTCCTGGAGCAATGGCGCCCAAAACCCCGATCGCCATCCGGATTGAATTTCCCAGCATCGGACCAATCATCGGCTGGACACAACACCTTAGCCACGATGGTTTTGAGCGCTAACAGACCCAGTGGATATTTCTGACGCCAAGTGGTAGTGCGCTAACAGCGGCTCACTAAGACGTTCGCCCTACCTGTTTGCCAGCCTTCTCGATGGTGGCCAAGGACTCCCGTGCTTGTGATCTGAGATCGATGCCTTGTATCGAAGATTTTCAACCTTTGCAGTAGAGCCCCCCTGCACGCACCTGCAGGCTACCTCAGCGCCGCCCGACTGCTGGCGTCTGCCAACGAATTTGCGCCATGCCTGCGTCAAAATCAAGCTTCAAGCCCGACTCTTATGCTCAAGGTCCGCATTACGATTATGTCAGGAGGGAGTAAACGGTGAGGGAGCAAACATTATGGAGCGGATTTGGGCTTGAATGGATCCGCGCAAACATCAAATTTGGCCGTTTTCGTCTTATCCTCTCTTGCCCCTTCTTCAGGCTACTTTCTTATCCGCTTTACAAGCTTGTATTTCGATCCCTGGATTTGAAAATAGTATTTAAAAGGCACTGCTATGTTGCAGCCCGCTTCTCTCATGTTGTACAACCTTTAATTTCCTCAATTTTTTCCCACTGGTTTTTCAATCCCCCTATAAGAGCCGTATCAGATTGAAATCATCCAATTTTTCCATCCTCTCAAGATAACCTACGCCTACTGTTGTTTACATTACTTCCATATGTAAGGGCGGCCAAAATGATTCCTTCCGGGCCATCAGGTTTGCCGCTGCAGCTGAATCCATGGGAAGACCATGCTCTTGATGTAAGATCTTCTCACCTCTTTACTAGGGGCTGGTATTAGCGAAGCCCGATATTAATACTCTATGTGACCAGTACGAATTTCCAACCCAGCCCACCACTCATGTGGGAGGTAACAACAGTTCTTCCGCTACTTGGATACAACTTCCAGACCCCATCATATACCCTGGTATCTACTCGGCTAGCGGCATAGATGTGATGGGCATCTTGGTAAGAACAGCCTCTTTTCACACTCACTGGCATCGCATTTTGTAGGAGTACCACGTGCTTGAATTTGCTCTAATTGGTTGTCATTATTAGCTCCGGCTTGTGTCTCGACCGAACCCCTGCATTGAACTCGGCCCTCTCGACTGTTCTGTCTCGCTCACATTATGCGACCTCAACTTACCAAATACACCGATCGTCTATGCTTCCCCAGGATTCTACGAGTTAACTGGTTACTCTGCTCCGGAAACCCTTGGTAGAAATTGTCGGTTTCTACAAAGTCCTCCTTATGTACATCAAACAGCCGGAGCCGGTCGGGTTTCAGAAAGTGCCGAACCAATCACGAAGATGCGGCGTGCCATCCGAGCCAATAAAGAAGTCCGAGTAGAAATTGTCAACTATAAGAGAAACGGGACACGGTTCATCAACATCGTCACCATAGTTCCTTTACTCCCAGACGCTGACGGACATCACTATGTCGTCGGGTTACAAGCCGAAGCATGAAAACAGTCCTTTCTGAAGATGATGGGGCGCTACGTATAATGTCTACGGAAACACTCTTTTTTAAATACACCGAAAAACGACTAGATATAACGACATCGTATCTGCGAAAATTTGAGCGTATCTTCATTCAGGCCTGCATATAACGTCTCTTTGGCGCGCTTGAATTTTGGATCATGAATATACCTGACACATGCCTGTTCCGCATGAATAATCGTTCTTTGTTTTTTGTGGCAGCGTTGATAGACTTTTTGTTTCTTTTGTTTCTGGATTAATATCCCTGCATATCATGGGACGCACACGAGCACGGCTATAATATATAATTTCTTCCTTTTTGTTGTGGGTTTTTACAATACGGCATGATTTTCTACGATTTGTTCTTCTTGTCCCGGGGATTGGCAATAACGGGGGTCTATATACACGAAGAGCAGAACAGAGTTACATATCATATATTTACATGTACATCTAAACTGATCAATGTCGCTTTCTTAAATGAAGCGTGATGGATGTAAAATGCAACTCTATGCAAGAAAATCGCCCGCTGTACTTAAGCATCGCGTCACTATTCCCCAACATCTACTTCCTCAGGCGGCTGGACCGGCGACGACCACTATCGTCTTCTACCACTTCTTCTTTGATCTCTTTTTTAATGGGAGTAGACTTCGACTTTGCCACCGCGACTTTGCCTCGCCTCTTCTTGGCAGGCGGGCTCCCTGCATCGGATTCTTCAAGCTCCTCCTTGACCTCTGTTGACTGCTTTCGTGATCTCTTGGGCTTAGTCTCTTCCACTGCCTCCTTCTCGTCATCATCATCTTCTTCCTTAGGCTCTGTCTTCACAGATTTGCCCTTTGCAGGTTTCGCTTTGCCTAATTCGCTCTTTACAGGCTCTATTCTGGCACTGGCAGCGACAGCGCCAGTTTTCTTCTGTACGCCAGGAGCGTAGCAACTGGTCCGTCCGCCAACTGTGATGAAGGCGAGTTTCTCGCCATTCGGAAGCTTGGCAGATGAGCTTTTATCTCCTTTGCCCCATCGGTGGTTGAAAAGCCAGTGCTCGGGGAACTCATTCGAGTCGCCGAGCTTGTCTACGGCTAGCTGGCATACATAGCAAATAGCCTCGTGCAGGCGCGCAATCTCCTTGTCGCCAAAGGTGTCAGAGTACTGTTCCGGGTGGATCTTGGACTGGTAGAGCGTCTCGTCGGCAACCCAGTTTCCAATGCCGCTGATGACAGTCTGGTCAAGCAGCAACGCCTTGATGGGGACATGACGGGATTTTATCTTGCTGCGAAGGTACTCTTCCGTAAAGATGTCCTTGTCAACCACGGGATCTGGTCCGTTCTCCACAAGCGGGGAGTGCTTCCGGATGGACTCGCCAGGGCAGTTGACGAGCCGCACGCGACCAAACCTCCGGGCATCGGTAAAGGCAACCTCGACGGGTTCTTTATCAGTTGTGCTGATGTGAAATTTCCAGAATTTGGGAGGCCATTGGGCGATGTCGCTTTCTTTCATTTTCTTGTAATAGTTTGTATAGGCCGTTTTCTCGCCATTTATGTGTACCCAGCCTACGTATCATATGTGAGTAGGATGAACAGAAGCGGACATCGTATATACCCAGTCAAGCTCACCAGTCATGCCAAAATGCATTACTAAATGTGGTGGTTTATCTAAAGTTATCCTTTTGGTAGACGTGAGTAAGCATTCGCTATGAGCCTGATAGACGGGTTTTTCACATACCAAAAATATTTCCCTTGGTTGCCCGCTGAAATAACCTAATAGCGGTCAGACATGACATTAAACCTCTAGCTTGAGAGCGCAGCTGCCATACTGTTCTTCCTTTCAAGGCTTCTTCCACTTCTTTCCCGCTAGTTCCGACCTTACCGAAGACACTGCTATCGTCTATGGCAGAAGCATTGGCTATGGTCTTTCCCACCAGCCTCTTGTTGAGGAAGTGTACTATGCGCGCGACTACAAGCTGTTAATTCAGTGTCATCTGGAGGTTCTATAAAGAATACATTCCTTCGGCAATCTCAGGCATCGTGATCAATATTATTATTATTTTGTGAAGAGACGGTAGCGTAAGCACCTCAATATTCTTTCACTCCGCTCTATGTAATTCAAGTGGTGATTAAACACGTTGTTAGCCGCGCCGTGAAAGTTCCCTCAGACGCAAATCCGACGCGAGGTCACGTGAACGCTTACATTAGCAAATTATGCTTGATCCACAGCCCCGCCCGCAAAAAAGCTATGAAAACATTTCCGCCGAAGCTTTTTTTTTCTTCGCTTCTTCTTCCATCTGCATGCAAAAAAAATTGCAATGGCAAAGCTCAATGTAAGTTTGTGCGCTGTTTTGTTTGCTTCTTCTTCGTCCACGTACCTGATGAAACCCTAAATCCGCAAACTAGAGTCTTTGACCACTGGAGTGAAAACACCGTTTAGCACGTCAGTCTGAACCATGATCGGACAGCTGAAAGATTTTTTTTTCATGCATGCAACGAGTTGATCGTCTTGCTAACTGTCTGGAATAGGATTCAAATACCAAGTGGTAACGAGCTTGAGTGTGATGCCGGCGTCTCTGCCATCAACATGTAATTTATGGTAGGCTACCCATCGATATCTTGTTTTCTTTTTTTTTTTTTTTTTTTTTTTTTTTTTCATCTCGACACAATATGATGATCAATTTTACAACTATATACGCTGGAAATTACCGGCTGAGGTCTCCTTTGACGATATTCTTAGGCTATTACTGATTTTGTCTCTCAATTCTCTTTTTCTTCTTGTTGCATTGCAATTGTATGGCATTGAGCTGACCGAAATGAATAGATACACTTGACAAGGTATGCCAACATCATTGTCAAATTCTTCTCGGCCATTCCGATGTTAGATGATGAAACGGCACTGGGCTCCGATATAATGATGAGCAAGACACGCCATTTTGCGGCAGGCCTAGAAAACCTAGCCCACTGATTCTACCTCGTCGATGTCTGAAATTGGATCATATGACGCTGGATATTGGGGCTAATATCTTGATATCAGTGTCCAGTGATGCGTTGTAGGTGACTTGAAGACACATGTTACTCTATACTATCAAGGTAAGCTTTTCGTGCCTTTCTTACTCCACCAACGTCATGTGATGATTTTTAGATGACGAGTCCTATTCGGGTTTCCGATGAGGATACAATCTTTTTTTACCATTCATGCATTTCCTGATCTTTTGGCACAACATTACTGTCTTTCCACTGGAGCTTGCTGGTTGACATTGGCTAACATTGAAAAAGTGATAATGTTAGTTTGCCCACATATTCTTTTTTCACTCAAGCCTTCTCGTGATGAGCTCGAATAAACAATGACAAGCATATGTCTGAGCTTCATGCGACGAAGACAAAATGTTCGGAACTGATCTGAAGTCATTCGTGCCACATTGTGGATCTGCAAAAGCTGAGCTATTGGCTGACTGGCTCAAAAGATAACATAGTTAATCCATGCTACTCACTCTGTGGCATATGATGCTAATGGTAAGCAACCATTCCCCCATTGTTTTTCCTCTCCCTTTATATGATGTACAAATATCACGACGGTCAACTTAGCCATATGCTCTGATGATAACGCCTGTGACAAGGCACTTTATCCCTGATAATTCCCATTACATTCGTCTTTTTAATTGCACAATATGTTTTCAACATTATGCTAACAGACGATTAGTTGATCAGATATCCTAGCGTCGACTTGATGCGGTCCAAACACCAAGCGGTGCTTAGTAATGCTAGCTTGCTAAGTAGCAGCTAGTCTTTTAAGTCTAGAATTTGTAGATTGTTGCAATTCGATTGCGTATGATCCCAATCTGACCTTCGGGCAATGTCAAGATGCCGATGTAGCAGATTTGCCAAAAATAGCTGAAAGAAAAGAAAAAAATAAAGAAAGAATTTGAATAAATAGAATTGTGGGTCTACCATGCATACTATCCAACTTCGTAAATATTTGATGTGACCTATTATCGAAATGATAGTATGAACCGTCCGGATTGAGCAACTCACCCTACTGCTGAACCCCAGTAACAACATAAAATAGTATTCGAGAAGTTTTCCCTCTCGCTACCATCCAGCGAAGTGGTATATTTCTAGCGACTACCTGTCTTACCAGTGACATAGAGCATGAATAAATACGCGGAGGTAGGCTCAGTCCATGGCTATAGCGTTCTTTCAATGTCCTTGTTAGGCTGATTTGTACATGGCTGCGGGCGGCGAGCATCGTTGTTGCGACGTAAGCAGAACATCTACTGGGGCTCATCCTTGACTGGCTCTCGAGTTTATCTGATTCCAAAGCCACTTTAGTCAAAGATTAAAATGTTGTATGGGAGTGGGCAGCCCTCGAAGCTGATACATGGAGTTCCTACTACTATTCAACACCGTACCATGCATGATATGAGGTATCTGTCCAACATATACAGAGATGGAAAGGGTTAAGCTTAACCACAACAACATCAGTTCGTGTTAGCCGATGGCCATAGCGGCATTCATACGGCTATGCGGCAGTGTAGAGGCATGCGTTGGCAAAGGAGAGCTGAAGCTACACTTGGGCGGCGCTTATTAGACAAATGGCTGCGCACATTAAGAATGCTGGGGGCGCCACGGGAATAGCGTCTTTCTATTAACGCATCTATTCTCTATTCTATCGCATCGATCTCGCCAGGATCATGCTTTACAATTTAGGGGTGGAAGACTACGGCCATGGTGGTGTACAGATACTGTTTACTACAAAACAACGGTACCGTAAGAATAGGAGCCCCCCTGGTAAGCTCTTGGAGTAGGCGAGACAGGGCGCTCGCAGAAGGATCAGGACTCTTGCTAGACTTGCTACCCAAATTACCCAATAGAAGTGGCTGGGGGCTGAGCCTCGAAGGCACTTTGTGCAGCCCTAATCATTCCTCGTGAATGGAGCTTTCCGTAGGATCGAATGGCACAGCACCAGCCATCAAGTGAACTGAGAGTTCGCCGAACAGTAAGACGCTACTGCTCGCGCTAGCACGGTTGTCTTTTGCGCGCCAGCGGCCTGCCAAAGCAACTGTAACAAGTTGGTAAAAGTTTGTAGCCGTCGTGGTTCAGCCCGTCGTCAAGTTGTCTCAGATTAAACTAGTATAAATTGCGGTGAGAGGCGATACTAGTAAGACATGGCGCTACATCCAAGGAAGCTGTTGAATAGTATCATCAAGAGGTCTCGTTCGTGATGGCGGCGTGCTTGTCTCAACTCCCCTGTCAATGCACTGTCGATATAGTTCAGCTAGGCGAGACGCAGGTCAGGATCAGCGGTGGATGGTGGGCACCGTCGCCCTCGAAGAGGCTCTTTAAGCGCTGGGCGCAGCATCGTCGTTTTCGCCCGCATCACCACTTGCAGAATGAGGAAAACTGTACAATCCTTTCTGGCCCATGTCTGGTGCTAGGACCGTGTGCCTCATCTCATACAGTAGGTCACTGCCTAGCTACGAGCGAGTCTGAGCCGGTAATGTCTGTCGATTATTGGGTCGTGGGATCGCGGGATTACATGCTGATTCGCTAGTAGCCAGTGAGAAAGAGGCTGCTTGACAGGCATGCTCAGAGAAGGATCCGAGTCCTGGCACCTTGGTGGGTGTGCTTGCTGGCACCGTTGGAGCCTCAGGGGTGGATTGTGTTGACAGCAGTCCACATGGGCTGCATAGGCGTATGTGCTCTTGGCTTGGGGCGGGAAATGGAGTGTAGCACTAGAGAAAAAATCGTGTAGGATTTGCTCATACACGTGAAGGGATATCCGGAGGCCGTGGTTGTGTTCCCACGCTACATGTATATTTGCATTGGCGCTTCCATCCGTTGTTGCATTTGCCACCTTAATCTGTCACGAAGCTCTGCGATATGGTGTTTTGTTGACCTCTTGTTTGGACAATTAGCCTGTTGTTGCTGTTGTTGTTGTTGTTGTTGTTGTTGTTGTTGTTGCTTCTGCTGCCGCCGTCCATCTTTCGGGTCCTCTTATACGGACAGGCGTCTCGCCCAACATCGACATCATGGCATCAGGCGTTTTGCTCGGCCCTCTCACCACAACATGGACGATGCCACAGACGTGCTCGGTATTTATGCAGCCGTGTTCAACATGCAACCAAGGGTTTAATGGGCAGTCCTGCAACCCTACAAATAGCGGCCAAGTGCAGGATAATACGGCATGTTGGCCGCCAGCCACCCAAGGAGTCCTGTCGCCGTCATGGCCCTTTAATGGCTGGGGATTCTATTCTCCCGGATTGGCTTGTCCTGCGGGATACACGAGTGCGTGTACGGCGGTTTACGGGCAAAGGGCGACATGGGCGACTCAATTCACTTTGGTGCCGTCAGAGACTGCTGTCGGCTGCTGCCCAACGTAAGTTGATACGAGCTTGATATGGCATTTGTTATACTGAGCTTTCCTATTCTGCAAATCAAAGCTAGGAATGAAAAATGATGCATTCGGCATCTCAGCAAGAAAGAGTCGCAAATTGGCTAATCATCTAATTATTATTGTAGAGGATTCGCATGTAATACTCAGGGCGACAACACATGTCTACAAACAGTAACACAATCGACGACTTTCCCAACTGCGTACTGTTCCAACACCGACCTCGTCAGCTACGCAATCGCAACATTTCCTACTATTACCACGGTGACGACAACCGAGACAGGCACGGGAACTACCGACGTAGAGTCTTCGACTTCTACACGCACAATGATCCTATACGCTCCGATGTTCCAGCTCAACTTCCATTCAAGCGACTTGGCAACTTCGACAACCACTTCGTCCACTACATCATCTACATCATCTACAGCTTCCGAGACGGGCAGCGGTAACGGTACCTCGTCAAAATCATCGGGAGGGCTATCCGACGGGGCCAGGATCGGATTGGGCGTCGGCATCGGCCTCGGCGTGGCTTTTCTGCTAGCGTTTGGTGCGTTCATCTACTACTACCGACGCTCAAGGCACAACGCGATGCCCATTGGAAGTGAGCTCCCGAACAATCAAATTTCCGTTGAAGACCCAACTCCAAAGACTCCAAACATTAAACAGTCGCCTGGTCAGGTTTACGAAATGGGCGAGTATCATGCGCCTGCGGAATTACCTGGTAATCCCATAGAGGGTGGCTACCAAGACAGCCCCAGAGGAAGCGATGCTCATAGATATGCCTGATCAAGTGGGAGAAAAAGTATGTATTAATGGTGTAATGATGTTTTCTTTTTTTTGGAGGAGGAGGAGGAGGAGGAGGGTGAAATGCATAGGCAGGGTCACTAGAATTGTATTAATTCGCAAAAAACTACTTAGTTCTAGGACTTTGCTGTTATATATTGTACGCGATATGCGAGCAAGGAGCTTGGATGGGAATGGGGATGGGTTTTCTTTCCACACTTTATATACCATTTGTTAATAAGTTGTTGCTTAGCGAGCAGGAGACGGAAATAACCATCTATACATGTTTGACATTAGCCGTGCTCATTTTGTCGGGACTTTGGCCGCGTAAGATTCAGTCGGATAGAAACACGACGCTATTCCCGACAGGATTACGTTTCCATCCCCACTGCTGCTGCGTAAACAGTGGCGCAGGCGACAATTGAAATATGCAATCGGTGAAGGTGTTGCAATCTCATCGGATAGCCGTGCTTGTGGAAAATACCATCTGGGAAATGTTGAAGCTTGCATGTGAGGCTATCACAACGCCAGGGCCAATATGCTCCTGCATGGCGTCAATACGCAGTGCTAACCTATACACCATTCTTACGACACTATAAAATTTTGGAATGAGATTGGATCTCAGTTGGATCTCGATTATTGCGTTTAGGCTTTACCCCACAAAATAGAGCTGCGAATCAGCACATATTACGCACATTCCACCTCGCTACATTGGCAGTGCATGGATATCGTATAAGAACACGAATGTCATGGAAGTCAGTGAATCTGATGGCTGCCAAGCCAGCAAATCGTGCCCCAGATTAGATTAGAGATGCGCCCAGTCGAATCCAAAGCCCCATTCGGCACGACTCGTCACCGCCCCCTTCTGGGATTGCAACGGACACACAACTAGCCGTATTCGTATTTCGCTGGGCCGTAACACGGGCACTAACAGCAGCCAATCCATGAAGGACAGGTGTTGACGGGGGAAAAAATGCTTTCACAAACATCTCGACTCCTGCTGCTGTGACATATATACCGGCGTTTTGCTTGCTTCACTCTTTTCTTTTTTTCATCTCGTCAGCCGTCCATTCCTTCAATTGGCCTTTTCTTTGCCTTCAGCAGCAGCAGCAGCAATGAACAGCACGGTCGAGCAAGTCATGGCGGATCTGCCACTGCACCCATTTTCCCCTTTTGCCGTTGAGCTGCCAACCTATGTCCCCAACACTCTTTCGGCGCTGCCTCTCGTGTCTATCTTTGCAGCAGGATGTGTCGTTATTTTCGGAATCACGTATGGCTTCATTCAGCGGATGAGGCCCTCGATGAGCACCGGCGAGGTTTCCATCGCGCTCTGGTTTGCGCTCTGCGGCTGCATCCATCTGTTTTTTGAAGGTCAGTGAGAATGGCACAAGTCAATCACAATGGCTTGACGCCCTATTTTTCATTCTTTTTCTTCTTCTTCTTCTTCTTCTTCTTCTTCCCTTTTACCTTTTTTTTTCTCTGTCAGAATGCTAATAAATATGCAGGCTACTTTTCCTACAATGCATTCGACATGGCCAGCAAGACAGACATCTTCGGCCAGCTCTGGAAGGAATATGCCCTGTCTGATTCTCGCTACATGACCCAGGACGCCTTCACAGTTTGCATGGAAACCGTCACTGCTGTTTTCTGGGGCCCAATGTCCTTCTTCTGTGTCTACTTCATCATTGTCGACCACCCGCTGCGACACCCGTTCCAGCTCATCATCAGCTTGGGCCAGCTGTACGGTGACATCTTGTACTACGCCATCTGCACGTTCCAGGAGATTGTAAACGACATTGTGTACTGCCGACCGGAGCGATTTTACTTCTGGGCTTACTACTTCCTCTGCAACTTCTTCTGGATTGTTATTCCTCTGCTGCTTATCAAGCAGAGCGTCAGCGAGACCGCAAAGGCATTCGCCAAGGTCAAGGCGACGTCTGCTGTTAAGAAGGCTCAATAAAGGAGAAAGGAAAGATGAGGAAATATTTCGGGAAGAGAGCATTTGCGAATTATGCTCGCAATCATAAGATTTGAGACTTAGAAGAGATTATTATCATGATATAGATAAAAACCGACGCTGCCTGTTTTTAGGGGAGAGTATAAACTCTAGCCCCCCTAAACATGTTTGCTCCCTATCGGAGAGCTCCGTAATCCAAGAGGACGATTAATTGTTAATGAAAATCCATTCATCATCCATTCCAACAACGCCATCGCTATGCAAAGGTCCAGATAACTAACTGACTTGAAATTTATTCGAATTGACCCTCAATGCCCAGCTTAATACCTTCCAACACAGGTCCCCACTGGCTGCTCGTCCTTTGAGTTCGAATCTCTCCAAATCGGTCGCTGGCAATTTTGCGGACAAGGAGAGTATCCTTTGCTTTTTTAAGATTCCTTCCTTCGCCAGTAGAAAGATACTCTTCAAACCACACCTCTTCTACAGAGTCAAACGGCAGGAATGCCAATTCGTCTGCCTGCCCCGACTTGTTACCGAGAGTCTCCGCGATCAGCTGCCGAAAGAGGAGCTGACGGGTATACTCTGGGTATGTACGGGAATATAGGAGCGCCTCAGTCACATTGGTTTGAGCCATAGCGCCAAAGATGAGCTCCAAAGCCTTGGAAGACTTTAAAACTGGCTGAACAGTATGGAAGTAAGACAGTGCAAGGTCATAGTCGCCGTCCGAAGCATGCTGCACAAGAGTGATGACGATATCATCCGCAAAGTCTGGTACCAATGATGGATGGGCGACATATTCCAGAGCGGTCTATCAAATTGTTAGCGTTGGGATCCTTGATTCCGTAAATCACATCACCAACCGAGAAAGCTAGGCAGTCCATGTACCACAATCCTTTCATAAAGATCTCGTACTTCTGAGGCATTCCCGAAGCAGAAGCAAATGTTTCAGAAAGAGACGCCTGGCCGTCAACTATATCAAAGTCCAATAGCACATAGTATAGCAACGATAGCTTGTGGTGCATCGACATGTTACTCTCGCAAATTTGTTGGTGAAGCTGTTTCACGCCATTGTCGTTCTTCGGAGGGTAGATCTTGTCTGCGCAATATGCTGGTCAGTTTTGCAATCAAAGCTGTGTGAATTCGTTTCGAAGCCATGGGTCTAGACTGACTTTTGCTGATTCCCAGCGCTTTCAAAACACGATCCATGAAGAGCTGCCCGCCTAAATCTTTCCGGCGCGCCTCGATCTCGTGGATGCGCTTGCGATCGTAGGGTACCTGAGCCCCCGCGGGGAAAACTTTGTGGTAATCGGTGTATTCAAACATTGTCGCGGGTCGTTGAGGCAGAAGTAGAGACGGGGAGTATCTACGAGAGAGGCTTGGGGAAGCGTCTTGCTGTTCCAAACTTGCGCCAGAGCCAAAGCTTTCTGCTGCTGCGCTGTAGCTACGAGCAAGCCATGGCCGTCGCGCGGTCACGTGTAAGCCGCACCGAAGCTCAAACGCCAGCGGCCGTAGCACTGAAGCCACAGCCAAAGCCACTGAAGCCACAAGCGAAACAATGAACAGATGGTGGGCTTGGTGGGGTTGGGAGGGTACGTACCCGTTGTTTACAAACCACGCATTGGGACATTTCCAAACAAAGCCAGCGAGCGCGGGGTCCATCTAAGCAGAATCGATTTCTAGCGGTCTATTGCAAGTTTGGCCTGTGACACGACGAGAGGCGAAGACCGCGAATCGCCGTTTGACCATCGACAGGGCTGGCCATCTATTTATTTTTTCTTAAATTTCGATTTCCTATCTCTGTTACTTCCAGTTACGCGACCACGACGATCCCTCCTTGCATCCCTTTTTAAACACCGTGAGCGACAGCCCACCTTAGCGTCATGGCCTCTTCTCGTCCATCGCGACGCGTCGCCAGGCGGCCAATTATCGAATCCGACGACGAAGATGAGATCTCTTTAACATCAAATAATCGCGAAGAGTCGCCATTTGAACCGCCACAGCCAGCCGCCAAGAAAACCAGGACCGCGCGCAGGACAGTTCCGCCTGCGGCTGCTGCTGATGCGTCTACAAAAACAACAAAAGCGCCTCGGGTCCGTGGGCGCCCTAAGAAGGCCCAAACGCCGTCAGGGACCGTTGACAGCAGCGATATACTAGGCGAAGATGAAATTTCCCAAGCAAACGTCACTGCGACTGCGAAACCCCGCGGCCGGACTAAGAGAGCCTCAACTGTTTCCAGTGTCGATTCCAATGACCACCCTGATGCAGCCGATCGAATGGACGGCAGTACACCGACAGCAGGCGGACCTTCATCACGGAAGCGGAGAAGTGTGGCATCGCGAAGGTCAAGGGCCAGTAACGCACCAGAAGCCCAACCAGAAGCCCAGCCAGAAGCCCAGCCGGAGGCCCAGCCGGAAGCACGGCCAGAGACCCCTCGGTCAAAGGTTAGTAGGAGTCCAGAGGCCGCGCTGGAAGATCAGATATCGCCAGAAGACCAATCCACACCAAAGGCACGACCCGCTCCCAGAGCAAAAGTCTCTTCGACGCCGAAGCCTCCTCCAAGATTACGATCCGCAACGCCACAAGAATCCCGACCACAAGAATCCCAAGCTGTGCAGTCGACTCCAGCGCCCAAGCCAACACAACCGTCGATAGAAACTCCGCATGCACAGCGGCAGGGTTCTCCTCTGGCAGATATAACGTCACACATCAATTCGGTCAAAGCCAAGCCACCACCATCTGCCAAGCCCGTCAGGACAATGGATACCATTATGGAGAAGCCAATGGATATCGTCCTCAAGTCACGGACATTGACAATACCTATTGTCGAAGATCCAACACCAAAGCCTCGCATTGTCATCACACATTTGGTCCTCGAAAACTTCAAGAGCTACGCTGGACGACAAGAAGTGGGACCATTCCATGCGTCGTTCTCATCCGTTGTTGGACCCAACGGCTCTGGAAAATCTAATGTTATTGACTCTCTCCTCTTTGTGTTTGGCTTCCGAGCTAGCAAGATGCGACAGGGAAAGATATCCGCTTTAATTCACAGTTCTGCACAATATCCTAACCTTCCTTTCTGTGAGGTTGCGGTGCATTTCCAAGAAGTCTTGGATCAGGTAGGTGCTTTCCATATCACCATATACTAAACGCCGTCAACTGACCGCTTCTAGCCTGGGGGCGGCCATGAAATAATCCCCGATTCGGAGCTTATCATTTCCCGCAAGGTTTTCAAAAACAACTCCAGCAAATACTACATCAATGGCAAGGAGTCCAGCTTCACAATCGTCACAACTCTTCTGCGCGACCGTGGCGTAGATCTCGATCACAAGCGTTTCTTGATTCTCCAGGGAGAAGTCGAATCAATTGCTCAGATGAAGCCCAAAGCTGCAAATGAGCACGAAGATGGATTACTGGAGTACCTTGAAGACATCATTGGAACCTCTAAATACAAAACTCCGATTGAAGAGTCTGCTGCCGAAGTCGAAACTATCAACGAAGTTTGCATGGACAAGAGTGCTCGTGTTCAGCACGTTGAGAAGGAGAAGAATAGCCTGGAAGAAAAGAAAGACAAGGCACTTGCATTTATTCGAGATGAGAATGAACTCGCCATGAAGCAATCTGCATTGTATCAACTCTATCTTCACGAGTGTACCGACAACATCGCGGTCACCGAAGAGGCAATTAATCAGATGCAATCTCAACTGGACCTTGAACTTGAAAAACATCAAGGTAGCGAGCAAATCATCAAGGAGCTTGAACGCCAATACGCCCAGGTTGGTAAGGAGTTTGAAGCTCAAGACAAGCAAACTCAAGCATTTGTCAAAGAATTGGCAAAGTTTGAACAAGAGCGCGTCAAGTTTGATGAGAAGAAGAAATTTTTGGAAGATAAGAGAAAAAAGCTCCAGAAATCGATTAATAAGGCTGAAAGATCCGCGGCTGAAGCTGATGAGACGATCGAGCAATGCGGAGAGGACATCGTCACACGGACACAAGAAATCGCAGCATTGGAGTCTACGGCGAAAGATGAAGAAGCTGAGCTTACCAGAATCAGAGAGAATCTGAAGGGAAAGACCCAAGTCTTTTCTGACCAGATTGCAGCCAAACAAAAGTCACTGGAGCCATGGGTAGAGAAGGTCAATCAGAAGCAATCTGCCATTGCTGTTGCTGAAAGTGAGATGAACATTCTCCAGGAAAAGGCGAATGCTGGTGCAGTTGCTCTGCAGGAGCTGGAGGCCAAAATATCATCCATAGAAGAGGGCAAAGTCGCCAAGCAAAAGGAGCTCAAGGCTTGCCAGGCTGAAAAAGCAAAATTGACCAAAGAGGCTGAAAAGATGAAATCCGAGCTCTCAATTCTCGCAGAACAAGAACCAAAGATAAGATCAAAGATTTCTAACGCTCGCCAGAAAGCAGACGAGGCTCGCTCCAGCTTGGCTAATACTCAGACGAGGGGCAATGTGCTATCTGCCCTGATGCGAATGAAGGAATCAGGTCGTATTGATGGATTCCAAGGTCGCCTAGGAAACCTTGGCACTATTGATAAGAAATACGACGTGGCAGTCTCTACCGCGTGCCCTCAGCTTGACAATTTTGTCACCGAAACGGTAGAGGCAGGTCAACAGTGCATTGAGTACCTACGGAAGAATAACCTCGGTCGTGGTAACTTCATCTGTCTAGATAAACTTCGACAACGGGACATGTCACCGATCCACACCCCGGAAAATGCGCCGCGGCTGTTTGACCTTGTCAAAGCAAAAGCTGACAAATTCCTACCGGCGTTCTATCACGCTATGCAAGATACTCTTGTTGCCAATGACCTTGCTCAGGCTAATCGTATCGCTTACGGTTCCAAGAGGTGGCGAGTTGTAACGCTGGACGGCGAATTGATTGACAAATCTGGTACCATGTCGGGAGGTGGTAACACGGTGAAGAGAGGCCTTATGTCCTCCAAGCTCGTTGCCGACACAACACAAGAACATGTCGCCAAACTTGAAGAGGATCGTGATGGGTGGGAAACCAAGTTTCAAGAGTTTCAGGAATATCAACGAGAATGCGAGAACAGATTGAAGGAACTTAACCGGGAAATCCCACAATTAGACACCAAGATGCAAAAGATTGGCTTAGAAATGGAGAGCGCCACGCGAAACTTGGCTGATACCCAGCGACGCATCCAGGAAGTCAACAAGGAGTACCAACCATCCACCGAAGACTCTAAGCGATTCTCGACACTGCAGAAAGAAGTAGCTAAGCTGACTGCAGAGGTGGATAAACTTCGTGGTGAGACATCTAGCGTCGAGGAGGAGATTAAAGCTCTGCAGGACAAGATCATGCAAGTTGGCGGTGAGAAGCTGCGAGCTCAGCGAGCCAAGGTTGACGCTATTAAAGAGGAGATTTCATCTCACAATGACGAGATTTCCAATGCTGAAGTCAAGAAAGCCAAGGCCGAGAAACAGAAGGTCAAGCTTGAGAAAGAGCACACCAAGGCTACCAAAGAGCGAGATGCCGCAGTACGCGATCTCGAGCAGCTCCAGGACGGTCTTAACAACCAAGGAGAGAAAGCGGAAGAGCTAAAGGCCCAAGTCGAGGAAGCCGAGCAAGGACTTGCGCAGATGAAGAAGGGGCTGAAGCAGCTCAAGACAGAGTTGGACGCGAAGATTGCAGAGCTAAATGAAACCCGAGCGGTGGAGATTGAGATGCGGAATAAGCTCGAAGAAAACCAGAAGGTCCTCGCTGATAACCAGAAGCGACTTCGATATTGGCAAGATAAGTTGTCCAAACTTGTGCTTCAAGATATCGACGACTTGGTCGGCAACTCGGCTCCTAAGCCCATTAAGACTGAGGAATCGGAGCAGACTGAGATGCCAGAGCCTTCAACAAACGACGGCGACGATGAAGATGTTGAGATGACAGACGCTGAGAATGATGATGTTGAGATGGATGATGGAGATGCCATGTCAGTTACCTCGGACAAGACTGAACATGCCGAAAGCGCACCCGCTCGCCAGCCCAACGAACTGCCAAGGTATACGCCAGACGAGTTGGCTGGTATGAATAAGGAGACTCTTAAAGGGGAGATTGCCGCGTTGGAAGAGAAGACTCAGAATGTCAACGTGGATCTCGGAGTTTTGGCTGAATATCGCCGTCGCGTAGAAGAGCATGTAAATCGCGCGTCTGATCTGCAAACAGCACTTGAACAGCGCGATGCGGCAAAGAAGAGACTGGATGACTTGCGCCGTTTGCGACTTGAAGGCTTCATGGAGGGCTTCAGTGCAATTTCACTGCGTCTCAAGGAGATGTACCAAATGATCACCATGGGAGGTAACGCAGAACTCGAACTGGTTGACAGCTTAGACCCCTTCAGCGAAGGTATTCTTTTCAGCGTGATGCCACCCAAAAAGAGCTGGAAGAATATCGGCAACCTTTCGGGTGGAGAGAAGACTTTGAGTAGTCTTGCTTTGGTGTTTGCTCTGCACCACTATAAACCAACGCCGCTATACGTCATGGACGAAATTGATGCTGCTTTGGACTTCCGAAACGTGAGTATAATTCTGCAAGCTTACTTTGCTGTCACTTCACAGTCCCCTTTTCTTGCATGATATGAAGATATGAGATTGAAGTTGCTAATAATACTTATTATCAGGTCTCGATCGTGGCGAACTACATCAAAGAGCGTACAAAGAACGCGCAGTTCATCGTTATTTCGCTACGAAACAACATGTTTGAACTTGCAGCACGCCTTGTCGGCGTGTACAAGGTTAACCATATGACGAAGAGTGTCACGATAGAGAACAAGGACTTTATCGACAGGCCTCAAATGACACAGCAGCAGCAGCAGAGAGCGCTGGGGGGAGGTGGAAATACGACCACAGTAGCAATGAGGTAGCACGGATAAGTTGTCTTCCAATATTAATGTGACAGAGGGCTTATGTTATTAGGCGAACCGATGGCGGAATCTGACCGCAGTTTGATGTGTCCATGACTCTCATATATGGGGAAAAGGGTAGGGCAAACATTGGAGAGATACTCGGGTTCTGGTTTTTTGGAATTTTGGCGGATACTTTTGTCGAAAAGGGATATAGCTTTTTAATGATTTTTCATGAGCAAACGAATATTAGACTATGAAGTACGTGAGGCGCCGCAGGTCGTGTGTGCTTTTTTACCCCCTTCCCCTCCCCCAAAAGTCTGCTATGAAGAGCCTTCGCTTCTGTACCTTACATTGTCTTTTTTTCTTTTAGTCTAAAAAATCTTACCGAAAGAGAGGGAGCCCACGACGAGAATAGCGTACTCCAGAAGCGAAAGCCGCTCGCCTCGAACACTCGCACCATGTGCTCACGTCCCTCGAACATGTCATGTTCGTTCTCCCCCACCAACCAGCCTCAGAATGGACAGTGCGAGAAATGTCTTATTCTGCAGCCCCTTTTTGGAGGCGTCCACATGTGCCACGTGCCGCATTCGCACGATGGCTGCATTAGGAGAGAGTGCCGGATCTCGCGACCGCTATGCATGCATGAGACAGATGTTGACGGGGCGTTAGCTCTGCTTTTGTGTTGCACGAGTGAAGATCTTTGTGTTACGGGTGAGAGGGAGAATATGGAGGATCGTGGTTGAAGTCCCCTTCTGACTGTGTGCAGAATGGTCTAGATACCTTGTTAGGGGAATAAGTCCGAGAGGAGGTCGTAGGGAGGAGCTGGAGACGGATATAGTGCTACCGAGACATAGCGATGCCGGCTGTGCTTGATGGGCTGCCTCAAGGTTTGCTCTCAATGAGCTTCACTGAAGCTCCTCAATATACATTCGGACCAGGTGTTTTGTAGGTTAGCCGGTATGAATTTTGAGTTCCGGCGTCCTGTTGGGATCTCAGTTTTAGTCAGGGGCAATGAGTTACAGATGCACCATGTCTTGTTTCTTGAGAATAGACTCGCGAGTTTGTGCGATGCATGAGTGGCCAATTCTATACCCGCAGACTGAGGCGATTCCTCTCTATAAATACCGGGTAGCCCATTGATCATGCAGCTAGAGTTCAAATATGTTGTTATTCATCATATAATATCCTCACCACTCTTTTTGATTGTTACAATGCTGCTTCCTTTTATCCAGTTTTTTCTACTTCGTGGCGCATTTGCCTTTCCTGCGGCTCAGAATGCCGATTCCTGCGACCATGACAGTCTGTATACGTCGCTCTCGCGAGATGGCGGAGACTTCTGCTCGAGCATGGTGAGAACTCCTTGCGAGGTGTCGTCGACTCCAACACAATTCAAATCGTATTCTTCGGCCAAGTTGTCGTCATATGTGAGTATTCCTCATTATAATGAAGCACTCATATAGCATGCCTTTGGTTAGTAACATGTTATCCCCGTAGTGTGCCTGTCTTGTGACGAGTTACGCATCATATGGAACCGCTGCACTTAGTGCAACTGGCCAATCCAACGGCACGGGGCCATATACGTCGTGGCGTAATTCTCACGGGCCATCGCCTACACATGTCGCTACTCAAGCGAGATCTGAAAATGGCGACGATGAGGGAGGGTCCAAGACCAATAGTGACGACGACTCGGCAACAGAGACTGGTGGAGCATCTGCTTCTACCAATGCTTCAAGAACCGATGACAGAGGCTCCGCTGGCAAGAAAACAACTACCAAGTCTTCAATTAGCTTGGAGTCGCCAACAAATTCTGCTGATAATGGGCCTGGAGCTCAGTCAACTACTCAGTCGGACGTGGCTGGATCAGATACAGGGTCAATGACAGGAAAAGTAACGCGCACATCATATGACTCTTCTCAAAGGACTTCTACGTCTAACGCTTCTGATAATGGCGGCGCCATCTCTAATGATGGCTCGGCAACGGAAACCAAAGCTTCAAATACAAACAGTGGCTCGACTGTATCTTCTCGGACAGCGTCGGCTAGCATAGCAACTGGTGATGCTAGTTCTACAGACGACCCAACAGACAGCGGGCCTGGAAGAGCAACAAGCTCTGGAGAAGGACATCCCGTTACTACTGCTTCAAATGGACAGCCATCAAATGGCACGTTGGGTGCCCAAAGCTCAACCAAGGGCTCGCAAAATTCTAGTCAAGGGTTCAGCATAACTTCAGCCAATTTCACAGACACACGGATACCGAGTTTCACCTATTCAGCATCTATGCCAGTAGTAACCTCTGGGGATACGCCTGGTACGGCTGCTTGGAATAGCTCAGTCACATCTTCTCCATGGGGTACCGGGACTGGAGATTCTCTCTCTGCTACGGCTACAACTGGCCTCACATCTAGAGCGATATCAGAATCCTCTTCAAGCCATGGAAATTTGGGGACAGTTACTACAGTCACAAATGGCACTCAAGTAGCTACCCTTACCATCCCCCCCTTCATTACGCCCAGTGGCTTCAACAGCAGTACCATCAGCCATATTGTCAATGCAACACAGACAGGGCCACCTCCTTTACCTGCTGCAAACTTTACACAGGTAACTCGAACAGGTGCTATCACCAAGCCGACATGCTATCAAATGCCCGAGCCGCTAGGCGGATCAACCCGAAGAGCACTGCTTCACAACACAAATCTTCGAGAGCAAAACGCTACAATTCCATTCCCATATATCGAGTCTGTTGATTTCCAAACGGATGGTGTTGATCCTTTATATCTCACGCTGCGAGATGCTGCTGAAGGGACCCATTACATCGACGTTTCTAATCGTAGTTACATCGCCATCGTGGACTCGCTGTATAATGCTATGATAATCGACGCGAAAGGGATTCATTTCTCAACGAAGAAGTGTGAGTACGATGTATCCATCACGATTGACTCCATGTATCAACAACTTGCTGCGCTGTCTGGACAAGTCTGTTCCACAGGCAGCCAGCATCGCAAACGAATGAATGATGCAGACTTCAACCAGACACTCTATCTGCGAGACCAGTGCAACAATCCGATTAAGCGGACTGTGCGACGATATCCATTGCTCAAGGTTGGAGACACAGATTGCAATGATATTGAAGTCGATGAGGATTCTGGTCGATGGCTCTTTGACTGCACATTCCCCGGCTCAGACTCGGGCACCTTGAAATGCGAATGGGCTGTCAGGAACGACATTGAAGAGTTTCTCTTTACGGACCCCTTTGGTGGTGCTTGTCCTGACTTGTCCACTGTTATCACAACCCTGGAAGCCAACGGCCAAGATTTCATTAATCCGGAATCTCTCCGAACCGAGCTCTACAACCAGGGTCTAGATGATGCGCAAAAGGCAGAGGCCAACCTCATTGTAATCTACTATGAACAGCTGTGGGAGATTCTGAAGCAGGCTTTCTCAAAGCTTCGCGCTCAGCCCCCGGGCAAAACGAGCGCCATTCAAGAGTACATCGACGTGTATAACCATTATCGTAACTTTGAGGACGATATTTGCGAGGATCTTCATGCCGGAGACATGCCATTGAAGATGAGCCTCCGTGCAGGCGTAACCGCCATCGACGCCATCGCAAGGCTGAACTGGGCACCAGAGAACCCCAAGCCGTTCAATGTGACGGTTCAAGATCCAGCCAAGCTCGCGTGCTGCAGCCCTGGAAGCGATGCGAAGAAGGACGAATCCACGGGAACTTGTGAATACCCCTTTAGCGCTCACTTGGGCGATACGGGCTGCGTCTGCGGAAAGACGGCTTCGGGAGCGTCTGTGGCGTTTGAGATTACAGAGTGTGAGAACTTTGTGAGTGAGTGTGAGAATGATGATGATTGTTCCAAGGCTGGACATCCGACGTTTGTTTGTCTGACTGGGAGTTGCTGTGGCGGAGGAGTTTGTGCTGATCCGTATGAGTGTGCGCAGAATGGGTCTGCATTGGTGAGGCCGAGTCTCTTCTTTTGAATTTGACTGTTGAGATGAATTTGTATGTGAATAGCTGGGTATCGTTTGTACGACGTAGGTGTAAGCAAAAATATCGAGCTGTCGAAGAGTTAAGAGTACCAAATAGTTTGAAATTTTAATCGTCTGCTTTTGACTTTGCAGATTCCACAATGCAGTCACATGGCAAAAAAGGCACATAATTGTGTGAATTTTTAACAAGAAAAAGTCCGATTCATTTAGCCGCCAGGATTCTCTTTGTCCCGGGTATTCATCTAATCAAATTTTTACATGAAGACGTTAAACGTAACCAGACTCCGCCCAACACCATTATTCCCATAATTTAGACCTTGGGGGCAACGGTGGGGGTGATCTTCTTGCCGTCCTTGTTGTAGCGGACACGAGGAGGGGGAGCACGGTTACGGCGGCCCTCGCGGGAACGGACACTGTTCAGTTCTGTCAGCTTCTAACGTACCTTTGTAGAGGGGCGGGAAGGGGTGTATATATGTTCGAGAGCTGGGACAAAGACATGTCCCATAGTACAACCAAGGCTCATCTGAAGCACATACGCCATGACGGCGCAGTTGTAACACTCCCATGGGAGGCAACGTACCGGACAATCTTGCCGTGAATGGCACAAGAGACGCAGTACTGCAGCTTCAGGTACATCTTGGGGACGGTGTACTCGGCGAAGACAGAGGCATCAGAGATATCACCTGGAACAGGAAGAGTTAGCGGATGCGAGTTGTATGCATTTGTGGGCTCGATTCAACGTACGGATGGCAGCGGACTCAACCATGTTGCGGATGGTGAAGCGCTTGATCGCCTTATCCTTGGGGGTGCATCGCGAGCAGTTGCTGCAGCGGATGGGCTTGGTGTGGCCGCGGCCCTTCTTGTTGCGGCCGCTGTTGATACGTTAGCATCCAATTCGTGTGCTTCAAGATGATTCCGCGGCGTCCATCTTCAGAAGCAGCCATATCGACACGAAATTATATCCATCCAGAGACAGATAAAAAGAATCGTGGATAGCAGCATTCCAGAAGGAGCAGACGGGAACAGATGAGGAGGGATTCGTACTTGTTCTTTCTCTTCTTGACCATTTTGGCGGTGTCTGGATTGAACTGTTAGATTCTCACGCAGGAAAGAAGAAAAGAGAAAGGAGTTCGGTTCACGTACTGGAATCGGTGTTTGTCAAAAAGAACTTCGCCTAGGGCTAAGCAAAAGCTGATTGTGCCAAATCAATACATCGCCTGCTCGCTAGTGTGCTCCACACAATGACCGATCAGCAGCGCAGCCAGCAAAATTTCGCGAGGCACAGGGCAGCTACCGTGAAAACCCTAGGTCAGGTGATCCCGGTTGCCGCTCGCCGAGCAGGGAAATTTCTGGCGCGGCACACCACTAAAAGTAGTTCTCACTCATCAACCGCAACATCTGAAGATTGCTTAGGACGGCAGTAATTTTATTGTCGAGGTATGTCTGAAAGATGCTGCATTTCTATCTGCCCTCCATGAGCTCCGTGAGCTTCATGAGGGAATCATCTTTGATGTCTCTCTCTTGAAATGCTTTTCCGGAGCTCTTTCCCGTGCTTCCCCAAAGTACCCTCGTCGATGGCGCAGAGACAATTTTGCAACATCGACGGCTTCTTTCTCTCTCCCCAGGCGTCGTCTCACGCAGCAATTTTTGCCAGGCAAAAAAATCTAACCCTTCCAGTTAGGCAAGATGCAGATTTTCGTCAAGACCCTCACGGGGAAGACGATCACCCTTGAGGTGGAGTCTTCCGACACCATCGACAACGTCAAGTCCAAGATCCAGGACAAGGAGGGCATTCCCCCGGACCAGCAGCGATTGATCTTCGCTGGTAAGCAGCTCGAGGATGGCCGCACCCTGAGCGACTACAACATCCAGAAGGAGTCTACCCTCCACCTGGTCCTGCGCCTGCGTGGTGGTGCCAAGAAGAGAAAGAAGAAGGTCTACACCACCCCCAAGAAGATCAAGCACAAGCGCAAGAAGACCAAGTTGGCTGTCCTCAAGTACTACAAGGTCAGCAACGATGGTAACATCGAGCGTCTGCGACGAGAGTGCCCCAGCGACACTGTGAGTAACCCCCTGTTTGCCGTTTCCATGCGGCTTACACAATTTCACCCGAAAACTGTGGCAAAAAGTATTTGGAATCTAACATGGGTTTGCCTTTTTAGTGCGGCGCTGGTGTCTTCATGGCTGCCATGCCTGATCGTCAGTACTGCGGTCGCTGCCACCTGACCTACGTCTTCGACAAGCAGTAAACGACAAAAAACTTTTTTTTAAAACTGGAATGAAAATTTGTGGATTGGACAGCTGGAGCCATGGGACTGCCATAACAAACAAAGGCGTTGATGTAGCATAGAGAGCACATCCGGCGGCTTCTGGTAATGAATGCTTGATTTAAGACACGTTTGGAGTTTTCGGGAACTGTAGTTCATGTGACAATGTGCAATGAATGTTGTATAAAGATATTCCATCTCCGTAACGATTGTGTGAATTTTCGGGATACCGAGTGCTGTATGAGAAACAAGGCCCATTTGATAACGCGATATACCTGCCCTCCGATATCCAAACTGTTTTAACCCTGTACGAAAGATTTTACGATTTAGTTGGCCCACTTTAACCGTGTATGGGGCCTTCTCATATTACTCCGTACTCTCTTGTAGTTTCAATCACATGCATCACGACATATCACGCGACAGTCAGATTGTAATTTTGTAACTTGAATTCAATTATGTTGATGCGAATAACCTGAGTTAAATCGAACAATGCAACATCGAGACCGGGTATGCATCCCTTCATATGTACAATAAATTAGTAGCAAAGCTGTTTTCCCTTGAACGCCATTTCCAGATTTCCTTACAACTCCCTCAAAAGTGAAGCGCAGATACCACTCCAGGTCCAGAGCCGACATCTCTAATGCAACCAAAGTCTACTCAGCTTTTGGAGTCTTGCTGTTCTTTGCCTTCTTGGTCTTGTCCTTCTTAGGCTTTGGCTGCGAAAGTTCAGTTTCCTCAGCCATCACCGAAGAGTCCATGTCAGGATCGGCAAAAGGTCCGCTGGCTTGCGAGGCAGCTAGATCAGACACGGCGCTCAGCTTTCCTTCCTTGCTGAGTTCCTTTTCGCTCTTCTTCTTTTTGTCGGTCTTCTCATGAGTCAAGGCTTCATCTTCTTCGCCGCCATCTTTGGACTCCTCTGGTTGGGCTACCTCAGTGATGGACTTTGAGTCAGTCGAAGCCTCCAAGTGCTGGGAAGCACTCTACTCATCCTTTGACTTGGACTTCTTCTTCTTCTTCTTCTCCTTCTTGTCATCATCAGCGTTAGCCATAGGAACATCCTCATCCTCATCGCGCTTGCGCTTCTTCTCCTTCTTGTCCTTCTTCTTGTCCTTCTTCTCTTTCTTGTCCTTCTTCTCCTTCTTGGAGGCAGCCTCAGGGGCATCAACCATGTCCTCATCAAGGTCCAATCCGGCATCGCCGAGAGACTCCATGACAGATTTCTAGTTTAGAGTTAGCTTGCATTCAAGAGAAATTCAGTGGAGGAAGTCGTAACTTACAATAACATCTGCATTCTTGGTGGGGCGCTTGCCGGTGGCGTAGAACTCGAGACGCTCATCTACCTGCTGCTTAAAAGCATCACCAAACCGGGTGGAAGGCTCATCGGAGAAGACGTCGATACGAGAAGCCATGGAAGCCTTGTTGGCCACGCATCGAGACATGCGGCCCTTGTTCTGCTTGCTAGCCTTGGCAATGGCACCAGCGTGGAACAGGAGACCAAACTTGGGAGTGTTACCCTTAGTCTTGAGCGCACGGAAGAGAGCCTTCTCAGCTCCAAGAATCTGCAGGGTTGATGAGGGCAGCTTGGCCAAGTTGGTGAGAGAGCCTGCATGAGAGATGAGACGAGCAGCAACGCTAGATCCAAGCAGGGCCTTCAGGTTGGGGGCGACCTGGTTCAACTTCTCATCAAGATAGTTGGAGGTTGATCGACGGTTATCGGCTTGCTTGAGAACGAGCTGAGAAAGCTGATCAATGATCTCAAAATCTGTGGGAGTAAGATCATAACCCATAGACACCTTGGCGGCATCAATGATAGCCTGGGCCTTTTCTCCGTCCTCACCAAGGACAGCGGCAATGTCGTGGAGCTTCTCATCGGACAGCTGCTTTCGGTTTCCAATAACACCAACGAGCTGAGCGTAGGTGTAGTTGTCGGAGGTGAATCTCTGGAGCTCAGGGAAGTGCGAGCCATACCATTCACGAAGGCGCATGAAGAAGCCGTTGACACCCTTGTCCTGGAAGTCGACGGTGGCAATAGCCTGGATGATGTGGTTGTCGTTGCGGGTGACGTTGAACTTGACCTTGGCACGGGAGTACGCGTGGGCCAGACCGAGGGAGGCCTTGGTGAGATCACCAGTCTGGAGACCCTTGAGCAGCTTCTCAGCGTGCAGACGAATTCCACGGATAAGTTCGGCAACAACCACTGAGGTTTCGATCGTCTCGATGGAGAGGCCGGGGAACTGAGCCTTGATGGCACCACCAAGGTTCTTCTCCGCCACGCCAAGAGTAATCTTGCTCTTCTTGCCGCTCGTCTGGGGGAGATTGAGCTCAAGGACCGACTTGAGCTGGTCGGAAACGATACCCTCAGAAATCAGGTTGACGTTCTCAAGAGCCTCGACGTGGCCGCTGTCGTTCAAACATGTCAATTCCTGGCCCAACTGAGGGTTCATCGTCAACTAGGAAGAAGTCATTACCTGAAGGGAGTGAAGTTGACAAGATTGACCATTTTGCTGAACTTGGGCAGCTCGTTGACGGCGGTTTGCACCTCCTTCAACTTGGCGCCGACGGCATCGGCCTGGTGCACCACATTGAAGAGGGCATAGCCCAGGGCGGCCTCGAAAAGGACGTAATCTACGTGCGCCATTGTATCTCTGTCCAGGCGGCGCCGTTAGATTGAAAGGAGAGACGCGGTGACTGCAATTGGAGGCAGCTTTTCGGTTTGGTGTTTTTTCCAAGATCTTCGCATCCAAACTTTTTTTTAGTCGACGAAATTTTCTGGTAGCTTTGAGCATTAGCGCACGGGCCAATAGAATTTTGCAGCCGGAAGGGACGCTGATGTGGGATGTATCACGTGAGAGGGGAGCGGGGCTCGCCTGGTTTGGGTCCAAGGTGAACCAAAGGTGACCTGTAGCTGACAATGGGAGTGCGTGTAGTAGTATTGATGACTTCTACTGGGTGATGAAGGGCATATGCTCAATCTTTTTCATGTTTTTTTTTTTTTTGTCTTTTGTACTCTATTTTACTTTAACCTTTCTATCTATTCTTAGATGCCAATCTATTGTCCTTCACTGTCTCCTCTCAGCTCTTAGTTATTTGGGAATCCATTCTTCAAGTTGTCGTACTTTGACTGCGGATAATCAATGCAGTTGTCCTTCCTCTGGAGCGCTCGGGGGCCGCCAAACTCATTGACAACAATTCCAATCAGGCTATCGTGGCCCTCCTTATCACCGCTGCTCTCCCACCACATACCGCCTCCGAGACCCCACTCCTTGATGTACCCAGCCTTAACTCTGCTTGCATGAGGGGTGTCGTAAGAAACAAGCTTTCTCGTCTGTGGGTTATAGCAGTAGCTGGCGCCAATTGCTTGGTCGTAAATTTCTTGTGAGCCCTGAAGAGGAAGAACCTTGTAGTCGAAGATGCCATTCTCCCAAGATCCCTCGCCAATGCCGTTGTATGGCCTACCCGGACCGTCTGTATTCTCAAAAGCACGGCCATAGATAGGCATTCCGAGCACAATCTTGCTGGGGGCTACGCCGTTTCTTGTGTAGTGGTCAATAGCCGCGTCAGTGGAAAACGGTGTAGATGTAGGGTTGTCATGCGACACGTGGAGATTGGCCTGATGTCCGCTTGTCTGATCCCAAGATCCAGCGTAGTCGTAGGCCATCAGATTCCAGAAATCAAGATATCTGTCCATGCCTGGGATATCGAGAATTCGAAAGTGCGTGGGTCCCGCAGGACAGGCTACAGTCAGCTCGAAATGGCTGTAATTTGGAAGCGTGGCTGAGTAGGCATCCAGCTCTCTGCGGACAGTGGCAAGCAGCTCAACAAAATTTCTCGCCTCATCTGCATTTTGAGGATATTCCCAGTCAATGTCCAGACCGTCGAACCCGAGATTTTTGAGAAGCTCAAGACTGGATTTGGCGAATGTCTCGCGGCCCTGCTGGGTGCTAGCCGGCCCCTTGAAGTTGCCGCTATAAGTCCAGCCGCCAATGGACAGCAGAACCTTGAGATTTCGGTTGCGCTTTTTAAGGAGGTTGAGCTGCTTGAGACAACCATACATGTTGTTGCCGGTATCATTCCACGAATCACCCTCCCAGTGAATGTCCGTGTCCGCCCAGCCATCAGTCATATGCCTGCATATATAATGTTAGACAGAGTGCATCTTATAATGGGATGGAAGGAGAATAAAGATGACCTACACTTCTCCGCTGTCTTGGCGAACATTGGCAAAGGCGTAGAGGACATGAGTCAATTTATCGGCGGGAAGATCTTGCGGTCTATGCTTTCTAGCATAGATGGCCCTGTGATGCACACAATTAGGATCAGCTGGAGGAGATGCGAACACATGCTAATGTTGTAACTAGATGATGCATACCAATTCACAAAGTAGGCGACTGAGCGATAACCGCCCTCAGACATGGTTATTGGTGATGAAAAGTAATTGGAGATTGGTATGAAAGACAATGCTAAAATGAGGCCCGCAAGGAGAATGAGGTATTTGGGGACAGCTAGATCCCTATGACGAAATATGTTTGCTGGTACTTATCCAACAGGAGCTTTGTTGGGAAGCAAGTGGCTTTGAACAAATGGCTGCCCTTTATATACTTATATGGCAAACATAAATATGAACCCTTGCTCTATGTCCTCTTTGGAATAACATGAACAAGTAATGAACAAGTTGCTTGGCGACCCAGTCATGGTGGAACAGCTCAATGGCGGCCTCAGATGCTGTCGCGGCTTTCGCCCCAGCCTCCACTTTGTATGCGCTGTCGATGCTGCTGACTGGCCAGCACCGCCTCATCGACAGCTCATCTTTTGCTTGTCCATGCCCACAAACGAGCCAATACCCATGTGTAGACTTGCTTTTCCTATTTAGCAGGAAGATATGGAGCAAGCTAGTTGACCAAATTCATGTTGGCCAATTGGCTCTTTTATAGAGTACAAAATGCAATCTGCTGATATGTTTTGTCTGCTTGTCGCCTCAGCTGTGCTTGATGGCTAGGTAGGTAGTGCCTGATTTCTATCTTATAGCCCACATTATGTTATATGCATCATGTAAGTGCCTGGATCAGCAGCGCCGTGCTCCAGCAGCAGCTTGATAAGTTCTCTCTTCCCCCTTGAATTTGCCCAGAATAATGCTGTGAAACCACTTGTATCTGCTGCATTAACTTGAGCGCCATTTTGCAGCAGTAGCCTGACGCTATCCTCGTTCCCAGCATATGCAGTACAAATAAGTGCTGTCTGGCCGCCACAATCTGCCGCATCAATTTCGGCTCCATATTCTAGCAGCAACTTGACGGTGTTGATATTAGCCTTCCCAAACAAGTCTTCGGAACATGCAGCCTTCATTAGTGCTGTCTGGCCGTCGTTATCTGCTGCATTGACTTGGGCGCCATACTCTAGCAGCACTTTAACTGTATTCTCATGCCCGACACTGGAAGCGTGGATAAGCGGAGTTTTGCCGTTGATATCTGCTGCATCAATTTCAGCACCGTATTCTAGCAGGAGCTTGACGAAACTGCTATTATCCTCCCCAATCAACGAGTTGGAGCATGCAGCAGCCTTCGTCAGCGCTGTCTGGCCGTCTTTATCTTCTACACTGATTTCAGCGCCATATTCTAGCAGCAGCTTGGCGATATTGGTGTTTGAGTCCCTGATTAAAATGTTAGAGTCCATGGCCTTCATTAGCGCTGTCTGGCCGTCGTTGTCTGCCGCATTGATTTCAGCGCCGTGCTCCAACAGAAGCTTGACGATATTAGCGTTACACCTATTAGAAGCCTTAATCAGCGATGTCCGGCCGTATTTATCGGCTGCATTGATTTCAGCTCCATGCCTCAACAAGAGTTTGACAATGTTAGTATTAACCTCCGTATTCACGGCAGAGTGTGAAGCGTTCATCAGCGCCGTCTCGCCGTCTTTATTTGCCGCATCAATTTCAGCTCCATGCCCCAGCAAGAGCTTGACGATGGCCTCTTGCCCTCTCCCAGAAGCTAAGAAAAGCGGCGTATGATCATAACGATCTGTTGTGTTAATTTCAGCGCCATATTCCAGTAGGACCTTGGCGATTTTCTCGTATCCTTTTTGTGAAGCGTAATGGAGCGGTGTCCTACCCCTGCCATCTGCTGCCTCAATCTTGGCGTCATTTTCCAACAGCAACTTTGTGATAACCTCGTCTCCGTATCCAATCGCAATATGAAGGAGCGTCCGGCGCCGGTAGTCTATTATGTTAACCTGAGCGCCGTAATTACACAGTTGTCTGACCACGCCCTCGTGCCCGCCTTGAATGGCCCAACAAAGTGGCGTGCGTTCAAAATGGCCCGTAGCATTCGGATCATGCCCATCTTCAAGAAGGATTGTAGCTATATTCTCCAATCCAAAATGTGCCGCGAGATGAAGGCCTATAATTCCGTTATAAAAGCGGTTTTGGAAGAATCTCCGGTGCCCGAGTAACCCCTGGGCGGCGGCAGACACCTTTATTTCGGAATTAAGAAAATCTAGGATCGGTTGTGTCTCTAGAGATGCAAGAGCATGGAGGCCCCAGTGCTTCGCGGCATAGTTGTATAATGGATTCGATGCTATCCGCTGCTCAAGTTCACCCTCCGTCCTGCAGTTGCCGCTCTCAAATGCGCGAAACGAGAGATACGTGACGCAAGCTGTGGTGATCTTTGTCTCTGCATCTTGAACCCAGGTTCTCCCCTCTCCCTCAAAGTATTCTTGGATTGTATAGTGCGATAATCGCAGAACATTGCTCTCGGCATCATAAGTGACCAGGCCAGCGCAGATGGAAGCTAAGATTTCGCTGTCTGGGATGAACTCCTCGTCTAGCTCCAAGGTTCCCGGCTGGATTGCAACAGCGTGCCTAAGTTCAGTCATAGAAAGGATTCTTTTGGCATAAATAAGCCAGAATATGACCTTTCTCGCTAACTGATATAGAAATTCTCCTTGACTTTCGATCCTTTGAATTGATTGCCCATATATCTTGTTCAGCGAACGAGGCAAACTTCTTAGGGCCTGTCTGATATGCCCTACGGTTGGCATCTGGGCCAAAGAGTCAATATGGAGTCGCACAAGAAGGAACCTGCAATTGGTTAGACTCAAGAACTCTTAGTGAAAAACTCGATATAAATAACCCACATTCCATTAGAAAGTTGACATATTTTAGATTTTATCTCGTTCTGTAAATCAGGGCTTCTCAATACAAATGATGGGAGCCTAGTCATATGGCTATCCATATATACTTGCACATCCTCATCCTTTGCACTGATTTCGAAGCAGATACTTTGGTTGAACGCATCGACGATATCGTGGATGAACCTGGAAGTCGCAAAGATATTTACATTCGCTTCTGTTTGAAGTTTAAATATCCGGGACAAAAAGCTTTTGCGGCACCCGTTTGTGTCTTGGCACTCATCCAGTGCATCGATAAGGATGAAGACTTTGGAGTAAAGGCTGCTGACACAGCGCAATGTTTCTGACAGTTCATCCAAAGACGGCCTTCTTAGTCCCCTACTGCATTCATCATAGAGGGCCTTCACACAGTCTGGTATCGTGGCTTGCTTCTGGACTAGCTGCTTCAGTAGGCTCTCAACCAAATCTTGAATCTTCTGTTCGTAATGCCTTCTGAAATCGCAGTATAGATACGCAATTCCTACGCTGTCATCATCTTTGTATCGAGTATAAAGGAGGTCATCGATGACGGCTGCGCTCATAATAGTCTTCCCAGCTCCGGGGACACCTGGGCAGAATAGCGTCTGCTTGTTAGACTTTATCCAAGATATATATTCCTTTGACGCAAGAAACCAATGGCAAGTCCCTGGCTGGCGGATACTGATATAGTCACTCTGCTGGAGGGCGAAGCTAATGGGTGTGAGCCAGTCGAGAATTTTCTGGTGCTCTTGATCGCAATGCACCCTAAGAAGCTCTTGAACATCTGTATGGACATCTGCAAGCAAAAAATCAATATTTATTCACCATCATTATTAAGCTGTTCAACACCAACCTTGAAGAAGATCTGTAATCCGACTCTCAGCCTCAACTTTGCTGGGGGGGACTCTAGACAAAAGATCCTTGGCATATGCTGCGGCTGTCATTGATGCATAGCCTTGCCACTCTTTACTCTTATGAGAATCAGAGTAGTCACAAATACCACGAATGACTAAACACGGAAATTGATTCATTAGTCCTGCTGCTTCCATCTCAAAACATAAAACATCTTTCTCTTTAATCAGACTGTCCCGAATAAGGGCGTCTTTCATCACTTTGTTTGCCGACGCAATCAAGCCGTAATGAATAGCTGGGTTATCATCTTCCTCAGTGCGATCAGCCCGGACTACAATATCTGATGAGAGATTTCCGCAGCAGCTGGCGCAATTCTCTTCGTTATTTAACGGATGAACCGCTGAGGATTGGTATAGTCTGTCACTAATAGGCAGCGGCCGCCCATACTTTCGTCGTAACCTTGGTAGCTTGTCAAGAACATTGTTGATAGCCTCTTCGAGCTTATGGCCGTAAATCTCATAATCTGCTTCAAGCCCACTCACTGCAGTTTGGAGAACTCTTGGTGGCTGGTTCAAAAACCCTGTCGTATAAAAAGTTCCATCTTGGATTGCCTTGCCAAAGTCATACTGGAAAACGCCCCCAGTTCCGTCGCAAGGAGCACTAACCACGACATCGCCCAGCCGTATATCATGCTTTTGGCTGGGAGCGCCGCCGCCAATGCCAACCATTAGACCGATTCTGATGTTTGGAAAGCTATGCAACATATTCTTTGCAACGCCCGTAGCACTTGAAATCCCGTACTCGCCTTTGGGCAAAACGGCGATAACTACATTGTGCCGCCCAATCTGGCCCAGTGCATAGTCGTTATCGTCACTTGGGTGCACATGCTCTGGTGCTTGATGCTTCTCGTCAAGAAAGACTTGCGCAGCAACGTACTCTACACTTAGAGCGCAGATCCAGCCGACAGTATAGTCTGCAGGCGCCAAGATTCGCTCAGCAGTGCCGGGGGCTGATCTCCCAGCATCATCACTAATCGATCGTCCTCTCTTTTTCTGGGCTGGCGCAGTGATATTAGCGTTGTCACTCTTGTCCATAAACATATTGCCTGATTGCTTCAAAACAAGCGTGATCAATGCTAGCCAAGATAAACGCGTACATGAGCGAAAGCCGCGCAGGAGTTGTAGCGAGTCTAGTTGGGGTCACGAGAGCACGCCCGCCAATTAGAAGATGAATTTGAACAAGGCATCCGGGAGCCTCTTCCCTGCCTATCTGTAAAGGAACCGTCTGTGGACCAACCACCAGCACGCGGGATATATTTTGCAAAAAAATGCACAAATACTGCTTATTTTAATAAACAGGAAATAAGGAATATGTAGTGTATATACGTATTTAGTATAATAGCTGCATTTTTATCTACAGGCCTGTCACGGGTGTGGTAAGAGCATCATTAACATTGATTATTTCGGAATAGTACTAGAGGGATTACAGACAAAACTTGGGTATCCATCATCCTGCTCACGGCGCCACCAATTCAAAACACAAACACAAAATCCTCATTCTCGAGGTCCGTAATGTCGGCAAAAGCCTTTCGGCCCTTGGCATCATCAGCTTGAACTCCGCTCTCTTCATCGTCCCCTTCTAGCCGGGTATCTCCATTTTCCACAGAGAGCCTCTGGGTTCCCTCTCGCATCGCTCGCTCTAATGCTTCCATGCGCTCCACCTCCTCTGCAGTCTCTAAGCTCATATCCAAAACAACTGCACTCTTCCCCAGCGCCACTCTGCGCTTGGCGTGATGTGAGTTGAGATATTTCAGATATAGAGACGTAATCCCCACAAGGACAATGACCATGGTAAAAAACACAACGTTTGCGCGCAAGCCTCGTGAGTATGATGGCGCTTCGTCTGGCGTAAAAAGCAAAGGACCAATAATGTTGCCGGCAGATGAACCGATGAACACGAGTGCTGATGTGCATTTGCGCTTCGTATCTCCAGCTGTATTTTGCGCCGACCAGGAGTAGATGAGTGGTGCTGCTGAGTGTTAGCATCGCAAATGTTATTGGATGAGAAAAAAACTGACTTATGCCTGTAAAAGTGGAAAGACAGAAATACCCAGCAAGTAGGACTGCTCTATGCTCAATATCATGTGGAAAATGCAGCAGGATAGAAAAGCCGATGATTGGCGGGATACACAAGATGGCAATGACTGGTCCTTTCAGCTTCCACTTCATTGAGACATACGCGCTCAATGAAACTACCAAAACGTGAGAGAAGCCCACTGGAACGTTGAACAGTATTGTCTGAAACGGGTCCGTCACAAAACTTTGGATAATGAGTGGCCCAAAGGTGGATATGCCGTTGGAAGGCACTGAGATGCAGAAGATCATGATGACCCATAACCAGGTTTTGACGTCTCTCAGGGCTTCGAAAAAGTGAGCATATCTCCACTCTCTTGACATGACTCCCATCTGATTATTGCGAAGTCGCTCTATAGCAATAACCTTGTCATCGTCGGTGAGGAATTTCGCTTCGGTAGGGGAATCCGGCATCCAGAAGAACATAGCCCCCGAGACCGCGACTGTAACAATACCAAAGAAGAGAAAGATAATCTTGGCCATGTTAGAAAGGGAGATTTAGAGATAGAGTAGCCTTCCTTACCTGGTATGGCCTCAAAGATGAGTGAATACTAGCCAGTCCATATGTAATAAGACTCCCAAACTATACCTTGTTAGTGACCAAAAAGATTGGAAAGTCAGCATCGTCTACTTACCACCCAAGTCAAGCCGTTCATGCAGTACCAAGATCCAATTCTCAGTGTTTGCTCTCTATCCAAGCGTCAGCGTTGTTTGATGCCTCATAAGAACGACCGCAAAGCAATATCATACCGTCGTCTCCACCACATCTGCGTAATAGCAACAAAGGCCGGTCCTACGCAAGCCTCAAAAGCACCCAAAAAGAAGCGGGCAACCATGAGCTGCCCAAAATTATGAGCCCATGTCATCAAGGTCAAAGTAATACCCCAAGCAAGCACCATGGCGCTCGTGAATTTGCCGACTGGGAGCTTAACTAGGGCCCAAGCCAAGGGCAGCTGCATAATAAGCTGAGCCAGAAAAACAATGCTGCCGAGCCACGAGAACTCGTCGCCCACTAGGTCCGTGTCATCGATCAGGCCAAATATCGATGCATATGATAGCGTAGCTTTGTCGAGGGCCTGGAGGAAGTATACAGAGAGCATAAGCGGAAGCAGAGCGAGATCGATGCGACGAAGGATGCGGGCGTCGTCGGCTGGAGAAACCGTTATGACCTCGTCTGGTGAGCGGCCCAGCTTGATGAGCAGCATCGCCGCCGCATCTCGATGGCTTTTTAGCTGCGAACCTGCATCGGATGCATGAGATGGTCCATCGGGCCTCTCGTCGTCGTCGTTTGCGTCTTCATCTTGGTTCAAGGCCCGGTAGGGATTGGACGAAGCGGAGGACTGCGATGACGGCAGGGCGAGCTTGACGGTCGTGGAGAAGAGCTTTGAAAGCATGGCGCCGGCGCAAGAAATGATTGCATTTAAAGATGGTATACCCAAAAAAAGAAGGGTTTAGTTATCTACCAAAAGAGCGGCTGCTGCGATCGTGTCAGGACATGAAAGAAACTACAAAATGATAACAAAGGAGAGTTCGAGATGTGCACCGTAAGCATGTCAGCAGCGCTTAGGGGCCCTGATGACGTTCCATTGCATGCGTTCCGGCTGCCAGGCACATCATCGCCAGATCTAGGCCACCCTTGGCGCTGAGCGCTGGCTGACAGGGCTCTTGTTTTAGCGCTCTACGTTATTTTGGCGCTCTTGTTTTAGCGCTCATCTAGAGTGAGTGCACGTGCGAAATGCATCTGAAACCAAAAGGTAAGACATTGAAATTTCGAATTTCAGCCCATCAGCAAGTGCTGGTAAGATGCGGCAGTAGCTCCATCTATGACTTGAATTCTGCTGCTTTGCCAAATATCTGTCTTATCAAACATTTGATGTTTGTGGCGACGGCGCTTCAGTGGCCGCAGTGGCCGCAGTGGCCGCAGTGGCCGCATACACGCATGCATCGTGTATAGATGCTGGTGCTTGGGCGGCTGCTCTAACACACTCTTGCCGAAATGTGACATGAGTCAAGCAACCTGTTGATGGCAAAGCGAAAATTGGAAAAACGGACAAAAAAATAAATAAATAAAAAGGCAGAGCAGCAACAAAAATTTCACGTTAGAGCCTGTGAAGGTAGTATAACCTGCATTCGGCTTGTCACTTGTCATTCTCCCCGCTTGACATATTTACATGTAACCACTGGTACGTATAATAGGGCACTGATTACTAGGTAGGTAGTAGTACGTCGTCTGAGCTCCCCCAGAACCACAAATCATGGTACTTCCCATCAATACTATCCAACAATGCAATACACGCTAGTAGGATAGCAGCAAACGACCAAAAGCATTGAACTTATCGAGATCCGTGTTCGCGCCTTGACCTTCACAATGGCCAGCAGCAGGAGACACGACACGCATCTTCCATCGCTAGTGAGGCCTACTTACAACGACCACCACGGTGAAAAAAAGAGAGAAAGAAGGAGGAGGAGAAAATCTAGCCGTTTGAAGTGAAAACTCCGTATTTACAAACAATAGCTAAATCGACGAATTTACCAATACAAGTAGTGTGATCCAACATACACGTACATAATCACCCTTTTGAGCACATCGCTCGCTGAATACATGTACATCCTCCATCCTCCATGTCGATGTAACTGTACATGGTATTTCCTAATCTGGACAGCTATAGCTTCATGTTAGCTCTTCATAGGTAGTATAAAATATACCGGTACATGTATAGAATAGGTAGCCGTTCACATTTTAGTACAACCACTTTCCCCATTTCACTACTACCCGTTGGTTCGATAGATTACATGTAGTTAGGTGGCAAGGCGTTGGCCGTCACAAAGCGGAGTTGCGGAGCTGCTCCGTAGTGCTCCATGCTTGTGGCTATATTTGATACTTTCGGTGGCCTTCTTATAAAGGAATATGTATTCCTACAGGGGTATGGAACTTGGAGGTTGATACTACATGCATGGTAAGTTCTGTGGCCATTGTGGTTGGATCTCGGCCCTGTGTATGGAGCACCCTGGAGGCTTTAGTCAATAGGCAGAACTCCAACGTGCATTGCGGTGCATGTAAGTACATGTATCCATGTAGGAGTGATGTTCACTGTGACTCAATGCTCGGTACTTTTCCTGGCATCAATTGCCCGGTTCATTGATCCTATGTGGATATACCTTCTAGGGAGGCAACAATGGGCAAACAAACATGTTACTGTGATATGCCAATCCGGCTGCAGCTGTATGCGAGCCCCAGAAGATGGCATATCCAGATTGATTTTAGATCGCTGGGCTATCCCGCCAACTCATTTGGCGCTTTCTTCTGAGCCTTGCTGCACAAGAGTGAATCCTCAGCGGATTATATTGGGCAGCTGATTGATGGCTCGCTTCCAAATAAATTAATTATGATGCTGTCATATTCATCTCACTGAAGCGGAAGTGGTTGCGGATAGCAATCACACAAACAGTCACTTGGTCACCGCTTTTATCGACCAACACTCCTATATTTCTGATAGAAAAGTGAGATACTGCTCACTTGAACAAACACTCACCTTGTTATACTAGATGTATCCATATCCACCCCCTAGTGGTGTGGCCCACATGAAGTTGGCTTCTAAAACTCGATCAAATAAGACGAATCCTGAATGGTTTTCTTTCTCGGCTCACGCCGACTTTGTAGATTGTCTTCTGGCCATCTCCTTTCTAATATCGCAAGAGCCGCTATCATATCAAGGATATGACGTTCTTTTGCGTTGATTCTAACGCTTATCCTCTCCTGGCCGTTGGGTTGGTCATCGCATTCACAGTCTATGCCGTCTATCAGGCTGCGCTGCCCAAACCTCTGCCGGGAATCCCATACAACCCAAAGTCAGCCCAAAGATTCTTCGGAGATGTGCCTCTATTCAAGAAAGCAAAATACCGTCGACAGTGGCTATGGAACCAGCCACGAGAGCATGGAGGCCCAGTATCTCAGGTCTTCTTATTCCCTTTTCGCCGACCGACTGTACTTGTGACCGACTACCGTGAGGTTGTGGATATCTGCTCGCGACGATCGAGAGAGTTCGATAGGGGTACTAGGAATAAAGAGTGCATTGGGGTGGTGGCTCCAAATTTTCACTTCACGATGCAAACTGCAGATCCTCAACTCCAGTTTAACAAGAAGCTTATTCGAGATCTAATGGCACCCAAGTTTCTTAAAGAGGTTCGTCTTAACATTAAACGTACTTACGGGTAAGGAATTGTATTCTAAGAACAGCGTTAGGCATCGGCACCTCAAATATATGAAAAGGCTATCGCTCTGATCGCATTGTGGAAATTGAAAGCGTTCAAAGGGTATGGCAGACCGTTTTCAGTGAGCAATGATCTCTATTCAGCAACACTCGACATGATATGCGCTGTTGCATTCGGAATGGAGGACACAAGCTCTGCTCTACAGCACGAGATTTCTCATGTACAAACCATAAGTCCTACCTTTCCTAACGTCAAGGGCGAGCCTGCTTGTTTCCCACCAGCTCCTGTCACACCTGAACTCGAAGGTCTCTTCAACATCCCAGAAATGGTGTCGATAGCTCAAGCAAGCCCTTTCCCTTCATTTTCGCAAACCCTCGCCCTTCTCAATCCAAAGCATGCGCGAGCTCATTGGAACAGGAAAACCCTGATAATGCGCCAGACAGACAGGAGTCTGCAGAGACTTACTTTGGCAGGCTTACCTGAATGCAAGAGTGCTCTGGATCAACTGTTATGGCGAGAGATGAATGCCGCGAAGGCGGCTGGACGACTACCAGATTACTATTCACCTGTTATTCGAGACGAAGTAAGGCAATCGCAGGTACTTTATTCCTGAGAGCACGTATGCTAACGATACGCGATCCATACAGCTTCTTGGATACCTTCTTGGCGGCCACGACAGTACAGCCGCTACCTTGTGTTGGTGGGTGAAATACATGTCAACCTACCAATCGGTTCAAATTCGATTTCGAAATGCGTTGCGACAAGCTCATCTTGATGCTTACCAAACATCTCGACTACCCACGATAGAAGAAATCGGCAATATACCTGTTCCATACCTAGACGCCGTCATGGAAGAAACGCTCCGATGCGCCTCAATTGCAACTCTTATCGTCCGAACGTCAACTTGCGATACGCAGATCTTGGGATACCAAATTCCCAAGGGCACAGACATAATGATGTCGCTGACGGGCCCATCAATTACGGAGCCTGCTTTACCAATTCGTGAGATGTCGCGCTCTTTGGAATCACAAGAGTCCAAAGACAAAGTTCACGCCTGGCAAGAAGATGTATCTCAATTTAAGCCAGAGAGGTGGCTTAAACTGGTAAAGAATACCGATAGCGAGGAAGAAGAAGTATTTGACCCGCGAGCTGGGCCAAGTCTTGCCTTTTCAGCCGGCCCTAGGCAATGCTTTGGGAAAAAGCTGGCATATATGAAGCTGAGAGTGGTGATGACGCTGTTGATTTGGAGCTTTGAGTTCCAACAGCTTGATCAGTCTTTGAACGGGCCGGATATTATAGAGAAGCTAGTAAATCTGCCAAAAGATTGCTACGTCAAGCTCGTGGGAGCGTGATTGGGGCGGTACCGCTGGAGTTGATGGTGTGCTTAATACGTATACCCTTTCATCCGCACGATGCTTATAACTGGGTACTTTAGAAGCATTTTACGTATAAGGGATATTTCAGAAATAACAACGCCATGATTTTGTCAGCTTGCTACCTAGCATTTATGAAATTCAACAAAAAAAAAAGTCTAACTATTTTAATAAAAGCAGTTTGCCTGTCTATCTCTAGATCCATTCCGTTTACCCACAATTACCATCCATATATGCCTAAATTATTTTAATCCGGTATGTGCAACATCCTCATGCAGCCTCAACAAGCGCAATAGGTGCAGCTACTAATGGCTCTGCAGCCTCAGCTTCGCGAGCCTCGGCCCATCTGTTCAGAAGGCTCAGATAGCCTTGCCAGAAGACGTTGATAGCGCCAGTGAAGAGGGATCGATACTCCAGCGGCACAAAGCTGAGGCTAAAGGCCATGACAAAAGGCCAAATTTTGCAGGAATTGATCCAGCTTGTGAGCAAAGTATCTTGGACGCGCTGGACAGCGCCGCTGATGCCGTCACCTGCGAGCAAGGCTTGCATGCTGAAGAAGTAGATGTTGATGCCCGGGGCAAAAATAAGCTGATTAATGAATATTTTGACTCCTAGAGAGAGTGCACGAGATGTGTAGTTAAAATGTTTGGCAAGGAACATGAACCTTTAGAAGTGAAAGGATGGCTAATCAGCATGACATTTTTGTGTGAGGCTCAATAGCAGAGCAGTCATCATTGATGTTTTTGACTCACCATGAATAAGCGGGAATAGCCGTACCGGCTCCGATAATGATATTTCGGACTGTCCGCGAGGGATCGTAATCATCATCGTTCATGCTCTGGGCGCCCAAGTCGGCAAAGAAGAAGATGAACATTGAAGTTATCGTCTGAGTCACATACGGCCTCTTTTTCTGAGATCGCCCGTATGCCTGAGCCGCGCGAGTTACTGGCCCCAGGCGCTGCCATAGTGGACGAGAAATGACTGCATTTTGTGTTGTTGTTGCTGTTGCTGTGGCCAGACTGCTGCTTGGTATTTGTTTTGAGATTCTATCCTGAATCTGTGATGATGGCTGTGGTGATGAGGAAGATGACTGGGCACGGAGTTGGTGCCGTGGCCGGAATGCCAATTGGAGCTGCCGCCGGACAAGAGACCGGAAAGGAGACGACGCCATGCCTGGGGAAGCCTTTTTCTTCGTCTAGTAATTTTTTCTTCCTTTCTTTTTTTTTCTTTTTTTTTTTCTTTTTTGTTTTCTTCTAAAGTTATTGTGTTAAGCCGAGAGTCTATGTGACATCATGAGTTGAATGATTCAACTTCTCTCACCCGGGCCGGGAGGGTGAGATTCGTCGAATTTGAGCAGCACCATTATAAATAAGCACGGATCAAACCCGCGCCTTTCCTTTACTAGTTTTCTCTGATAAGGCGTCGTCGGCGTCGGCGTCGGCATTGCCATCCCGAGGCCAGCCATTTGTAAGCCGTAATAGGAAATTTTCGGACCTGAGGGCTCAAGCCACAGCTTGGTTTGAGCCGGAACATAGGCTCGTATATTAATTGGCATGTACTCCGTACCAATGCCGGCTATGCCTAAGCAGTCTTCTTCGAATTAGCTTTTTTCTTTTAAAGGCTGCAAGACTAAGATTTCTATTTGTTACCGTAGATCTCGTTTCCATCGTCCTTTGAGATGCCTGCCGTCGATGAGCCCTCGCTACCCAGGGCGGCTATACTCAATCCCGACATGGAGCCCGCAATACTATTTACTAGTATTATGGAGAAAGGCAGTTATCCCATCCAATAACTCGACAGTTGTGAATTATGCAAATCGACATAGGGCCCGGCACAACGCGTTACGGACGAGGACTAGCCTCAAGCGTTAATCCCAGCAGTTGCTTGGAGAAAATCAGGAGCTTCTTCCGCCAAAAGCTTCCACCCCCCCTCACCGTAATAACCTCCCAATTAGCGTGGAGCTTACAAGCAACGAGCTTCCCTTTGTCGAAAGTATCCATCTGTCTCATTATCACTGATTAGGAAGCCCTGCGCAGCCCGTCACAATGAGCGACTCCAGCTTGACTGAGACCGAGACTCAGACGAGCCGGACGGCGGCCAGCCGGTCCACGCCGTCCGTCAGCGGCAGCGCCGATACTTGCACCAGCCCAAGTGGCGGTAGCAGTGCAAGTGGCGGTAACTTGATGATGGACGACCTCTGGGTCGCGCTGCCGAAGCCCAGCCAGAACCACGCGCCGGAGTCGCTGCCGGACCGCATTCGCAGGATCAGGGTCGACCTGGAGGAGCTCGAGGTCTTTTACAGCATCTCTGTGTCGCCGGGCCGCCACGAGCGCCTGCGCCGGTACTTCTCAGACGAGCTCAAGGCCCTGTTCAGCCTCGACTTTGAGGCCATGAGCCAGTCCGACAAGGTCGACTTCCTGCTGCTGCGCAACTTCCTGCGCCGCAAGTCCCACTGGCTGTACGCCCAGAAGGAGTCCAACAAGGAGATCCAGCGGCTGATCCCCTTTGCCCAGCTCGTCACGGCGCTGTGCGAGGCTCGTCGAGATGTCGACCCCCTGAACAATGAGCGCGTTGCACAGCAGCTCGACGACATTGCCAAGCTGGTCGGCCAGGTCAAGGAGGGCATTGAGCATGACCGCATCAAGATTTCCAAGACGGCTGCCTACAAGGCTTCCAAGACGGTCACCGAGCTGCGCGGCCATCTCCAGGAATTCTTCAACTTCTACTCGTCGTATGACCCCATGTTCGACTGGTGGGCCTCGGCGCCTTGGAAGGCCGCCGACCTTGCACTGTCGCAGTTCATTCCGCTCATTCAATCCAAGTTGGCGGGCATGCATGAAGGAGAGACGGGAGACATCATTGGCGAGCCAATTGGCAGGGAGGCCCTGATTAACGAGCTCGAGGCTGAGATGATTGTCTACTCCCCTGAGGAGCTCATCAACCTCGCCAAGGAGCAGTTCCAGTTCTGCGAGGCCCAGATGAAGACTGCATCCGTCGAGCTTGGCTACGGCGATGATTGGAAGAAGGCGCTGGACTCTGTCAAGAAGCACTTTGTCCCTCCTGGCGAGCAAGCAGGCTTTGTGAAGACGCTGGTTCGTGAGGGCTCTTCCTTTGTCAAGGAGCACGATCTGGTCACCGTCCCACCACTGGCGGAAGAGGTATCCCGCATGACCATGATGAGCCCCGAGATGCAAAAGGTGGCGCCCTTCTTCTTGGGCGGACCGCTGATCATGGTCTCTTACCCCACCGCCGAGATGTCACACGAGCTGAAGAAGATGGTTATGCGTGGCAACAACAGACACTTTGCCCGCGCAACGGCATTCCACGAGATGATTCCCGGACACCGCCTTCAGCTCTTCATGTCCGAACGATACAACAGCCACAGACAGCTATTCACGACACCGTTCAGCATCGAAGGTTGGGCCATGTATTGGGAGTACGTGTTCTGGGAGCGAGGTGACTTCTTTGAATCGCCAGAAGACCGCATTGGTACTCTGTTCTGGAGAATGCACCGCTGCGCTCGCATCATCTTCTCCATCAAGTTCCATCTGGGCCAGATGACGCCACAGGAATGCATCGACATGCTGGTCGACTGGGTCGGCCACGAAAGGTCCACGGCTGAAGGAGAAGTCAGAAGGTCGTTCAACGGCGATTACGGCCCCCTTTACCAGGCCGGCTACATGGTCGGCGCGGTGCAGCTTTTCGAGCTGCGAAGGGAGATTTTGAAGCACGGCCACATGACTGAGAAGGAGTTCAACGATTCGTTCCTTAGGGCCAACTTTATGCCGATTGAGCTCTTCCGAGCCCTGGTTCTAGATTTGGAGCTGCATCCCGACTATACACCCAATTGGAAATTTTACGAATGAAATGATGAAAGTGAAGCCCCTTGAATCACGAAGTTAAGCCTTGAACGATCAGAAACGGAAAGCGAACAAAAAGCAAAATTGAAATTGAAATTTTTTTTTTTATCTCGGTTTGGATTTGGATTGAGTTTGGACCCTCTTGTTTTTTTTTTTTTTAAAAGAGAGAGTGTATTATATCGCGTCTGCATGCATCTGCTCTTGATCTCGTTTAGCAAGTTTTCGTGTATCGCGCACAGCCACAGCAAACTGCATAGCGAAGCGATAATTACATGTAGTTAAACAACGGTTTTCTTTTTCTTTTTCCTTTTTTTTTTTTGTTTGGTCTCTAAAGGTTTATGATGAGAAAGTTTTTTTACAAATCAGCTGTTTACTCAAATATATTGATTCCAAAGCATCTGTGGTATTCTTAATTGATCGCTAAGGTCGACCCAGGTCTGAATTATAGACAATTCTATACTATTAAACATAGATAGGCTTAAGGAAGTGCAATGCTGTATATTCCTAGGTATCAGTTACATGACAAGGTTAAAAAAACACACATAACGAGAGTTCCAATCCTCCCTCTACCAAACGCCAGATACATGCTCTTCAAATGCTCTAAATGATTGACTCTCATCCACTTCAAATGTCTACCTCATCTTCATTGAGGAGCTCCAAACCGCTGTCGTATCTTCTCTTCGATCTCCTAGTTCCCATCTGACTCGGGTTGCAAACAATCGTCCGTGAATCGTCCGATTCTCCCTGAATAGTGGCAGCACGTCCACTAGCAGAAGCCCCATGAGAATCTTCAAGGAACCTCTGACTCAAGTACAAAACTCGCTGTAGTTCTTCCTTCATTGAATCCATGGCGTCTTTCGCCTTCCTCCTCTCCTCTTCCATCATACCCCTCATCCCGCTATTTTCAGCCCGAAGAGCATGAATAGTTTCGCGAGCAACCCGCAACGACTCAGTAACTCTATCAATCTCATCACGCAGCTCTGCGACCCGCGTATCACGAACGGCGAGAGCCGCGCCGTGCTGCTTCCTGATAGTGATCGTTTGTCGGGCAAAATTAGCCTCAGTGGAGCTCATCTCGTTAAGAAGCTCTGCGGTTTGAGCGACTGCCTCTTCAATCTTTACTTCAAGCTCGGCAATTGTGGTATTTTTGGCGGTGAGTAGTTCTTCGCTTGACTTTTGCTGAGCAGCATGCGCGTTTATTGATTCACGATGTTCAGTCTCCATGCGCTCTATTAATCCTTCGAGCTCTGTTATATCACGAACGTAGCCATCAACGGCGCCTTTGAGTCGGTTGTTGCCGATTTCAAGCTCCCTGATGTGACTGTCTTTTTCATCCAAGGCACGATATGTCTCGGTGAGTTTGATATTAAGCTCTTCCATGACGGAGATTCGTGAGTCAAGCTGCTTGCGAAGAGAACGTTCTATTTCATGATATTCGTCAATCGAATCTTCATCTTCCCTTGTCTTCCTTGACAAGGTTCGCAGGCGATCCAGTAGTAGATCCAATATGTCGGCGCCATGAGCGGTGACAGGCAGTGTGGGCTCTCCCGGTGCGAGATACTCCAGCTCAAGGCGGGCAGATCGAAATTCAGAAGCAAGCGACATAATCATCTCGCTGGCATCGGTGCCTGCGAAGCCTAATTCGCTAATGGCATTGGTAAGATGTGCAACTGCTGCTGCTCGTTCGGACATGGTTTGTAAGAGTAACTGGACCTGGTTCTCGATTGCTTCGAGGGAAGATGACGTCCCTTTTTCCCTCAGAGTCCCCCCTGATAGTGCATCGCTTATGCGCGCACCCAAGGCGTTATACGAGTCCAATGTTGCTGTCAGTTTCTGTATTTCAAATTCTAGGGATGCAATCTCGTCTTCTAGCTGCTTCTTATCTGCGTCTGGGGAATTCAGCCGCATCTCAGTATGAGCATCCGCGGTTGGTGACACATCCTTAGAGAATGGCGATACAGGCCTAGTTGGGCTTGTTGCGGGAGGAGTTAAGAAGGGAGGTCTCGCTCGAGATGGCGTGTTGGTCTGCGCAGCCATATCATCGAACTGGTCCTCATCTTGAGCCATATCCATGAGGTCATCCGTTGATGCAACACTTGGTGTCGATGGCCAGACGCAGCTATAATACTGTGTAGCTTCCTCGCTTGCTATACTTTTTGTCGCAAGCTGGCCTTTGAGTTCTTTTACTTGCTGCTCCAGTTCCCAAATCCGTTCTGTGTCGAAGATCATGGTGGCATTTTGCATTCTATAGATTTCCCTGTCACGAGCTCTGAGCTCGGCCTTGAGCTTGGTAATCTGTGCTTTAGCCAACTGTTCACCGCGCCGTTTCTCTTGGTCAATTTTATTAAGCATATCGCGGAGGCCATTGCGGCGCATCCGGCGCTCAACCCGGCCATCAATTGTCTGGTGAAGATTGACAGCCGCAGGTTGGCCATTTAATCGAGGAGCTGAGCCAGCACCGCTTGTCGGGGCGGTAGCCGACCGCCTATTCGGGGCTGTAAGAGATGTGCGGCGCACCATTGGAGTAAGACTGCTCGAATATACGGCAGAGCCTGGGTCAGAGTGTCGAGCGCCTCTCTTTCTTCGGCGGGGAGTCCTTGGAGCAGCTGATGGAGCCTGAGGCTCTTCCGATCTGACATTCATGCTGGTGCTGCATCGCCGGCCACGGCGTAACGCAGTAAAAAGGTCCTCCATTTTCGATGGATTCTGCGGTTTTTCTGCCTTCTTTCTTTTTACTTTCACATCAATCACTCTTGAGCGCGTAATAAAAGCTTGAACCGGACCAAATGATGGGCAAACATCACGGCATGGCACATTGGTACAATTTATGGCACCACCAACGTCCAAACAGCGTCCAGCATAAACAACCCACATGAATGCATACTCGTACGCTCAGCCTAGACCGCGTCAGAGACTTGCCCCTCATCTGTCATGACCGTGTTCGCGCATAGATTCGTGTAGCCCTTGCAGCCAACCCATGCCCAAGCCGGACCTCCTTTTGTTTACATTTTGCCTGCTCGAGTTTAGCGCCCGAATGGATCGGCCAGCCGGCCCCGCTGCCTCCGGGACAGCTCTCTATTTTGTCTCAGACTAGATGTGTGTCTCTCTAAGTGTATAATATGCTACCGGTGAGGTGAGCTTAAAATTTCAATTGAAGCGCGTTCGGGAGAATACACGAGAGGCAAAAATCTGTGCGTTTTCACTGCCTTCTGGTGTAAAATTAGCGCGCGCCCATGTAAAGATTATCACGATGATTATATCCAGTCACCCATCAGAGAGGAGGTTACACACACAAGTATTGCGGTATTGAGTGTGGGCATATGCACAAATGTGAATCAAAGAAGCAGAGGCTGAGACAAAGGCTAGTATTACGAGGAAATGCCATTGTTATTGTTATCATGGCATGCCGCCAAACTGAACTAACAAGAGGTGGGTTCCATATCGCAGAGAAGAAATAAATGCAAGTACCATCTGGCTTGCTTAACTCTGTGCCCCTAATTTGAACCAGTCTTAGAAATAGCTGTGTTGACAATTCCATCGATCTTCCACTGCCATCCATCGGCATCCAACCTAAAAACAACAATATCGCTCCCGGATTTCGCATACACGGTCTTGTTATCATTTGTCGCAAAGCCATCAAAATTCATGTCCGAGCCAAATCCGGACCCTACAATCCTTGGGATGTCAATACCCACTCGATTCTCTTGAATGCTCCCTCCTGGATTCATATACAGCAAATCGAACTCATATGGGAGCGTCTGCGCCGGATCTTTGCTTTCGCCATGGCCAGTGCGGACCCACGCTAGTTGACTTAATCGTGAGGATAGCGATATACCTTTGCCATCAGAATCTATATTATAAGCCCCAGTGAGTATTGTTAGTATGGCATTGACGCAACAGATCATCATTCTCAAAATGGCCTACCTAAGAAAGTTTTGTCCAAAAAATGGCACTCTACTTCTTTCTTTGAGGACGCATGAAAATCCACCGAACATTCCCAAGGTGTTATTTCTTGACTCTCTTCAATCGCTATCAATAGTCCACTGAATGACCCATCGGAGTCATGCCTCTTGTTCTGCCAATCACCTGCAATGGCATGGCCAAAGCCTCCCCAATCTCCAATCTTGTGACGCCCCGTAAAGGAGCCAAAATCGACCGAGTACCAATTATCATCGTTTTTGGCATCTTCTGACATTGCAAGCTGCAAGTTGCCGTCCGGATCTTGATACGACAATACCACAGCATTTGTGCCATGTTCGCCTCGGTGGAACGCTGCCGACAGCATCGACTTTTCATGCGCAGCAATACTTTTTCTACTACCGGTGGACATACCCCCAAGTCTCCAGCTACCTCTCGGCTCCATAAAGACATGTGAAACAGTATTGTCTTCATCAAGATAGAATAAATGGGCAATATTGGCGTCATCCGCCACGGCAGCCATGGGAGTTCCTTTCTTCGCTTTGGGTGCATCTTCAAGTAAATCCTCAATACGTTGTCGACTTTTGAGATGAGGTTCCCCATTCGAGTAAGAAATGGATCCCGCGCCGTCTTGCCAAAGTAGAATTTCCAAACTATCTTTGCTATTTTCGCCATCCACAAAGACTGAAGCGAGATTCGATGACGACAAAATAGGGGACGGACTTGGAGAGAGAGACGCTGTAGTCGCTGTTGTAGTTGTAGATGATAGTCCGATCTTGGATGTAGTTAATGACGAAGAAGTACTACTCGTCACATTTAACACGCTTGTCAGAATTATAGGAGATGTAGCCACGGTCGTTAGTATTATCGTTTCCTTCGGGCGCGTCTTCATCATCAAAGCTGACTTTCGAGTCAACCTTACTACCACAACTATGCAGCTGATGAACGCCGAAATTACTGCCATTAATATTGTAAATGGAAGCATTTTCTTCTTATAATACCATGGTTTTCGAGGAGGATCTCTCTGTAGCTGATAGTAACGGTCTCTCGCGGAGCTTGGCTGTTCCTCTCTGGATCTCCCCGAGGGGCCTTCCACGGTTGTTGAGAGAGGCACTTCAGACATAGTGGGTTGACTTGGCTGCTGCTGCATTATGTACGAAACATCGAATATCGGCATCATTTTGTAAGATGACGATGACGCCACTCTACTGCAGCTTTTGGAGTCGAGCTGGTGTCGTCTCTTAAATGTGTGTGTGGCAAGGGAGCTGCAAACTTATATACGAGTGGAACTGAGAAAATCATGATTAAAAAATGGGATCGAGAGCACAATCAGCGTTAGGTTTTTATTTACTAAAAACATTCATATATACGTATATCACGGTGATGAAATGAGTGATGAAATGAGTGATGAAATGAGTGATGAAATGAGTGATGAAATGAGTGATGAACACGCATCTGAGCCGCCTCTATTAATCATCATCACAAAGAGCAGGTCGAAGGGCTCGCATACAGGTCCATTCCGGACAAAAAGTAACAGTGATGTTGGTCACTGGAGGTTTGTGTGCACACTCCCTAGTATTAACAATATCCGACACACGATACATGATCAATTTCGAGAGTTTCTCAGCCGCCGAGGAGCTGTCAAGAGCCATGAGCGCTTCAGGCGTTAACCAGTCGCTGAATTATCGAATGATAGAGGCCATTGCGAGACAGAAGCGCAGCCATTGCTTGGAATGACTGCCTGAGGCGATGACTAATACAACTGAATCTTTGCCTTGAAAATGGTCACAAAGGGCGCTGTGACGTTCAGAGCCTGAGCGAGTTTCGCTTCAGCTCACCGAGCGCGGCCCAGCCCCCATAATAGCCGCCTGACTAGCCTGTCACCGTCCACTGCCAGCAGCGCCTTCAATGACATTAAGGCGTCCGGATTACCACCGATAGCGCCTAAAGCCTGTGAGCCAGGCCCATAATGCACGGATTCGTGACTCGTATTAAATCTTCAATTTCCTCAACCTCATGTCTGCATAACTGCATACATATTACCTGCTACCTGCTATTCCTGCCACTAACAGCTATTTACAGCAGCGCAACAACAAGCCCCATCGCATCCGAAAAGAACAGGAAAATGACGGCGGTTGCAGGGGCCGAATGACGCATGCAAGCAATGTAGTAGCCATGTCTGCGCCAGCACGCAAAGTCAAGTTCGTCGCGTCAGATCCCGCTCGCGGCGGTTTGCCTGTGAAGCGACGGCAGGTCCAGCAAGCCTGTGAATCGTGCAGGCGGAAAAAGGTAGTCCTACGCCTTGTTTTTATACGGGACTCGCAAGTTTTTTTCGAGTTCCACAGACGTCCATGTCGGCTTTTTGCTAACGGCGTTGTGCGGTTGGCAGCGAAAATGCAATCATGCGGAAGACGCCGCCGCCGATGATTTCTCACTCGAGGATCACAAGGGTCTACCAGAGGCGTCACCTTCGCAGTCCTCGTGAGTCCTTGCTCACAGTATCACCAAAGCATGCGTTAACCAGATCCAGAGCCTCCATAGCGTCTCTCACGCCGTCGGTTCGTGCGAGATCGCTTGCCGGGGAAGACGGCGTGCCGTCAACAGCCAGGGTCAGTCTAAGCTCTGACCTCTCTCCCATCGCACGGCGTTCTCTTCCGACGGGCTTCAATCATGGAGAAATCCCAGCAAATGCGCCTGCTACTCCCCAGCTTGCGCCGGATGCTGCCAACAGACCGCAGTCATCGCGCTTCGTGGGAGACTTGAACCCAGAAGGCATGTTCATGGAGGCTGCCGTTCCCAACGTGACTCGGGCCTCGTCACAGAAAGGAGACGTTGGCATTTGGTTTCCAGCTGCCACGACCGGACAGCAGTCTCAGTTCATCACCTCTCGCCCCCCGCCTCTCATGGACAGCTTTATGCTTCCGTTTGTTCGAGAGCACTGTCTGTCTTGTATGCCCCCTGAAGAAGACTATGCCAAGTTGAAGGCGACTTTTCTGCAGAAGGTTCATCCCATCTTTCCCGTCATCCCGGAATCTGCTCTTAATGGACCTACCGATAACCCTGCCCACATTGCGCTCCGACAGCTCGCGTGTTTGGCAGCCGGCTCTGATCCAGAAATGACCTCGTACCTGCGGCTGAAAAACAAAGGCCCCGGTCTGCTGCGCCCTGCAGAATTCTCTACCATCCTCTCCTCCTCAGTCCGTGCCATGTTGGAAACCAGTATTATTCCCGATCGAGTGGTACACATACAGGCACTCACCATGCTGTCCCTCTACACTCAGCCCACCTGCGCTGAGGAATCCGATTTGCCTGCCCAGCTTGGCGGCAGAGCGATACACCACATTCAGACTCTCGGCCTGCATCTTCTTCGCTACGACGGGCCGAATTATGGCGACTTGGAAAATCTTTTCTGCGCAGTCTGGGCGCTGGACAGAATTAACGCTGCCATGTATGGGCGCCCATGTTTGATCCACGAGCGAGATATTGGAGCGGATCTCGATGCCTGCATCAAGAAACGCCCACCTGCCTTTCGACTATTACTATCCGTGGCGCAATGGCTGGATAAAGTGGTGGAATTATACCGCCCGGGGCCTAGTGCCCAAGTTTCGGGGTTTGATAAAGTGGCATATATCGATCTTCCCGTTCTAGAAGCAATGATTGTAGACGCAGATGCGTTAAAAGTCCCGGCATCGCTCATTGGTAAGCTCTCCATATCGAATGGTTATTCTTCTTTTTGCGTCTAACCAACTAATAGCTACCATTGAAACATTCTACCATGCCGTCATAATCTTGTCGTGCAGGTTGCCACGGCCAGGAACAATAATCGCAGCCTCAACATTGCCGCCACCCTCCGCTAATGCTCGCCGCTCCCTAGCAGCCGAGCGCATTGCATGCGCAGTACCAAGAGACTGCCTCAGTTCCCTCCCCTTTATTCCTTACGCAGTATCCCTCGCTCTAAGTGTCGAGTATCGAAAGATGAGACACAGCCGGCTGCCAATGTTTCGCGCACGGGCAATGAACGCTTTCAGACGGAACTGTGATCTCCTTCGAGTTTACGGAGATCACTTTTGGAGTGCCCGCGTCGTCTCCGGCCTTGGAGAGCGCGTGTTGAGAGAGATGGAGCGCGCGGCCAACACGCTGGCCAAAGAGCTCAGCCCTCAGCCGGCTGACGTACCAGCCAAGTTGACGGTTGATGAGCAAGAAGGGTCAACTGCTACACAAGAGTTGGGAACAAATATGTCATCGGGCGACACTACAACTATCAATTCCGCCGCGGGCATTGATAATGTCGTTGACTTTTCCATGATCAACTCAATCTCGGGCCAGGATGTTTTTGGGCATATCGATCCAAACTTCAACCTAGACGCGGTGGAAGATGCCCTGGAAGCAAATCTGGATATTGGCCTCCCCTTTAACTGGGCAGACTGGGGTCAATTTGCTTCATATTAGGATGGATAATGATAATTCCACTACGTATGGTAGAGTTGGTTCGAAAGAGCTCTGATATAAGTAATTGCTTACTCAGTGTATAAATGAGAGTGCTTCTGCGTAGAAAGAAGTGAGGATATCGGCTATCTAGGAAAGGCGTTTTGAGGTAGCTTGTTTTCAATATCACCAGCGGATCGATTTGTCAGTTTGTCAAACAGATTAGGCGTAACAGGCGCTATTAAATAACTTGGGCGTATGAGATTGAATGAGACCATTTTACCCTTTTCATTGCGTGAGAGAAAAAAAAATTGTTAGGCAAGAGTTGTTCATGTGAAATGCCAAAAAGAAAAAACTAATCTTGTTCTCCGATACTGGGAATCGAACCCAGGGCTGCTCGGCACTCGAGTAATGAGAGCGAGCGATGTTAGCCACTACACCATATCGGATGTGTTCTTGTTGAAAACGGCAAGCCTATTGACTACTATAGAGCGGGGCGCCTGTCGAGCTTTGCCAAGCTACCATTTTTCTAGGAAAGCTGCCTGCAAGCACCGTCTCAAAAAGTTGTTCAGAAAGTTACTGCATATATGATCTCAGAATATCAGAGCTGGGTTGCTATGCCTATGCTATGTAGGACTTCTGGACATTCATTACCACAAAAAGAATCAGAGCAGGTAGCGATCAATGAGTAGAGAAAAAAATCCGGAAATTTGGTACATGTCTTGCATCGAGGGTATCAAAGTATTTCATTCATATCGGCGCTGATGTGTCCTTCACGCCTAACCGTCCATCATGTTGATATAAAGCAGCAAATAGCTATGCGGCTTGCATATGCAGAGTATGAGCCTTTATGTCAACATGTACTGCGGCCATTCTTTTCGAGCTTTCCTTCCCCACATCCTGGTGGTATACCGTATGCATATATGGGTGAGCAAGCGCAAGGCTTGGCGGTTCCATGGATGCCGTAAGATAGGACCAAGATTGCCCTTTGGCGCGCCTAGTCATTTTGAGCAGAGCCTCAGGGTGTGATGCTTCACTCTGACTGCTCGCCCAGAGATCCGCAGGGCAGCCATGGTAGGGTTTGTATTATTGATTGGGTGCGGTATCTTTTTGAGTCGATACCATTACGATCGGGGGAGATGTTTGAGGATCTCGTCTCGGGTGCACGGCCTGCTCATTCACTTTGTGGGAGGCTTATTAGATATATCGGTTGGTCTTCCGCGGGCCTGGTTTTTCAGTTCGCCGAGAAAATGTTTAAGAAATCCGTCGGCTCGGCCTCCCGGGTTCGGATCCGCTATAAATGCATCTTGCCGTCAGCCCAAGCATTTCACGTCATGCGGCGCTCCTAGAGAAATCAATGGCATCCTACCTGTAGCTTCTCCTGGTGCTAGCGGCTCGTGTGGATTCCGGCCGTACTGTTTCTCGTTGATGGCACGATGGATGCGGCCGACAGCCCGGTGGAAGCCTGGCAGGCGGAGAATCTAGAGCCAGCGTTAAGCAAGTGGCGGTTCGGCGGGAAGGGTTTGGCTGTGCACCTACAGATTCCACGATTCTATCCTCAAAGGCCTGGATAAGGCGCAGAGCATACCAGTATGGCGACATGGTATCTGCCGTTGCTATGGGGGGGATCGCAGCATTGGGTGGCGGAGGAGAGAGGGAGGAGGAGGTCGCGATTAATAATGACGGGCAAAAGTTGGACGTTGCTGATGGGTAAAGCTGCATGTACCTCTCCAGCAGCGGTTAGCGGGGGGGTACACACGCTTTCACATGCGCGATGCTGCAGGATAGGTACCCTGCAATTGACGATGACCACGGTTGGAAAATGAGAAGCTCTGTTGGAATGAATGCGATGAAGTGCTAATTCACGCATGATAATTTTCTTTATTTTACAAATTCTTTATTTTTTTTTTTTGTTATTTTAAAAAAAGAGAACATGACGGGTATTGATTGAACGGCGCTCCTTGTCAAAACATAAAAACACCACATATTGAGTGCCTGTTCCGTTCCATGATAATTTGGTAAATCTTAGAGTCATCATAATCCATTCAAACTAAAAAGCCCACTGTTGAAACCAGGCAATGGCCCCTCCTTTTCTTTCTTTCTGTTTTCTTTCTGTTCCATCTTAATGTCCCCAATATTTTCAACTATTGAGCAAATGTACCGTGGAATGGCTCAAGGTAGTCGTTCTTGCCCAGGGGGACACCCTCCTTGCGCAGAATGTCGTACGCAGTAGTCAGGTGGAAGAAGATGGTGGGCAAGAAGTGGCCGTTGGCGTAGCTGACGCCGGGAATCTCGACGGTTCCGCGGCTGCCCAGGCCAAGGGGCACGATCTCGGCCTGGCGCTTGTTGATGAGCTCCTTGTCGGCGGCGGCGAGGATCTCCTCGGCCTTGGCAATGCGGCTGAAGCAGTCGGCGTAGCTCTCGATCTTGCCGTCCCAGGCGTGAGGCTCGACGCCCTGCAGACGCGCGGCAATCTTGGTCGAGGTGTCGGTGACCATGAAGACCTGGAAGGTCAGGGGCAGCATGTCCTGGTAGATGGAGGCGGACAGCAGGCTGGCGCCGTTGGGTGCGGCCTCGCCCTTCTTGAGCACGTTGGAGAGAGACTTGAGGGCGTTTCTAGCCACGGGGATGGTGGCGTCGTAGAGAGAGTAGCTCATGGTGGGCGATGTTGTGTGATTGGCTGTGTTTATCTTCAATGAGTTTCGGTGATGATAAGATGGAGGTGGTTGGTGGTTTTGGTTTATCAATTTCCATCAATCGACGGCGGGAGCTCTCTCAGACATATATATATACTTACAACACATGCACCTACATACCTAGTACGTATATAACGAACCTTACCTAAGTTACGCAGCAACACTCCATTCCCCCTCCTGAATAGGATGCAGGTGGCCTGGTCCACACGCCGCAAGTGCTATGTAATGGAAACTGGCTATCACACACAGCTGAGCTGCGTTGCGCCTGGTGCTCCATGCCGCTAAGCAGAAACTCATGCTCCATCCATACCGCTTGCTCCCACGCTTGCTCCCACGCTTAGCTCGTCTTGCCGCATTGAGGCAGAGGTGCGTAGCAGGCAGCTTACTAATTAGAATCACATCGAACCGAGTTCCGCTCCTCAGTGCGGCCAAGCCAAGCGAGATGCCAATCCCGTGGAGCACAGAATGCAGCAGAATATGTACAGTAGGTAGCATGTAGAGAGTGCCTAGTGGGTATACAGTGGCATTGTCCCGTCAGATGCTACGCTGCATGCCGTGCATTGAGGGGAAGAGCATCATCGTCCAGCGGGCTCAAAAGACTTTTGCGGTGCAAGCATGCCCGACGACCCGAGAGGAGGCTCCGACTCGAACGATCTACGGACGAGATTCAGGCGATGTTGGCTGCAACAAGGGGCCAATCAGGAGTCGACGGAGTTTGAGGCGACCGGGATCCCTCCCTGTCACAGTGGGAGGTCGTGGCCCATAGCTCGGCACTCGGCCGTCCATCACCTCTCAGTTCAATGACAAATGGCCACATGCAACGAGCTTCTCCTGAGACGGCTTTGCTCAGAGGTTCGAGTCGCGGAATTACGGGGCTGATTACTGATCAACTCGAGGACATGAGGCAACTTTAGTCTAGCTGAAGAAAGCATGTATGCGGATCGTGTCTTGGGTCAGATCGCTTTCGCAGAGCAGAGCAGAGCAGAGCGATAAGACGGGGACGATTAAAAATCCAAAGCCGTGCTGACCTCTGTCTGCATCACTGATTAGCAATCTTGTTACACTAAATTACGCTAAATAAACAAATAAGCAAACAAACATAAAACTAGATGCTACTGATCCAACATGCAACTTGGCATGAGACATGACTATGGTACAAAGGTTTCTGAACATGGTAGTACAATCTTGGCCTTCATACACACACAGTTCGAAGCAAGACATTTTAACACGGCAACTTCTTCACACCAGCCCCAACGTCGCGTTGAACCTTTCCACCACCTCTCTGGCGCCTGGCAAAGCTGAAGGATGGGCAATCAGCTTGTCCAATCCCATTGCCTGCCTGCCCTCGACACTAGTCCACCGCCGCAGCATCTCCTCCGTTGGGCGGCCAATATGTCTGGACTCACCCTCGCCGCCGGGGAAATCAGGTCCCGGTGTGCCTGCTAAGAAAGCCTGGCGCTGCCTTGCCAGATACTGAGCATTGAGCTCGGTCACGGGGCAGACGGGAATGTAGAGGACACTGGAGTCGGAATGACCCCTGTGGACTTTATCCACGGCGTGAATAGCTATATAACGGTGAGAACACCAGCAGTAAGTATGTTGTACAAGATAGGAGATGAAAAGGTGGACTCTAGGAATGGAAACTTACTATCGCAATGCCAAGCCACAAATGCGCCGGGCTTAATTTCAGGCACGTGTGTCATGGTTCTTGAAAGCTCCAAATGAGGATGAAGCTCATCATTAAGCTCCTGTCCATGCCCAGGGAAAGCACCTTGTAAGTCACTAGTCATATCATCTTCGCCAGTGAATGCCCAGTTCTTTTCGTCCAAGAACCGATCACCAATCTTGCCATCATCAATCGGTCTGAAGAACGGCCTCAGAAGAGTGTATGCTGTTGATAGCATCAAGGGGTATGTCAACAGTGTGCCCTCTTCCGGTCCTACTTGGCTCATAGAGACCCAGCCCTGCCATGTTCTAAATGCACTGCATGCCCCTAGGCCATTGTGAAGGTCGTTGACAGCATCGACTCTTCCGGAAGCCTCCCAGGGGTCGTAGCTCTCCCAGTTGCCTTCGAATACCTTATCGTAGACATGTCCACGTCCGTATCCGTCCTTCTCCCAGCGTTCGACGCTTCCGCCGTCGATGTGGGGGCCGAGGGCAAAGGCTGCATCGCCGGGCTGTCGGATGCGAAGCCTGTCGGCATAAGAAAGAGGGATGTCGAGAGAGATTGGAGTATTTGGTGATGCGGAATGCCAAAAGTCTGACATGAGATACTTTTGTACCTTTAGCATGGAAGGATGTGAGCGAGCTTTGATCTGTGGCTCAGACCAGTACAGCTCGTATACTTGAGGGTCATGAGGCGGGAAGGCTATATTCGAACGTTAACACCAGCCATTCTCCAAAACAACAGATCCAATTCTCTCTTTTGACAAAAATCTTACCTCTCGTATGGGGGTTTTTGTGCACGTATTCCTCGACGCGCTCCTTATATCCTCGCGCTTCCTTCTCCGGAATTACACCATGCACGACGACAACTCCTCTCTTCTTAATCTCCTCTTTGACTTTACTATCCAACCCATTATCAAGGTCAGCAAACTCTACTTGGGGAATAACACCCGTCCCCTTCTTGGCAATGATTTCATTTTCTTCCCGCAGCGTCCGCAACAATCTTTTCCAGCTAGCGATGATGTCCTTCTCCCGATCCCTGACCAGATCCAACTTCAGCTGTCTGAAGCGATCCGGCAGCGGCGCCTGCTCTGCGCCAGACAGCGAAACAAAAGAATCTGAGATATCTCCCGTTCTCTTTGTTGCCGGTTTTGATGTCTGCACCGTCGCTAGGCAGCGATGCAGACGGGGCAAGACGGGACAGGCCTTTTTGAAGCTTGAGCGCAGCAGCATCTTATATATATATCTGTGTAAGAGATGGAGGGGCACAGTATAAAAAAGTCACGGACTTTTTTTTGAGATACTCGTGCGAAAATTCTCAACAACAAAATAAAGATGCCACCACACACGATGAATTGAAAAAATTAATTTAAAAAAATTGCATTTGTTCGAAGGAGCCAACCTATGTCTTTTATGAATGACAGAGACGATAGCCGGTATTACTGCTTTGGGGAAGTCCGCGCCCCGCCGGCGGAAAGTTTATCTCCCTCCACAAAAGTAAGATGGAAAAGTTGGGGAACCTTTGTACTTTGTCAGTAATGGCCTGATTGAGATTTCCATTGATTTCGAGAATGCTTTGGGCGCAGTGGAATGCAATAATCCTTTGTTTTTGAGCGTGCTGAGACAAGAATTGGTGCTACTTTTAGTGCATTGCGTGCGAGAGAAAAAACCTGTACAAAATCCATCATCATTTTTATGAGAATCGAGGAGAACGTACTACACAAATCATTCACACCACAACTATCTACTATTGGAGAAACGAATCTAATGCAATCCAAACTTGTATTGAAAAAATAATCACATCTCTTCTTTAATACATCAGCTCATCATCATTGAAACGTTACAAGTTCGAAAAATCTACGTCTCTAGCTCTCCCGTGATATGACGGAGTGCCCGTCTTGGAACTGATATCAGATCCCCCCCTCCCCCCCATTTATTGGGGAATCCCTCAGCCGTGTAACAAGCCCCATCCTTCTGGCCGGCACGGCTGTCGACTATGCACTTTCATTGATCACATGTGTGATTAGCATGTCCGAGCCCGGAAGTAGAAAATCAATCTAATTCGGAGACATGGAAGGAAGAAGGAAGGGAGACACCCAAAGAGGAAGAAGAAAGATAGCAGAGGCCCTCAGAAATGACGAGCTACTAGCTTCTTCATGGCGTCATTAGAGTAAGAACTACTAAATTGCTGGCTTCGTTTTCTCTTCCTTACATCTGATAGGGACGGCTACTTATATCTGGTCACATGGGACAAAGTATGTGCAAAAACCATATAGGCTAAAAAGTCGTGATGTTCCATTCGGTCTCTGAGATAAGATGTTTAAAATAGTTCGAGTGCCATATGCCGGGCTTTGTATACGTGATATAATCCAGAGGGCGTACTGCCTGAGAGAACAATGTCTCATAGCCTCGGCTCACAAGCCTCATTTATAACAAGCCAATTGAGACATTGACATTATCTCCTTCCCTTATCTGCTTGGGGACATCAGTCGATTTTTGGTATCTCCCCAGACCGCGTAATTCATCCTATTAATTAGTTCTTCTTTTCCACAGTCCAAATCCTTGACAAGGGGGTACAACGTGATCCCAGCTTATCAGATAGAGCGAGAGCGAGAAAGAGAAACCTTGTATATATACCTATATATACCACGTTTGTTTTCTTAGCCTCGGCCCAGCTTCAGCCTCATGTTTCTCTCAGCTGGCATTGATCGTAAAATAACATGGCCGCATTACCAAATGTGGTATCCCAGCAGGGGAGAGGAGAAGAAAAAAAAAAGGGCTCCCTTTTAATTTATCAGTAGTATTAATTCCCACGGCAAATTAGGAGAATTACCCCGATGGCTATAATTTCGCCGGCACTTCTATTTTAGGCAAATCCGCTCCCCACAACTCCAGCCACGACAAAGGTGAGGCTAGTAATAGTATAAGCAAATCAACAACCTTGCCCAAAACAGAGAGCTTCCCACACCCCTCATCAGCCACACCACTTTTCTACATGAATTAGCATTATAGCCTAATGTTTATGGATATCTCATCGTCTCGATCTCATCGTAAGTCTCACTCATCCAGCCCATCTCGCACATAGTAGGCCCCCCCCCCCCCCCCTCCCTCTTTCTTAGAAGCCTCGCATCAAAATCTCATCTCCAGCCCCAACCATGGTCGCCTCCTCCTCCTCCTCCTCCTCCTCCTCCTCCACAATCAAAGTCTCCCTCCCTCATCTCGCCCAAGTCATTGACCACTCCCTCCTCCACCCAACCCTCTCCGACGCCGAGCTCCGCGCCGGCCTCGCCCTCTGTCGTGACGCCTCCGTGGCCTCGGCCTGCATCAAGCCGTACGCCGTGCCCCTCGCCCGTTCCATCCTCGCCGGGTCTCCGGTCCGCATCTGCTCCGTCGTCGGTTTCCCGCACGGCTCGTCCTCCGCCTCGCTCAAGATCACCGAGGCCGCCGAGGCCATCGCCTCGGGGGCCTCCGAGATCGACATGGTCATCAACATCGGCAAGGCCCTCAGCGGCGAGTGGAACTATGTCGAGCATGAGATCGAGGCCGTCAACCGCCTGGTCACTGCAAAGGGGGCCATCCTCAAGGTCATCTTCGAAAACGACTTTTTGCAGGATGAGCACATCATTAAGCTCTGCCAGATATGCACTGACCAGGGCGTGGCGTTTATCAAAACAAGCACGGGTTATGGCTTCGTCAAGCAACCAAACGGCTTTTATAGCTATCAGGGTGCCACGCCGCACCATCTCAAGCTAATGAGGAAATATGCCGGCCCAAAGGTACAGATCAAGGCCGCAGGGGGTGTTAGGACCCTGGACGAGCTGCTTTATGTACTATCACTTGGAGTGACACGAGTTGGTGCCAGTGCCACTGTGGCTATCCTGGAGGAAGCCAAAGCAAGAGGCATTGGCGAGACTGAAGTTGAAGTCGAAGTAAAAGCACCCCTGGGATTGCAGGAGGGAGCATATTGACGATACCGCTAGTAGTTTTAGCAAGCGATGCATGAAAAGGTAAATAATACAGAAATGGAATTATCTATTAAAAAAAGTTATCACACGTAACTTCGCAATGATGTGCATGCATGGCTTCATTATCTGCTCTCCCTTTTACTTCTTTCGTCCAGTCCTGGGCAGCACCAGGAAAACTCCAAGGGTACCCAAGAACAGAAATAAAAAGGTAGTATGAGGAAATGAAAAGGGGAGAGATAAGAAAGGCAGAAAAGAGTAAAAAAGCATAGCCTAGCCGCCCAGAAAAAAAAAGAAAAAAAAGATAATCTCAAGCCGCTAGCCCTGTGTCCTTTTTAGGTCCTCATGTATCCTTAACAGCAACGGCATGTCCATACACCAATTCTCTCCAAGCATAACAGTATTCGTGATTTACAAACAAAGATACGCTATCATTAGAAAAAAAAAAGAATAAAAAAAATGTTCATAATGCAAGCCTGAAGTTCTTAATTGTTTGGATTTTTGTTGTTTCTGCTCCGTCACCTTTCTCCTTCATAAAGGCTCCTTATTCGGTGTCTTGGTTAGAGCGCCTCACTTTCTCTCTGAGATCCCTGTTTTCATTTTCCAGGCCGCCAAGCCGTTGCCGAGCGGCCTGTCTGTCCTGGTTGCGCCCTTCTCGCTCCATTTTCAGCTTGTACTCCATATCCCGGAGTCTCAGCAGCCAGCGGTTATCGTTGTTGACTGCCGATCCGTCAGAGCCTGTGGCATCCAAGAGTCCCAGTCCAGTTCTAGAAGACGATACCGGAATTCCCGAAGAGGACGGGGCACGCGCCGTAGACGATGCCCTTCCCTTGGAAGCGGAGCTATGAGAACGATCGCCAGCGCCGCGAGGAGGTATCGGTGACGGTGAGCCAGCACCGATTTCAGACCCCCCGGGCGTTTGATGGGCCGCGCGAGCACGAACATCATTAGCAGTTCTCAGCGTGGCATTTTCCACCTTAAGCTGACGATACGCCTCCTCAAGGCGCATCATTCGACTTGCCGCTTCCTGAGAACTCAGCGAGCCGGTGGCAACTGAGTTGCGAACCATAGTCTCCAGCCTATCAAGTTTCTTGATCCGCACGTCCAGGTTGTTCTCTAGAGCCTGGTACTCCCGATAAAGATCCTTCTCGACTGCCTTGATCTTTGTTTGCAGTGCCGCAAACATTCCCTCGATCGTCTTGACAGCGGCAAGAAGGTTCTTGGAAAATCCCGGCAAGCGACTTGCAATGACTTCGAGAGTAGGGACTACCTGCCGGTCTACTAGCGTGTTGTTATTCGCCCACTCCCGACCACAGAGGTTGCTTAGTTTGTGCCATAAGAGAAGCAACAGTTCGTTTCTCTCCAGTAGCTGCTCGCGGGCCGTTTGTTCTAGCATGGCAAGCTTCCGGCGATCCTGGCCTCTTGTAGCTTCTAGTTCGTTAATACGGACGTCTTGTGTGCTGGCCGTTCGGGTGAGATGCTGATGTGTCTTTTGGAACGACTCATATTGGGACTTTGTGTTACGGTGAGCAACGCGCTCCTTTTCGAGCAATTCGGTGATTTTTCGCGTTTCCAAAGCGTGTGACTCCATAAGCGAATCACGCTGCTTGATGATACGGTCTTTCTCAACCAACGCTGCTTTAGAAGTATCAAGCTCGCGAACAGTGTTTTCAAGCTCACGCTGCATCCGAGCAATAGACTAAACAAGAAAAAGGGCCCGGTCAGTACAAGAATAAAAAGATGAGAGAAATGAGCGTGCCATACCTTTAGCAGCGAAGAACGGGTGCCGTTCAGGTCACCCAATGCTTCCCTCAGGTTATTCTCCAATTCCAGCAACCTCTCCTTCCACTCTGTTGCCTCGACCTCGCGAGACGACAAGTTCTTACGCAGTCGCCTGACGTCGTCCTTGGCAGTGGCATTCTCGCGTTGAAGGTTGGCAAACAGTTGTTGGACATCTGCCTCCTTCTTAGTGGTAACGTCCTCCCATTGCAAACGCTCCTCTTGCATGCGGTTCTCCAGCTCCTTGACTCGTTCTTTCTCATCCTCCAAACTTCGCTCCGTATTAGACATCGCCGCTTCTAAATCGCCAATCCGAATTTTGTCTGCCTCCTGCTCTTCCCGAAGGAACGAGATTTCGCCTTGTGACGATTCCTGCTGGACGGAAAGACGCTGGTTCTTTTCATTGGCTTCGAGGAGCTTCTGCTCCAGATCCTCAAGCTCCTTGTTAGAGGATTCTTGCTCTTTCTCCAAGTGCTGAATGCGACGGTTTAGGTTAGCCTGGTCTTCTTCAAGCTGTTGGATGTGTCGAAGCTTGTGTTCTTGCTCGTCTTCCAGGCCTAGGAGAGCTTCGCTCATCTGTCGCATCTCCTTCTGCAAACTTTCAAAATTTTCGGATCTGTCGTTCAAATCGGCCTGCATTCGCTGGACCTCTGCCTCCAGAGTATCAATCTCCATCTGAGCTTCGTTGCGAAGATCCTCAAAGTTTGCTTCCAATTCACCATGCTCCCTTAATGCTTCGTCGCGTTCTGACTGTAAAGCAATGAGATCGTTTGTGGCGTTATCAAGCTCTTCCTGCATGCTCATAAGAGCCTCCTCGGCCTCGCGCTTTTGACCAATGGCCAGTTCAAAATCGGCCATGCAGCTCTCCAACTCTCGCTGCAGATCCTGATTCTGTAACTTCACCTCACTGAGCTTATCTCGCAGCTCAGCCAATTTGTTTTCTAGCTCTTCACGTTCTGCTTCATCCTCTGCTGACAGCTGCCTCGTCCTATGGCTACTTCTTGAACTCGGTCTTTCATGACCGCCGGCGCGTGAAGCTGATCGTTCCAAGAGACTGTCGATAGTAGAGGGGGCTGGGCCACCACGACGCTGAGCCATCTTGAGATCTTCAATCTCCTGGTATAGGCGCTCCTTTTCACGGTTTCTAGACGTCAGCATTGAAGTCTGAGCCCCAACTTCACGACGAAGTTCAGCGTTCTCATGACGGAGCTGTTCACTCTCACGACGCAGCTCGTCCACCAAAGTGCTGGCCGCACTAAAGTTAGCATGCGAACCATCCGCCTCGCCAGATACGCTAGACATGGGCCTGCCTGGCGAGGCATTCCGATCCCTTGGCTTCTTGGTGATGTTGTAAATGTTGGTTGTGTGATGCATCATCCCTGAGCCAGCACCAGACATTTCCTTCTTGAGTCGGAAAACCTCATCTCGCAGCTTCCTATTGTCCTCATCGGACTGCTCCCTACGCGCGGTCTCCTGTTCCAATAAGTCTTTCCAAACATCTGCCTCCTCTTGCCGGCCATAAGCATCTCCAGAACGCTCACCGAGCGTCTTGACAATGTCCGATAGCTTCTTCTTCTCCGACTCTCTATCCATAGTCTCGCTTCGGAGTCTCTCGATTTCTGTGGCATAAGTTTCGACGCGCTCTCGCAAGAACATGAGCTCGTCTTCTCGCTCTTGAGCTTCTTCGTTGTACATCCGGGCGGTCTGGTCCGTTGAAGATGCAGCACTGCGCGCCGTGCTCGGCCTTTCTTCGTCTTCTTTCTCTTTCTTTTCCAGCTCTTTGACTCTTTTTCGTAAAATTTTATTATCGCGCGTCGTAATGGCGAGATTTGTCCTCAGTTCAACGTTCTCGGAAATCATTTCTTTCAGTCCTTCTTCGGACAAAGTGTCCAGCCGTTTACTCAAGAACATCACCTTGAGCTTCAGGTCGAAGTTTTCTTTGGATAGCCGTTCAATTGTGCTACTCTGCTCCTTTAGTGTCCAGTTCTTGTTGCCACCTTTGCCCGGAGCCTTTGAGCTACTGGGGGCAGTGGCCGCGGATACGGACAATCTTGGCGTTTGTAGGCCATTTTCGAATTTGAACTCTTTCGCAACTGAATCAGGGACGTGAACATTCTTGACATGCTGGGCTATGACTGTATCTGTAGGGGCTGTGCTGATGCTATCTTTGGTTTTCGGTGTCACCATCTTATAGCTGTCTCTGCTTCGCGGCGGAGTATTCGCCTCAACCAGCGGTTCCAACTGGCGTGTGTTATCTCCAAACTCGTCAGTACCCATGCCAGAGGTCATGCTGCCCATACTTATTGATCGCAGGAGCAGGTTAGATGGTGCCCGAGGCATACCCATATTTGGCACCGCTCCACCGGAATGCAACGCAAAGTCCAACCCCAGTCCTACAGTTCCCGTGGTATCATTCTCCTCCTGCAGCTCGGGATTAGTGGCGAAGGATGAAGTTGAAGATCGCTGGCTACTGAAGCGGTTGCTGCGCACATATTTAGGACGCCTGTTGCGCAGGGCAAGTCCAGGATTGCCACCGGCATCAGCGCTTTCTGAAAGAGGCTGAGACTGAGAGCCATCTCGTGCATCTTTACTGTGTTCTTCCAGTGTCCCAACTCTAGGGGTAACTTGATTGCTATGATTCGAGTTGGCAGCACGCGAGATGGACCTGGCAGCAGCTGCTGCCGCAGGTGAGGAGTCGAAGCCTTCTAGGTTCGATGTGGTGTTGCTTGCTCTAGTCAGGTCTTCTTCAGACTCAGGATGAAAGTCAAATTCCTCCGTGTAATCCTGCCCTGGTTCGTATCGTGGCTCGTATCGTGGCTCGTATCGTTCCTCGGGTTTCGACCGTGACGGTTTGGGCTGAGCTCCGGGCAACATAGGGCTCTTGGAAGGCCGAGAAGGCGGCTTTGAGGGCGAATCGAAGACAAAAGTATCGTCAAGGGCTCCCTCAGGGTTGGCAGAACCCGTGGGAATCGGCGACAGAGATGGCAGAAAGCTAGACTCGTTGTCCTTGAAATGCTCCCGAACTGCATCCTCTGAGAGAGTGTCGTCCGGATTCAGGGTCGGTTCCAGGGCTGTTGTTTCGAGATAGCTCTGCTCTCTCTGTGACAGAGCGGGCGATCCCCCGCCAACACTAGGTCGAGACGAGCCCTGCGGCTGCGCCGAGGCTGGAGAGAGTCTGCTGCTAGGAGCTATCGTGGTATGCTTAGGAGGCGCAGGCGCATTGCCGTTCGATTCAGATCGCTGCAGCGGAGAGCGCGCGCTCATCGTAGTCGAGCCCGGCGAGGGCAACGGCTCTGTTCTTTCTGCTGGACTTCTCGATCTGCTGTTGTCGGCCTGGACGCGCCTAGCAGCGGACGACGAGAGCGACTTGGGCTCGTGGGCGGTGTTCTCATCCACGCCGGCCATGTTGCATCTTGGGGGGTTTTCGGGCTGCAGGGGGCTCAACCGAGGCTTGAGAGCTCCGCAAGGGGGAGAGGGAGCTGTATCGCCAGTGACAGATATGTGGTGTAGACAACGAAGAAGCTGCAGAGAATAATAGGCGAGTGACTGCTGGCTAGGCGGATATGTTCCTCAGCTGGCTGCGTGCTCGAGCCTCGTCCAAAGCCTGATCAGCAAAAGCCCGTCGCAGGGCAGCAGCTTGGTGGCGCCAGGTGCGTCGTTGCTAGAGCCGTTCTCCCGGCGCCTGCAGCTCCAGCGCCTGCACGCGCTAACGGCGCGGGAACCAGTGGAATTCTAGAGCGAATTAGGGGGAGTGAAATGCCGCGTGCACCGCCTGTCAGGGGAGCCCCGCAAAGCGTTAAATAGGCGGTAAGGGTTCCAATGCTTTTAAGATTGGAACAAAGGCGCTTGGATTGGATGTGATAGGTTCAAGTTCAAAGTACATCAAGTACCATATATTAGTACCTAAGTACCCCTACTCAACATCAATTTTTATTCCATGTGGTGAGATCTCAGTATCATAACAGCCTCAAACTATGGAGAGACAAAAGAAATTTGGTATTATCAAAAATAAGAGTAAGAAGTGAAGAACAAAGGAAAGCAAGAATCAAAACCAAAAACCAAAACCAAGAAAAAGCAATGCCAGTAAAAAGTAAATGCTGGTTTGGTACGGCAACATATTTCCACAAGACCTGCCACTCTTTTTACCAGGTATCAATTTTTCAAATTGCCTGTCGTCTGCTAGTTTTCGTTACAAGCGGACCATCACCGTAATTTATTTGCCGATATGGAGAAGCGTAAAACGACTTCCACGCCAAACGCCGCAGGCCTATCCAATCCTGAATTGTTCCAACTCATGCATCATCACACTCGATTATCGCGAGAAAAAAAAAATGGGAAAAAATGAGAATGAAACGGTGGTAAAAGAAGAATGGGGGGAGAAGAAGAAGAAGAAGGAGAAGAAAGGAAGAGGAAGAGGAGGCGAGGGGAGGGGAGGAAAGAAAGAAAAGTCATTACCACCACCATTTCCAAGTCTTCTCCAATGAAGGGTCTTTGAGGATGTCATCAACCCATCCCAAACTTTCTCTCTTGTCGTCAAGCAGGCGAGCGTACTCAAAGAGCAGCCTCAATACATAGACCTGCATGTCTTCCTTTCGCAGCACTAGATCAGCCCACTCCTTGCCCTCGGTAGCAATCTTTTCTGCCACTCGGTCGTGGCCGTTGCGCCCCTCGTATCCGAGGAAGTACTCCATGATGCCATAGTAATCAAGGAAACGGCTGTCCATGGGAACAAAGTGCTTCCACGCAACCAAACGGCTGTCGTGCCACTCATGCCAGATGGTGGCTTTGATAGGGAGAGAAGTAGATCGCAAGAAACCAAGATAGCGGCCGGAGAAGGAATTTCCGTCAATATCCGGGATGTACTTTGACTTGAACTGTTCTCCCATCTTTATTCCCTTGGTTGGCTTAAAGTAGTGGCCAGTGTAGTTGCATTTTCCGTTTTGCGGTGGCGAACAGCTAAGATCCGTGAAGCTGATGTTGGACCATTGGTTAATCCATGCCCCCAGCTTGCGGTCCTTTTGCGCCTGCAAGTTGTATTCCTCGCTCGGCAACGCAAAATTCTCCGCCTTCTCTCCTCTTTCAACACGTGCAACTGTCGTGCCGTTGTTCATGGCGACAAATCTATGGCGTTGGAACCCTCGCCAATTATGTACCGTATTCTTGCCGCCTGTTGCAACACCGCGCCAGATGGCCTTGTTTTCTTTCTCCGCCCATTCAACGCCATGGTTATCACCGCCAGTGAAGCGCTCTTCCTCGTTCCAGTACATGGGAGCGGGTAACAAAATTTCGTTATTGACTCCCAATTTGGAGCCACCAAACATGGGGAACAAAACCTTGGAGGCCGATGTAGAAAGCGGCTCAATGAAGATGCCCTCCAAGGCCTGCAGATCTGGCTGATGGCAAATCTCCGTAGACATTGTAAAGTTGGAGACGAACCCCTTGTACATGTGGGGTTCGGCGTATGTCAAATTGATCGAAGGCATCTTATCGGCAGTTTTTAAGAGGCCCTCCACCTGAGAGGGACTATCCGGAGCACAGCCACGTCGAGCAATAGCCCAGTAGGGTTCTAGTTTAAAAAGACCTTGTCAATATCTTCCTTCGAGAATTTTTTTTTTTTTTTTTAAAATAAAAAAAAAAAAAGAAAATTAAAGAAAACAAAGGGAAAAAATCATTTGCTAATGAGTTAAGAGACCGCGTTATGGCAAGTTTAACTTACGTGTTTTTTCCCAGTTCTTGCTGCGCGTTTTGACCTCGGGGTCACCAGTGCCGGGGCGAGGCAGTTGCTGGAATTCGCGAATGACGTCTTTAGACTTGGGTATCTTGATCGTCTTGGAAGCGTTCTTCATGTAGCCGGCCATGTCCTCCCAGGGAACAACTAGTCGGGGCTCATCCATGGCATTCAGCGCGATATCCATGTCAGGCAACAAGTGATCGATTGTCTTGATCATTTTAAGCCAAATCTTGGTCCAGAAGAAGTCGCTTTTAGCGGTGGCATTGCCGTCTCGGATGTTGATTGTCATTTCAAAGTCCCAGGCCTCCTTACGGATCACGGCGGGGTCAAGACCCCAAAAGGGTTGGAGGTCTTGGTAGATTCGATCAAAGAAATCCTCGACGATGATTGCGTTCTTGGAGCGAGCAAATTCGTACCACTTGTCGAAGCCGGGCGGCGGATGGCGGCCACGGCGCTTGCGATAGGCCTTGGCAGCCTCTTCGACGGTTTTGGATTCTTTGGAAATGAGCTCGGCGAAAGTCATCTGGGCGTCATACACCAGCTTGTCAATGGGGTGGCCGCCGCTGGTGGGAGGAGCGCCGATGGGGAAGGCATCTTGGATGGGCTTCCGGCCAGGGGAATTCGGATCCGTGGCATCTGGCGATGGCGACGACGTGAACAGTGGTGTTTTCGCGCCTCCAACAGGCGCAGGGCCATTGTAGTTTGGCGCAGGATTCGGCAGCGGACGGTTTGGCGCGGTCTGGTCAAATGAGGGCGGCAGACGGGAAATATCTGGCGAGCTGGGGCTGAAGGTGTACAAGGCCAGCAGGAAGATGGCCGCTAAGACACCGTACCGCACGAGGCCGGACGGCCGCCGCATCGGAAATCCGGGCGTCAGCAGCTTGACCATGGCGATGTTGAGTGGCTTTTCGAGACGTCGCGGGTCTGCCAGAGGCGTGGTGTTGTCGCAGCAAACGATGCTCCAACTATGGCAAGGTCGTGCTTTTGGCAATGCTTGAACAGTCCTTGAAACAAAAACGGGGCGTCGGAAGTTGTTCGCTAAGAAGTGAATAGCGTCGGCCGCGTGTTGCTGGGGTTTGGTGTTCCCGCGTATGCTAAGTAAGTGATGACGGAGGGGCAGGTCTTCTATCCAAGAGAAATTGAGCGCTCAGCGCATCCGGGCGCGCCAAGGAAATCCAGCTTTTTAAGATTGTGATAACGAGCGACTTGGTCTCGAGGGACGCCAGACTTGCGAGTACAAGGCACTGTCGAGCCAAGGATGATTGTGGCGAGCACAGGGAGGTCTGGAGGAGACGCTGCGGACAGGCAAGGGCGGGCAGACTTGGGATTCGGCGCTTTGGAGTCGCTACAGCTGCCGCAGCATCGTCTGAAGAGCCGTGAGGAGAACAACGAGCAGCCGCGCAGTCCAGGAGCGGAGCGAAGAGGTTGAAGAGCCAGAAGTCTAATTTCGCAGCGCTGCCCGGAGGCGGCCAAATGAGCTGGGCAGACGCTTGCGGCAAGATTGGCCACATTGCCCACTGATTCGCTGCTTCGCAACGAAGCTACGAGGTGAACCCGCTGCCAAGACCCCGTCAGCGCCCACAGGCTCTGTAACCCCTGGCACGATTATGCTGCTAGTGGTTGCGCGGGGGGGGCCTCAGCGTGGCACCGGCTCTCTTCAGTGGCCTGGGCTCAAGCGCGATAAGGCTACCCGCTATTGCGTAGCCGAGCGAGCGAGCGAGCGCTGGCTGCTAAATGAAACACGACGACGGATGTCTAGCTTGCGGCTCGATGGCTCGATGGCCGCTGATGGCACGGCTTCAGGACGGCGATGGTGACAGGCCACTGCATGAGACAGCCTCGACAGGCCATTGTGCATGCGCAGGCAATTAGAATTAAGCTATCGGGCTAATGGTGCATTCCCCTCGGCTAATCTTCACCCTCCAAGGCATCCATCCAGCTCCCATTGGTACGACCCAATATTATAGACTCCAGCTCTGCTACCTAGAGCGATGGTTTAGTATACATGTAGTCAGTATAGAGCTATTGTTGCTGTTCCCTTGCGTCATTTGCCCTGGAGAAGAGGGGAAGCAAGCAGATACAATCTGCCTCTCGCCAAAACCCGTTGCCAAGGCGTTTCTGAGTTGCATTTCCAGCGATGGCCTCGCTAAATGAGCTGACGATCACTCCTCTCCTAGCCCCAGCTCGACTATTGCGAGCTCCACCTGCCTGGCCCCCCGGGCGCTGTCGTGACATAGCAAATACTTCATTGGAGACTTTTTGGCGGGTTATCGGCGAGCACGCAAGCTGGGTGTGGACCGCATTCAATAGATTCTGTCTGTACGTCGAGTAAGTCGAGGTAGGTAGACCAAGGCATCCTCCAATGCCACAAGCAGCTGAGCGCGCGCAAAAGAAAAAAAAAAAGGAGAAAAGGAGAAAAAGGCCATCGGATTACAGATAGTCTCTTACACTATGTACATACATACAGCACACGAGACCATTGGCGTTTAGGGGGCAGACGGAGCCTTTTTTTTTTTTTTTTCCAAAAAGGCTTGCTCAACATTAACGCGCGTTTTGCTCTCCCGATTTGCCGCTATCCGCCATCCGAGTCAGCCGTGGGTTTTCTCGCAAGGAAGACCTTGCATACTGTATCTGGCTAATTGCGTGAGTGGCAGATCAGCAACATGAGACCAGTATACTACTATCCGTCCTACTTCATACTATTAGTCGTCGGTACTATGTATGCAAAATATTCCTCCCGCCCACGCGTGGTTTCCAGCCGCCCTCCTCCCCACCTTTGGCTCCTTTGGCTCCTTTGGCTCCTTTGGCTCTGCTATAAGTGGCTCGATCAGTAGAATTTTCCAAACGGGGTAATCCATATGCAGCAGACTACTCGGCAATTGCATCAAATTCGTTCCATCCTACAGAATACTAACCAAAACTGGCTGCATATGCGCGTACCGACAAGCGCGAGCGAATTCCAGCCTTACTTAGTATTTGCCTTCCATCCAGGCGCGGCAAAGCCAACTGGTCAAAATAAGAAAATAATAAACTCGCTGCAAGACAGATCTGCCGCCACTCTCGTGACACCAGCTCGATTGCCTGGGCTCCAGTAGCGCAAAAGAAGTGCCGAGCGCAACTTGCACTGGACCACGGCGCGGGCAAATGAGGTTCGATTTGGCAGGTCCCGGGACGCTTATAGCGCTCAATTGAATACCGACTGCCTAAAGGGGGACAGTTTTCAGCGATTGGCTTCCATATTCTGTCGTCATCGCGCCGATAAAGGCCCCCCTGTCAATCACTGCTTATCGAAATGCCACGGCGGGTTTTGAGAGGATTCCCGATTGGTAACAGCCTCTGACGATGAGGTCAGACGGTATACAAGAGTGGGTATCGTGATGTTGCACAATCAGCCACTGTCATGAATAGAATTTGTCTTGTGTGGCCTTGACTATCCATGCACGGTCTTGAGACATCGGGAAATACCGAAGCTGCTACTATATAATCTCCTATACTTTGTTTGACTCGTAGAAATACTGTAGTAGTAATAATGAAAGAAGCCAAGTCCCAAAAGAAAAAAAAAAAAAAAAGAGAGAGAGAAAGAGAAAGAGAAAGTAAGCTCTGTCACTTTAATGGCCCCGCTTCTTTCTTTTTCTCTCTCTCTCTCTCTCTCTCTCTCTCTCTCTCTCTCTCTCTCTTCCTGTATTGTTCATATCATCTTGCTCTCCGTTCAACATGCAGGTACAGTCAAGTAGTCGACTATTACTGTACAAACAAGCGCCCTGCCCTGTGCGCAGTCCGAGCAGCACCATGTAGCAGTTTGCCACCGCCCATTTAAATCTCAGAATATCGGGGACGATATTTATGGACATGCATACTGTTACCCACACAGCTATATGTGGGCCTTGTTAATGCCTTCTCTGCTAATAGTTCTTGCTGCTTGGATTTTCCTAGTCAGGGGCCGAGTATCATGCTTTAACTGAATCGGGCTGAGGACTAAATCTTTTCTTCAGATATCCAGGTTCATGGCAAAAGTCAAATATACCTGTATTTTCCAGACCAATTTTCTTAATAATTTAACGGCGTCTAGTTATATAGGTAGTCGCCAAGGTTACTAGAAATTTATCCTGGCCCGTTTTCCTTGTCTTCCACATTGACGCAAATTCTATGCACCGGAGTATTGGGCGAAGATGTCCAATTTTGAAATTGTTTGAGAAGTGCAGAGTATTTTGACAACCATTCATCATATGGCAGTTTCTTAGACTTGGAGGTTAAATGCAACACCTGTTTCAATGAGAGGATAAAGAGAAATTGTACACGCTATATTTCATGATGAAAGTAACAAGTATATTATGCACGAGGCTACCATAAAAATCGTTAATTTTCCAGTTTTACCAGAGCTTAATTGAATATTTGTGGAACATTATCCCACGTGTTGAATAGGCTCGAAACGGTGCCTTTTCGTCCGGTAGCAACAACATCGAAGGGATGAGTATTTGTCGGGACTTTACCCTGCCAAGTACCACTATATAGAGTGTACTCAGTTCCTGGAATCTTGTTCAAAGGCTTCATCTTCACTTTATCTTGAATCCACGGACTCAATGGGGCAGTAGCATTTAATGGCTGAGGAACGATGAGCAAAACATCAGAGAAGTCTTCAGCATCCAAGACCTAAAACGATAATACATTAGACATCGATCTTTAAATATTAAAGAGAATGTAAGATTAGACCTACCAAAGCGGTTATATTGAGTTGTGTATAATCAACGTTATCGACAGTGATTACGCTCTGGTTGGACAAACTAAACACAGGTTGAATAGCATCTGAAAATGGGAATCCGGAGCCTCCGTTTCGGTAATGTATGGTTTTTCCAGCGGCATCGTCTACAATCTCAACAGTAAAGGACGATATGCCATCTTTAGCTGAAATCGTGGTATTGAACTCGTAGTAAATGAAGTCGGGACCGCAGTTGGGATAACTGCAACCAGCAGTGAAGCGGTTGTTTCTAATACCGGTGGTCACGGGTAAAATTTTGCCGGAACGCGAGGTAGGGTGAATGAGCACTTTGCTCTTAGTGGCATCGACTGTAGTGTTAATGATCTATTTCAGGTAGTCAGCTATCTTGGAGGGATTTCCCTTTGCGCTTGATTTGTTTAACAGGTTCCATACGTACCCTTATAAAGCCAGTTGCAAACACCGTTCCGTCAGCATTAGGAGTAATGAATAAATTTCTTGGCTTGACGGTATAAGGATGTAGAATATCTGTTAGTTTTACGCTGCGAGGCACAGTATTGATCATGCGCTCAAGCAAAGTGTTACAGGTACTCAGAAAGTAATTCTCGGATTCTGCCATATGAGAGATTACCTTGCCCCCGTCCGCGTTGAAAATGCGGAAATCTGATCGTGTTGTTTCGTTTTGACCAAATGCAAGTGGGTTTTGAGAGACATTGGCGACAAATTGTTTGGCGCTGAAGGGCAATTAATAAGTTTGTTCATTCCTAAATGGCGGATATGGATTGAACAACTTACACAGAGTTGTCGAAATCGTTTGTTGTTGCGTCAAAAGTCACGGTATTGTCAGTCTGAACATTGAAAGTTAGTTTGATGGCACAGGCTTTATGAGCCGTTTCTCAAAAGGCTTGAGAAGGGATATACTGACACCTGTGTTGGGGGGGTTGGGGACAATTTCTGGAAAGTCCACGCCATGCACACCTCCAATGGTGTGCCCACAGGCAACAAGGGTTATCATCTCGGACACATCAAAGCCTTGCTTCGCAAAAGTCGCAGTGTGTGTAGCAAGATCTTCCTGTGGTTGCGGAACGCCTGATGGGCCAGGGCCAGTCGCATCCACACGGCCTGCCCTGAATGGGATAATAATGTTTCCCTTAGAACATTGGCCAACAGCCATCACCGCACCCATCGCGAACATGTCAGACATAGATGATCGAGTAGTGTAGGCTGCACCTAAAAAGTTTAGTGATTCTGAAAATGCCTGTCCTACATTCTCAGGACGATCCATCTCAAATACAATGGAAGCATCGAGGCCGCCAGTTCCGGCAGATACATCTGCCGTAGACATGTCATGGTAGGCATTTCTCAACCATTCAGCGCCGAAACTACGCCCTCCAGAGCCACCGGGGCCGCCCGCAAACCCAGTGCATCCTGCGACAAAGGAGGCAATGTTACCACCGGGTGGGTCGAAAGGACTATCTTGTTCGAATAATAGCCTCTCCAGCTCATCGATTTGTTCGTCGGGCCAGACATATTCAGCATTAGAAGGATGCCAGAGGTAACTGCTGAGAACAGAGTAGAGGATGGCCCGAGTCCAGGCCATGGTGATAGCGAGTTGAGTTTGGATGTTAGATTCCTGGCCAGAGGGGAGTTCTCCGTAGAGGTAATTGTTCAGGCAAGTTTCAAAGCTGTATTTGTCTGGGACTTGTTGGTTTTATAGCTGAGGTGGCTCTTAAGCGGGCAAATATATCGTACGGGTACTTCACACGTGTATATAACTTTCCCCCGAGTATACCGTCTCTCCAGACCTGACTGGAGATTTTCGTATATGCGGTTAACAAGGGGCCACAGTAGCTATGGATTCGGGGCATTCCTATTTCAGTATCGGGTCACTCGACAAGACTGAATTCGGGCTTAACAATGGAGATGTTAGCGTGGCTGTGTGAGCCGCATGGCTGAAATAAGGAACAGATTCTAGAAATGCGAGATGCTATTGGTTATGGCGCATCGAGTAACCCGTGCTAAATTCATTCTAGTAGACGGCCCTAGTTTCAACGACGCGTATACCCTAGGCATTTAAGCTTACAAGAACACGTACACCGTAGCTTGTTATGCATATACGATATTAAGTGTACTCCATGTCGATTAGGGTTACGCATAATCTAGCCAATGAAGTGGTTTTGTTTACAAAACAAAACATGATCTGTTTATTTAAAAGCTGACACAAAAGTCCCAGGTTAGAGTAGCTTGCAAGGGTGTCAGCAGGTTCATAAGTTCCTGGACAATCAATGGACACGATGTAACAGAGTACAATCTTTATGTTACATACATATCTATAGAGAAAAGTCAACTACTTCCAACGTTGAAATAAATTTGCCATTTTCATTTTGGAGAATTCCACTTCTCTCTTTTTATTGTTTATTCTTTTTAAGCAGTTAGGTATATTACGTTGACGGCTAACATGCATCTCTTGGTAACTAGGATTCTGTACAGTAGCTTAGGCATAAACAATCTCAAGTTTGTATTATAGCGATGTAACACTGGCATAGAATATAATGGTATCTGCCTGAGATTTATTGTATATGGCCGATTATGACATCTTTGGTTCTTCTAGTGACTATAGTTGTAGCAACTGTGGCTTTAAAATAGGATCCGTGGCCTCATCCAGCAAACGATCCTACGTGTTTATTTTTAGTAGCAGTGTTCAAATCCTTCATGTGAGAGTGATTTAAGCTTGCCCTCGATAGTTTGCAATAGAGGAAGAGCCTCTCAGGATTGATCAAAATCCGTGTCAACTCGGTGCCAACTCCCACTTCTACAGAACTCAACTAACGATCAGTAATCAATTGATACCAACCGCGCCACCGCGTATACGTAATCTCGTACGTAGAGTGTTGGATTATATCCTGGCCCTGTTGCGAGAAATAAAGAACATGTGCTGACTGATATAAAGCTACCTAGTAGTTATATCAAGTACCCGTCGATACCTCTTAGCTGGTTACTGCAAGTAAGACCAACAGGTAATACGATTTTTAAAACGCCAAAATTCTACATATTTCCGGCTCAATAACGCCGATCTCCTTCCTATAAGGGTATCATCGTTGTGGTTATGTTTTGTGATATCCACATAAATCCCGAAAACGCCGCATCACGGTTGCCGCTTTCCACAGTGGGCGTTGTTAGAGTTCGAGAAACGACTTCAATATTGAGTGTTGTTTAGTGGCGGGATTTCTCCAACTCTGAATTTTATTCCTCTTTTTCTTTAGTGAAAAACCAACTACTGTCGAGCAGATCATCTTGGCAAAGGCGATTTGAAGTGATCACCTCTGCTGCCTCATTTCTGCACGAACGCTTATTATGCGCATCTTATTTGCACAAACAACTGCCGTAGCTAAAAAGGCGTAGCCCTTAGCCTAGTGCCGTTGGCTAATGTGTCGGCAACGGGGGATGAGCATAAAACATTGGGAATAGAAGCTCAGAATGTAAGACGCTCCTATTTCAACCAGTTCTCTCATGCTAAATCAACGATCTAGAGGCGAATATACAAGGTCATGCTTCTCCTCCTTTATTTACTATACAGAGACATAGCAAACACGCTCTTTTCACTCTAATCATCTCTCTCTGTCCACGGGCTCAAAGCATCTAAAAATCTGGTATGCGCTCCGGCATCTCCAGTAACTCTAAGCACTTCCTGGTACACCTCAGTGCCAAGGCGCTTGAAGAAAAGCAAAATGCCTGCCCATATAAGATCGGTGTAGCTGATAGTGTCACCCAAAAAGTAGGGCCCCGATGGAGACTCGTTCAGTAGAGCCGTTATCTCGCGCGCAAAAGGCTCACATCTTTCGAATGCTCCTGGACCATGCCGCTTCCCAAACTCATCTAGCGGCATGCCGACGTCTTTCTGGCGCGTGGTGAGGAAATACTCAAGACTCTCCTCGCTGAGAAGTTGATTCGCTACAGTTGGAATGTAGATTGGATGAAGCTTTCCCATAAATTTTACGAGGCTATCCCTAAATCTAAGCTGCATAGGCGTATTCAGAGCCAAGCTTGGGACTGGGTGCTTCTCCTCGATTATATCGGCAATTTTGTACGAGTCCATCACGTAGGTGCCGTCGGGCATTTGTATTGCAGGTGCTGTAAATTGAGGTCCTTGTTCGTTCGGAGAGACACTGGCATGGCCAAATCAATTATGACATGCACACTATGTTTGTAACGCAGCGTTAACTTACTGCTGGTTGAGTCGAGACTTGATATTCGGATATTCAACCTGCCAATGTTAGGGCTTACGGCCTAGCCCAAATGACTGTAACTCACCCATTCTGTCTTGTAGTGGAGGCCCTTGTAATTTAAAAGTAATCTAGCTGCGCATTGGTTTCAGCATTCATGGACTTTTGACTTGGATTTGTCTGGGCTGACCCTACTCCTCCAGGTGTTCATCGACCAGCAGACACGTGGCGCCTTGGTGGGGATATCGAACAGCGTATAAGTTGCCGATGGCTTATTTCCGACTGCCATTTTAGAAGTTTTATAGATATATGATGTAAAAATACGACTCCGCCGTTGCGCAGCAAAGTAACTCGTGAAAGGCACAGAGCAGGAGAAGAGAGAAACAGTCGGTAAAACCTCATTTGGGTGTATTGCCGTGAATCCTTTAACCCACTAGGCCTAATAGACCCATCGCTTAACAATTCATGCTCTCCCCGCATTAACCCAAGCGAAGAGCAGCAGCTAGAATCGATCTTCAAGTGCGTATTATTAGCGTATTAGTCAATATTAGTAACTGTAGAACCGTTGCTCCAGATATGGAAGCTAAACTACGAATGATTGGCCTATATTAGTAATTCTTATATAACAATACAGGCCTTTAAACATTTGCTACATGCAGCAATTCTATGTATGCATGGAATAAACATTGATGGTCATAGCTACTGGAATAGAGACCTTGCACCAAGCACCAAAGATTCCCTGCAGCAATTGCTAACAAGACAGGGATACTACTCCTGTATGTGACGCTTACAGAATTAACTCAAATAAGAAACAAAATAGCTATGCGAAATTCTCTTTTTGTTGGTTTTCTCGGCGCACCGAATCCGCATTCACACCTTACAAGAAGGAATAATAGAAAGTACTTGGTGTTTCTTTGACATGATGTGAAGATATAAAACTATTAATATCATTTTCTCTCAATTCGGAAATTCTACTCTTCGTTTGTCTCAAAAGTACTCCTATCCCATAAGCCCTAAAAGTTAGGACTTGAACTGTCTGCATTGGACAGAAGCCTTCTGTGGGCGTAGTAGCAGGCGAACCTTTGAACCTAACACCGTCCTCTTTCTCATCAAGATTGTAGACAATGCTATTTCTCCACCGCTGAAATTCTAGAGTAGTTATTACAGAATGGATTGCAGGCTCTTCTGCAGAGGCAAACCTCAGCAGCGGTGCAACAGATGTATCACGTTCACCCTCAAAGAGATACGCAGTAGACAATCAAGAAGGGATAATCAGCCCCTTTTCTCCTTTCATTGCCTCAGGAACAGTGATCTGATGCATGCATCCAATGGTCTATCCGTTGGTCCAACAGGTCAATGTATCGACCACCATTAAAATCATCTCCGTCATATCAGTCGGAGGCAGGGGGACAAAGGTGCTACCTATGGTGTCTGTGCGGTCTTCAATTTCCAACCCGCCGGTGTTATCCTGCAATAGAAGAGTGACGGGGCTTAAATCTATATACGGCGCAATACAGGTATTGCGTTGTGGCTGAAGCTGATCTGGGTCTATCTCAGCATAGTGAGTAAGTCTCAAGTCAGTGGCAAGTGGGCTAGACCGAGCAACAAGAGATCCGTTTTCAATTCCCCACGCAACTTCAAGAGCATGGTTCAATGTAACATCGTTGCACTTCTGATAGAAAGATTATATAAAAGGCTGGAAACCTAGCATGTTATGGGCCGTGGGCCATTTGTTTGGAAATTCCGTATCGCTAGCAGGGCCCTGATCAAAACGTTCATACCCTTTAAATTATGAGCACGAGGATAAAGAAAACGTAATGAGAGCTTTAACTTTTGAATCAATGAGGATAAGAGCATTCTTGTCGTGATGTAACCTGCCGACTTCTTCTACTTGCCAAGATGTGTAGTCACGCATGGGTCTTCGTTACTACTACTACTACTACTACTACTACTACTACTACTACTACTACTACTATGCAAAGGGGACGCCTTAATCCGTTGAATTACCCATTTTTCGTCTATGCGCCAGTACAAAAAATGGGTCTGCCGGATTCTGTATCCCCCAGCCCACAGATCAATATAGGATATCGAACAACATGCTAGCTTTTGCTGTAACCTCTGCATTTGCAATATAGAATAGGGAAAATGCCTCTAGCAATAGAAGGGCTAAAAACCTATACAGAGATCCGTGACATACTCTCTAGCCGCCCATAAGAGCGCTGTAAGCTGACCCTTGCCCTTGGTTTTATTGATCAAATTCTACGCAGCGAATAGATACGACCTGGGACCCCTCTTGAACCTGTGGGTTGCTATCGGTTATATCATCCAACATGCCATTACAACCACGGTCACTAGGTGAATGTAAGCGTCTCATCGGAACAAAGGTGAGGCATGGCAACAACTTACCCATATATTTCACAATGAGCCCCATCGGCGACCTGAATTGAGCGGACTTGATACCGACTGATCCTATGTTAATTTAAGACATAATTTCGCATAGATGATATCACATACAACGGTGGGGCCAGGTTAATACACGGCCCTCTCGTCGGTATAACCCGGGACCTGCCTTGGAAGTTGAATCCAGTAAATATGACGCTCTTTGGGGAGGGTTAGCCGCTGGAATATTGTCATTAATTTATCATCTACTTACTTGGTCACCGTTGTTATCCTGCGCAGCCACAAGGGCAGCATGAAAGATAGGGACAAACTTCAGGAAATACATATCGAGTGCGGGTATCTAGTGTTTGTCAAATAAAAGTTCAGTAGGATTGTTTAGCTTGTTATTAAGTAAAGGAAGTTGTAAAGCTAGTTATGCAAGCAGTGGAAATGAAAAGGTGTATGAGGAGCGACAGCAAGCGATTCTTATACAAGTACGTATGTAAGGGAGATCATGTGAATTTGTATGAATGTCTCTCTTTACGAAATATGATGTCAATAGGATCACAATTATATTTCTTAGGAATTTAAACTTGAACTTAATCTGCATGTCCACCGTATGGCAAGAAAGAGTTGGCGGTCTCGGGCCACCACTTCTCATACATCCCGCCTCCCTCCCTTATGCCTTAACAAAACTAATTTATACTATCTAAAGATGTAGCCTTAAGCGCCAATCTAGAGGCAATTTCGGAGACATAGGCCTATCCTCATATAGTAGAATAACATAACTTTGGTACATCTGCAAAGGCTCAGTTTTAGCCCCATAGGTTCGGCATAAAGAGTTATGCCCAGCGGCAATTCATAAAGAGCCGGAATGAGCATCTTGTATCTGGTATATAGTGGCTCGTTTGCATGGTGGAGAGGCTACCGCTGGTTTCTAGTAAGCGTTGCTTTTGCTGGTTTCAAATGATAGGTGAAGCTAGTAAGCTATGTTTCACGAGCATTGGGCTGCTTCCGAGACAAACCTGTCCTCCTATCCTCTAAAGGCAAGATAGAATTCCTGGTTTTGCAGGCCTTCAGCCAGCAGTACTTGCTAGGCTTTGCGTAGGAGAGTAGTCAGGCTTAATCTTAAAAGCGGCTTTCCTACCCTGCCTGAACATAGGTTTTCGCAAATGTTTATGGCTTATCACTTCTATGTCTTCCTATGTATGTTTTGGGCACATTAGTAAGACGTGAGACGTAAGACGCCCTATAGCTCCATAAGTTTCCAAAGTCTTACTAAAGTGTTCACTAGAAAGACAGTTAAACTAGTATAACTTATATAGTAAAATACAATACCTGAAATAGCACTAGTTTAGCAGATAAAATATTACATACTCCCTCTCATTACATTACCCCTTCTGCAATAACGATATGATTCAGCCTATTTATACCATCAGAAAGTTAGGCATTGCTGTTTACCCCTAGGGAAGCTGAATTTTGTAATTCAGATGGTATATTAGCTATTGTACTACCCGTATCTTAGTCCTGGCTTAACGCCCTCAATATATAATAAATCCATTTCCTATTTATAACGACTTTCTTTTCCATTTAGCAAATAGAACTTATATAGCAGAGACAATACCTTTAATAGTACTAGATTGGTGGATAGGACGTTGCTGGATTAAGACATATAGCTCTACTAGATAATTTTAGTGATAAATATTAAAGCACCGCTCGGAGAAACCTTGTCTTGGAGCAATCCACTCGCAAGTGAAGAAGAAATCCTAATGCCTAAGACTGACTTATATTAATGCTTATAAGTAGATTTACTTTCTAATAAAGTTTCTTAAACAGTACCTTGATGCTTATTATTAATAATATTACAGTCAGTGGAGCTATATATTCTAGCCTAGTAATAAGTTTTGGTAGCTCAACATATTGATATCTGTAGGAAAGAGAGAACACATACGTTGTGCTTGGCTAAGCACTTGCGGCTTTGGCCGTGCATGGATTCTAAGCAAGTGGCTACTGTTCAATTTACATTTTCAAGTTCCACTGATTGACTTGTGTGTACAATCATGGCCTATTTTCTACGAGTATTCTGACGAACAACATCTGGTTAGTGTCTCTACGAGAAGTTGAAACATAGATGCCGAAACAAGAAGGTGTGTATCTCACACACGATTTAGCTTTTCCACTAACCTTTAGCGCAATCTATACCGTTAATATCCGTGCTCCGCAAATTTGAGATATTAGCGGCTGATGCACAATTATAGTGAAGCATTTGGGTGATGACGTATTTACAGGAGTAGGATATCCAAGCGCTGGAGAAGATGAAAAGGTCTCATTTGCAAGGGAGATATGCGGTATTTTCAAGTACGTAGTGCATGATGCTATGCCTTTATCGTTTGGTAGTGCATTTACGTGCATAGCTAGATCAAGTTTACTCAGCCAGGGCAAACTCAACGAGCATATATCTAATGGATTACCCCGTTACTCCGTAATTCCAGTGGGTTTAGACGGCCATAAATAAATGACATATGGCATATGCATACTTATGCTCTTCTCCCGATCTTTAGCTAAATATATATATATATATATTGATATATATATTGATATATATATATTGACATCGTAGATGTGGTTACATCAATGGGCCTTATAAGGCCTACAATCAACAATTCAAATAAAATGGGCTTTTCGACATTAAGCGACTAAGCTGCATGGATCTTTCATTATTATTCATAATTAGATAGCTAACACTACTCTATAATCATAATTTTATGCTATTTTCTAGCTATATAAACCGGAATTATAATTGTGTATCTGACAAGAAAAGGAGATATGTAAGGGGGCGTCATGTGCGTTAGCTCTTCTTTAAGTTTAAGGCTTATTATTGCGACATGACTACCAGACCGCTCTCTCCCTCCTGATCCTCTCCTTCGCTATCATCAAGATTCTCGGGCGTAGTACAGCTAGTCAAATATCTCAACAGTACCTTCGTTCATTGCATCCCATTACATCTCCATAGTAAGGGCACGAAAGGAGTGATAGATTGGATATATTAACACGGCATAAACCGTAAGATCTCCCCAGATACCATATCAAGACACCAGTCTGGTAATCCATGCCAGTGTTTATGACCATCACTTCTAATACTATCTTTTTAGAATCGTCTTCTTCAATTAAACTAATCCGTCTGATTCAAAATGGGCGATACCAGCAACACCAACTGGAGTGACGAGACTGGAATTAGCGGTGCAGCTTTATATGATTTGAGGAGAGCTAGGAGACGGCTTGATACTCTCTCTAGCAAACCCAAGTGGGATCTCAGCGACACAGAGGATTTTGATTGCATGCACTATCTAGGCGACGCTGCCCTGGAAAAAGCATGCCGGGCATTGGGTATGGAACGTGGCCAGACAGTTGTCGACATCGGTTCAGGCTTCAGCGCCACCGGTCGCTACTTGCACAAGCGGTGTGGCGTTGAAGTCACGGGCATCGAGCTACAGCCCGAAATTCACCAGCTCGCCGAGACGATCACCGAGCGAAACGGTCTCGCGGGAGGTGTGCGCTCAGTCAACGCAGACTTTACAAAGCTCACGGTGGATAGCCCTGTGGACTACATTGTCTCGTTCCTATGCATTCTACACATCCCTGACAGGGACACGCTGTTCCAAAAAGCAGCCAGTACCCTGAAGCCAGGCGGTAAAATCTACATTGAGGATTATTTCGCTCGAACGGCGCTCAGCAAGGAGGTTGGCGACCAATTGCGCGACATTGTGTCTTGTCCTTACCTACCGAGCCGTGACCAGTACATAGCCGATCTGAGAAAGGCAGGATTTCACAACATTCACTTTGAGGAAGTGTCAGAAGAATGGGCCAAGTTCGTGCACGAAAGAGCAGTCGGCAATCGACAAAGAGGGACAGGTGAGGCACCACTTACTCTATTCTACGATACGGTTGACGCATTGTTTGCCGGTCGTGAGCTCGGGGGCGTGTGCATTACGGCCACCAAAGCATAAGATTTGGAATCGTTAAATTGATTCAGGGAGGGGATTGCGTTCAATACACCGGTTTTATTATCCAAACACCCCAGCTGTAGCTAAAGCCATAAACTACTACGATTACATATACCTACACTAGTATCCTACTGCCTCTGCTGCCTCTGCTGCCTCTGCTGCCTCTGCTGCCTCTGCTGCTGTTTATTATTCTTATGTTTTCTATCTTAGTTAAATATTCTCATGTATGGACTGACTGCTTCGCTGGGTGACGGCTAAGTTGCTAGATAATGAAACTGGGTTGCTGAATAGCAATTCCCTTATATATATGATCCGGCTCCATAGCTGCGTAAATGATGCGTCTACGCCTTACAAGGCTGGCGATGTGTGCAGCAGGCCATAGCTCCCCCCACCAGCTGCCAAGTGGTAGCTGCACGTGCCTTTTTTGACACCCACGCGGCCATAATTAGGTACCTACATAATAATGCTCTGTACGAAGTACAATGCGTCCAATTATCAGACGATAGACTGGCGAAACATCTGCTGGCCGCAGCGACACTGAGAAAAAGATGGTAGCTCAGTTGAGACGACTGAATGTGGCGCACTTGGTATGTAGAAAAAAAAACCAGTGGGGTCAAAAAAACCTTTATATATTTATATATAACATAACAGGCTTTGTTTAACAAGGAAAACGGAGGAGGAATAAAGAAGAAGAAAAAAAAAAGGGAGAAGGAGAAGGAAGAAATATGGTCCTCTCTTTGGAATAAATAGAAGCAAAAAGCTCGCTTTCGAGCGAAACCCCTCGCGGGACTCGAACCCGCAATCTCAAGATTCATTGCAATAGAAGTCTTGCGCCTTAGCCATTAGGCCAGAGGGGCTTAGGAGCCTTGCTAGCTCCTTGTTGTGAAAGCACTCATGCAAACTATGCCTATATTGTCAATATGTTGCACAGCTTCAAAACTGAAAAATGGCCGAGCCCAACAGCCATCTAGCTTAGATAAAACTCGAGGAAATTTACTTTTATTACCAGGCATTTGAGGCCCTTAATTATAGGTTTACAAGCTATAATCCCTTTATTTATATTTAGCTTGATTAATTACAAGTCTCTTTGACGAAGACTTAGGTCTTCACCGGTATCCAACCCAAGTATCTAATACATAATAATATAGACTTCCTTGGCTGCTTCTTGAAGTTGGTTATCAGACAAGTTAGCCAGCCTAGCCATGCTGGCTATATCTTGCAATGTTCCCGCCCCGCTATTAACTACAAGCCGTAGTGTAGTTGCTTCATGCAATTCTCTCATGCTATCTCTCTGAATATATCTCGCGTATACAGTCATGCCAACTGCCGTAGACGCTGCAATGGTAAGACTAAGCAGGCTGGCAAGAAGTAGCGCTGGAACGTAGGTGATGTGATAAAATTGCTGCATTGTTGCACCCGTCACATTGTAGAAATATTCTGGTCGGTCGCGGGAAGAGTTCATTGCAGCGACGTTGAATAGTATACTCTGAGCGCGACCTGATGCCAGCACAAAGTTGGAGGCGAGTGTCGAAAAGTTGATTGATGGACAGGTCGCAAGTTGCCCATCACCAACTGCACAAGCTAAGCCTCCGCTAATCGCAGATGCGATACCAGGGATCGTGCCTGTTTCCGTCATGGCGTGATAGTTGAGCACAACCTGCCAGTCACCGATAAACGAACGTTGTGGACTTTTAGATGGCTGAAACTGTGACTCAGATACCCTCCCTGTTTGACCAGCTGTACGAGTATAGTTGACGAGTCCCTCTTGGCGAAGGAGAGAGCAATGCAGAGAGTAGGTGGTCACAGTGCTGTCGATCGAAGTGAGATTCAATACTACAGGCTTAATCTCGCCGTACTGCGTTAGAACGCTGTTATTCCAATTGTGTGTATGCATATAGCCCAGAACTGCATGTTGATAATCAAGCGAGAAGAGCACAAATGGAAGTTCTGAAGTGTACCCGGATTTGATATCCCCTTTAACACCGGGATACCAGTAGTAGTACATCTGGCCAGTACTATTTGGTGAGATGAGCGTTGCATGCATTTGAACAGCATCTTCACCCATCTGTACAGGGTCCAGAGATGAAGGAAGAAGCAGTGAGGGTTGGCAGGTCGCACTTAAGCGAAACGCAGGTATATTATAGAGTGCCACCACTGACGGTTCTAAGTTTACTAACGAGATATCCGTCGCGTTGACGACAACATAGCCTCCTTCAGAGTCAAGGCTTGATGAATTGGATAACAACATCTGGTTCAAGAGGTTCGTAAGTTGCTCAGAGATGCTGGCTTCTTGTTGTATGTTAAATTTGAAACTGGCTTGTGGCTCAAGAACATTCGCCTGGCCTATTATACTATCAGAGGTGCGTGTTGTAGAATCAATTTCCATGTCGTTGAGTGCTCTAAGCTTATATTCGGTATTGGATGGAATAGTTTCCGTGTAAGCCTCATAGGCGATGATATTGGATAGAGATGTCCAAGAGAGAGCAGATGATAAAGAAAGCAGTATAAGACAATACAGTCGCCACATCCGCCCCCTCCGTAGCGAAATAAAGTCCATCACATTATAACTGCCCGTGGACATACCACTGGCTGTCACCAAGGTCGCTAGAGGTATTCTTCGTTGTTGCTCTTGCGGCTTGCCTCGAGACGCGCGCATGGCCAGACGCGCAGAGCCAAACCAAATCACATTTAAGACAGTCATTAAAGCTGGGGCCATGAATCCACTGCAAAGAATTTCGATAGCCTTTGCGGTGCTTTGAGAAAAACGGCCGCCAATCACTAACCCAGCAAATGAGCCGAAGAGCTTAAGTTCCGGTGCTGTAGACGCAAGCCAGGTAACCAGGGCAATCAGAGGTATAGCAAGCGTTGAAAATAGTATTGACAATCTAGAATACTGAAAGGCGTCGCCGAAAGCCTTTTGGATCGTGTCGAAAGTCGGATTTGTTCCAGTACAGCTGCGAGCTCGTTTTGCTAGAGGGCCAAGAGATTCATGATACGCGGGATCTTTCACATCTTTCCCCGCAGAAAGAGAATGGGGCGACAATTGGCAGCCTTCTTCACTTGATCCGCGCCTTTTGAGATCGGAAATCCGAAGAAGAGGAGAGTAGTCCGCCGTTGGGAGCTTATTCGACTCCATATCAAGCTCTTCCAAGCGTCAGTGTTAGGTTGCTCCATTGCCACAGCTTGATGCGCATGCGGCAGACCCAGTTTATATACAGAGCGCGACAACAGCAATGATAAATGCTGCCAAATTTGTCTCATGGGCACAAGTTGTGTCTCCCTATAGAGTTAATGGGTTGGCTCACAACGTTACTCAAAAATAAATTAACTACCTTAATTATACTCCGCGGCTAGGAGTGTATCGCTGGGAGAGGAGTACTACCATCAAAAGTATGGTAACGAAGGAAGGCTATGAGTAGATAGGAAAGCTAGTACTAGTTGGCTTAAGTACATGTAGATATCTTTTATACAATTTTCCTTAACTCTCAGCATCTGACTTTTCATGACTTCAGTAATCCTTCGTTATTCTGTAGCGTAGAATTGGGATGCCCTCAGTCACACATGAGTATCATCAAGTAGCACTAACTCAGTATGGGACCTACTAATGTTAATCCTATCACAGCACTACACCCATACAATCATGCATTTGTGGCATTTTCCGCCGAGCAGCGTCTTTGTCTCGTATTCTTTCAACGCATCCTAGTACAGCGTATTGTGCTACTCCTATTGCGAGAAATATATTGCCTCCGCGCCTATATTGCTATTTTTGACAGATAGATGTTGATCTTTATCGCACTAAACGAAAGCTAATAGATTAGTTAACTCAACTTTGTATACTGTCCAGTAATACTTTCTCCTTCCCTTGATTTCGACATTCATCTCCATTGAAGTAAGCTATCGTCAAGGTACCCTTTTCCTTACAGGCAACAAGACGTACACTTCGGCATCCACACAGCACGCTGCATGTATTGTGTAATAACAATTGAACTAGATTCATAACTTCTCAAAGGTATTACTTCAGGCAATCGGTGAAAAGAAGAGCACCCCCAAATCCCCCCATTGTAATCATAGAGTCTTCCCTTGTGAATGAAAAGCCAAAAGTTTTGAAACGCAAACATTTTTAGTGTAAAGTTTATTATTCAAAATATTTCTCGTGCTTCCAACAAGCCGCTTCTGCTTGATCGGAATTTCGTAGCCATTGATTGGTCAATGGTCATGTGATTGCCCGGTTAGCTCAATCGGTAGAGCGTGAGACTCTTAAGACACACGTTCTGTAATCTCAAGGTTGCGGGTTCGACCCCCGCATTGGGCTTTTCCTATAACAGTTCGATTGAGACGAAGTGGTTACTTTTTTTGCCTATCTTATCCCCCTTTTTTTTTTTCTTCCTTTTGGCTAACCTGTAATAGCGAATGATAAGTATGAAAATGATGTTTGTCGTATTTTGCCCTTCCTTGTTTTATGTTGAATGTCTTAAGCGTATTGTGGACTCTCTCATTCTACTTTTAGTCAATTTGACATTATCGGTGTGTAGGACGAGCAGGCTAATATTACTTGTAAGCTCCCCGCGTATGACTATATATATGTCGCTATATAGTGTTGTTGATAGCACTTTCCCCCAAAGGATAAAGAACTCAATTCGGTGCATATGTATCTTATTCTTTCACTTGGCAACAAGATCTAGTCATTGGTTGTCTATGGTCAAGAAACCAAATTTAGTTAATTATCTGGGACACATTGAGACAACCTTTCTACGCATCTCCTGCAATTAAACCCCGTGTCTGGATGAGGATGGCTACTCATTCAATCCATCTACCCTGTATCAAATACGTAGGACTACGGATTTCGCCGCGCTGCACCTAAAACACTGCTCTTCCGCGAGAAGAAAAATTAAACTGCATTCTAGAACACGTCCCAGCAAATAAGGTGACAGTTTTAGATCGATCGGATCAGATCCGTCGACTCTTGTTTTTAGTGGCCTACCGTGCCCCTGGCTGTGCGTGGTTCGATAGATATCTGGGTTGGGAATAGATGCTGCTCTTCTAGGATAGAATCGCAAATAGGATTAGAGGCACAACTTGGACGGATTGATGTGGGAGTTGCGTCGTTTTGTCTTAGTCCCTGGGTCGGAGTTATGGGTGAATTGCCTACCACGCACTAGTTGGTCGTATCTCCGACTACCGCTTGCCCTCGGAGGATGGTCTGGCGGTCTATTTATTAATTTATGTAAATTAAATAAATTCCATTTTATCGAATTTATCTATTTATTTATTTGAAATAAAATAAATTCAGTTTCCTTGACTCATGTTTTACTGGCTGAGACCGCTATTACATAACGATTATTGGGGTGGTTGGTTGGCCATGGCGGGGTCACTTGATCGTTTCTTATCAGGTGGAGGAAGAGATAGGAAAAAGCGCAAGGCTAGAAGCGGCTCTGAGGGTCTCCAACGTCATCTAGCGATTTGAGGCCATTGTGGTGAGAAAGACAGCTGTGGATTCGAGTTGCAATAGGATGCAACTGCACATGGCCAAGATCATAACCTCCTGCTCGATAGGGTAAACTTCATACGCAAGAGTCTCTGGACGCGTTTTCCGAATAGGTGTAGGATACGGAGCAAGAACTGTATACATGCACATGTAGCTATCAAATGCTGAGGGGTGTGGGCAGGCAGAGATAAGGCCTCTTGTGTAAGGGAGGTAAGTATCTTGTGCGCGCAGGCTGGCTGCACGGTGCATGTGGTTTTGTATCAATTCCAATAAACCAGATCTGGCATCAAACCGGCGTTTCAGCAATAGCCATTCCAGGCTCTCGCCAGCAAGAAACGCTGCCTCCTCATCCTCTGTTCGGGCTCATCCCATGCCATGCTCAAAAGTCCCGGCGGCCGCCCCCCGTTTGAATGCCCCGCGGTGGAGCCCTCCGGACGCGGCGGCTTTGCCGACTGAAGCCTTTTCGCATTATTTCCCCTTGCCCTGCCCTGAGCAAAGCGACTTACTTATATAGAGTCTCTGTTTTCCTCTAAGTTACTAGTTCGTCCCTCTGCTCAACTCCCCTTTACCTCTAAGTTACTAGCCCGATCCGCCAGCCAGAGACAGACGCGCACACACACGCACACATGGATTCGAGCGCCTCTGGTTGACCTACCAATTGTAGGGGCCGAGCCCGCACGCGAAGTGCTCAGTCTCGGCCCTCAGACAGTGGCAGCAGCGAGCAAGGCGCAGGCATGGCCCCCATCAGAGCGAAGAAAACGGGCCGCCGATTGGGGAGGCACATGTGGCCGGAGGAGTATATTTACTGCTGCTGCTGCCCGCCTGAATCGCAGCATCAGTTTTTCTCTCCCTCCCAGCATCACTCTCCACAAGCTTCAAGCCAGCACTCTACTTCTTTTGCCGCTCTGATAGACGGAATTTGAGTCCTTGCGGATCTATATTTACTTCGACTGCAACCCAATCGCCCAACATGAACACCAGCACCGTCAAGAGCCGCTTCCTCACGCACCCGGAGGATCTCGGCATTGTCACTGTCGGCTTCTCTGGTGGCCAGGTACGCATCTATGCTTTTTTTCCCTCTTCTTTTTTGCAACGACTTCAAGCTCGAATGCTGACTTGTCCGTATCACAGCCCAAAGCTGGTGTAGATGCAGGCCCTACCGCCCTCATCGAGTCTGGACTCTTGACCCAGATCCGAGAGGAGCTTGGCTACAAGGTGCACGGCGATGAGACGGTCAAGTTTTACAATGACCTCACACCCGCCTCCGACCCTGACTACCGCGGCATGAAGAACCCTCGCCTTGTTTCAGCTGTCAACCGAAAGATTGCGTCTGAGACATATGAGCACTCTTCCAAGGGCCGCCTCACGCTGACCCTCGGCGGTGACCACAGCATTGCCATTGGCACCATTGCTGGCACCGCCAAGGCCACGCGCGAGCGTCTGAACCGCGAAATCGCTGTCATCTGGGTTGATGCGCACGCCGATATCAACACCCCCGAGACCAGCGACAGCGGCAACATCCACGGCATGCCTGTTGCTTTCCTCACCGGCATTGCCAAGGAGGACAAGGAGGAGTGCTTTGGCTGGATCCAGGATGATATGCGCCTGAGCGTGAAGAAGCTTGTCTACATTGGTCTGCGCGACGTGGATGCTGGCGAGAAGCGCATTCTGAGAGAGAATGGCATCAAGGCCTTTAGCATGTTTGACATTGACCGGTAAGTCTATGGCCACGAAAACATACCGAATCAAGCCCGAGAGAGGAAAAAGCTGACCATCGCAGACATGGAATTGGTCGCGTCATGGAGATGGCCCTTGCCCACATCGGCAACGACACCCCCATCCACCTGTCTTTCGACGTGGATGCCCTCGACCCCATGTGGGCTCCCAGCACTGGCACTCCCGTCCGAGGTGGCCTTACCCTGCGCGAGGGCGACTACATCTGCGAGTCTGTCCACGCGACTGGCAACCTGATTGCCATTGACTTGGTGGAGGTGAACCCCAGCCTTGCTGCTACCGAAGCCGGCGCGCAGGAGACAGTCAGAGCGGGCTGCTCTCTTGTGCGCTGCGCACTTGGCGAGACTCTGCTGTAAGCGAAATACGTGGTTTGGGAGCCTTTTTTTCTTTTTTCTTTTTTTTCTTTTACTTTTTAAATGTTATGGTTTTCTTTTCTTTCACGATGAAACGGAAATATGGGAATGGGAAATGGCATGTTTTGTATATCCTTCTGCGAGAGCAAATTGGCATGCTGCGTTGAATGATTGCTCTTTTTTTAGATATTCATAGATGGAGGAATGCCAGAGTCTGGAATAGAATAGTGTAATATTCATCCTACAAAGGTCAATTTCACGGAAGCTTATCTGCTAAAAGTGTAAACTTGAAAATGTTCCATTGTATATCTATCTACATCGCTTTTGCTTTCGAGCATCAGCTCTTCTATTCGCAACGCTCTCGTAAGAAAATAGGCCCATCCCCTCTACGTCAGCCGCTTAGTAAACCTCAAGCACGTATCGGCCTTCCTCCTTTAGCCTCTCAATCTCCTTGGCCGGATCAACTTTCTTGCCAGAAGCCTTGGCCTCGGCCGCGATAGCTTCCTTCAGCACCGCCGTCACATCAGGCACAGGCCATGTCGGACCGCAGAGGTAGAAGCTGCCGCCCTCCTTGACGTACGCCTGCACAATGTCGTCCAGAGTCTGGCGCATCCTGTCCTGGATGTAGATCTTCTTCGGCTGGTCTCGCGAGAAAGCGCTTCCGACGAGGGTGACGACGCCGGCGGCGAGATAGGCCTCCCATTCCTCACCATACAGGTACTCTTCGCGCTGGTGGCGGGAGCCGAGGTAGAGGAGGATGGAGCCAATCTCCTTGCCTTGGGCCTTTTGCATGGCGCGGTACTGCACAAAGGCGCGGAAGGGGGCCAGACCAGTTCCAAGACCGGCCATGATGAGGGGCGCGGAGTCCTTGGTAGGCAGCTTCATGACGGAAGGCTTCACCGAGACGGTGACAGAGGCGCCCGGTTGCAGGCGGCGGAGGTAGTTTGTGGCCTGGCCGACACGAGAACGGCCCTTGGTATCGACCCAGTCGACGACGACAATCATCAGGGCGACGGTGTCGGGAGTGACGGCCTGGGCAGAAGCGATGGAGTACTCACGGCGCTTAAGCGGGCTGACGATCTTGACCAAATCGTGGAAGCTGGGGCGGGCGGAGCTGAACTCTTCGAGAATGTCGACATAGGTCACGGTGTCGATCTCGGTGCGACGCTTGAACTCGGCAGCGCCGTCGTTTCCACCGAGAGCAGCGAGCTTCTTCTTCTCGGTCTCATCGGTAGCGAACTCAGACAGGGCCTCGTAGAAGCGCTTGGGAGGCTTGCCGAGGATATCGACGTTCTGCATGAGCGCCTGGTACACAGTGCGGACCTCGAAGACCTTGACATCCTCGCGAGAAGGCACCTGGACAAGCTCTGCGGGGTTGAGGCCGTAGAACTGGATGAAAGCATTGATCTGCTCCTCATCGTTCTCGGCGTGGATGCCCAGAGCCTCACCAATCTTGTAAGTGAGACCAGAGTTGCCAATGTCAAACTCAATGTGGAAGATGTTACGGTCGTAGTCTTGGGGAGTAAGACGACGGTTCTCCTTGACACGGACGGTGGCGGTCTTGACGGAAAGGTCAGGACGCAGGGTGGTCTGGGTGCCGTAGGCTTCCTTGAAGACCAAGCCCTTAGCAGCGATCTGCCAGTCTTGGAGCTTCAGGTCGTCCTCAGCCTCCTCCTTCTGGAATGGAACAAAGCCAGTAGGCTGGAGGCCAATCGGCAGAGAGGGGTAGACGTAGTCAGCATCGACCTCTGCCCATGTTGCTGGGATCTCCAGTTGGGTCAGGACTTGGTCAAGGGCGCTGAGGGATTCTTGCAAGGCAGCCTGTCCTCCAGCCACCTTTGCAAACTCCTCGGAAGAGGTCTCTGGCAGCGCAATCTTCAAGAAGGAGAGCTCAAGCAGGAGCTTAGCAACTGAAGTATCCTTCTCGAAGGCAGGGGAGGCGGCAGTGTCCAGAACGAAGACGCTAATTTCCTTTTCTTGAACGGTCTTGCGGAAAGCAGGTGAAAGTCGCTTTTCAGCTTCATCCACCTTGAAATTTGGCAGCTTAATAAGAAGCTTGCCGCCGGGAACGAGGCTCTTCAGGACATCAACGTCCTTCAAGACCACCTCGTCGCCGATAACCACGACGTCAGCTTCGTTGATGGCATAAGGTGCCTCGAGAGCAACCTTGGATGCGCGCAGATCCGTTCGGACAAGGCCTCCCTGAGTAAAGTTGTCATATGTCTCAAACAGGTGGACGTTGTTGGTTGACTCCTGAGAAAGAAGAGTGCCGATGGCAGCGGGGGACTTTGCGGAGACAGAGTTGTCAACATCCCAGAAAGTGAACTGCTGGGACTTGATGAGCGAGGGAAGAGGCTTGGCCTCATCATCATTGCCAAAGATCTTGTGCAGAGTGCTGACAAGGCCCTGAGGAGTCAGGAACTGAGCAGGAGTGTACTTGATGTCCAAGACCTCGGGCTGCTGCTCAAACTTGCCGGCGAATGTGACGGCGGTGAGGACATCACCGTACAGAGCAGACTGAGTGGCCTCATCTGCCAGGGCAATGTCGCTGTGAACTTGTCCCAGCACGGCGATGGTGCGAGCAGAAGCGGGGATGGCCTTGAGGAAAGCCTCCTCGATGAAGGGTCGGTAGACGCGGACGTTGATAACACCGACCTTGGCTCCGTCGGCAGCAATCTTGTTGAGAGTCTCCTTGGCGACTTGAGCCTCAACGCTTCCTAGAGCAACAAGGACGACATCGGGAGTCTCATGTCCGTAGTACTCAAAGGGCTGGTAGACAGTGCCAAGCTCGTCGTTGAAGAGTTTCAGGAGTTCCAGGACCTTGCCAGCAGTGTCGAGGTGCTGGTTCAACTTGCCAGCCTCGGCAACAAGCTTGTTGTACAGATTGGCAACGCCAGACTCGCTCAAGGCATCGACGATTCTGAGTGTTTCTCTGGGGAGACGAATACCATCATAGATGTGGAGAGTGGGAACGACGGTAGCCAGGAGTGTTGCGAACAATGACATGTGTTGAGACTCATACGAAGATGAGCTGGCAACAAGGCCCAGGCCAAGGTCTTCAGCCAATCTCAGAGCAACGTCGTAGTTGGAGACGAGGCCCTCGCTGGCGCTGTAGTCTGCGGCAGCGATGTGAGCCACAAAGGGGCTTGAAAGATTGTAAAGGAGGGAGAGCTGATCAAGGGTTCCACGGAGGTTCTGGAGAGAGCCTGAGGGGGCAAGCAGCGTCTGGGGGATGTGACGCTTGTTGACGTCGAAGTCCGGGGAGAAGATGTAACCCAGAGCGAGAGCGCCGGCACCCGTTCTGGTCTGAAGAGGCAGAACTGAAGGGGCATATCCGTGGATGTTCTTGCTCTCATCGGCAGCCCACTGCTTGGCAGCGACGTCCAGATCAAAGGTGTCAGGAGAGTAGGAGAAGATCTTGTCAGAGAGCTTGTAGGCAATCTGCTGGACGAGAAGCTGGGCTGTGACATACGTCGGGCCAGAGATGGCCGACAGAGGCACCTGCTTGCCGAAGGGCAGCGTGGCGGATTCCTCAACCTTGGACGGCATTTTCAAGATTCGAATGCAAGCCTCGAAGGTTACGATGAATACAAGCAGCCCCTACGTCTGAATTACACTACAGACTGGAAAAAAGAGAGAGAGAGCTGAAGGCTTAAAGGAGGAGAGGAGGAGGACAAAGAGGAGGTTCTACGAGGAGCAATTAAGCCCATGGGAATCGTGGATCACCCCGGACGGGAGCCAGCCACGGATTTGTCAGGGTCCATTTCTTTAACAAACGACTTTTTTTTTCCTGCTTAAACCCCGTGAATTCTGCTTCATTTGGCCTTGGATCTTGCGCTTCCATGAAATTGTTGATACTGGCACAGAATCACGCAATTCACTTAGACCGCATTGAGCTTAGCATCGATGATGCCACTCGCCGAACCCTCTCCGAAAAGACGGAAGGCCCCGCCTTTTGGTCGATTCAGAGACGTGATTGGTACGGACTGTCGGGCAGGCTTGTGGTGCAGTGACCGACTTCCGAGAGGGTATTGAAGACGTGATGATGATGGATATAATTAGCTTTGCAGGGAGCATATCTGGGTGAGTTCTTCCGGTGTACGAGAAGTTGGATGGTGAATGGTGCGATGAGTGCTGTTTGAACTTCGTATCTGCTCATACCTATCTATATAGAGACCTATGCAGCGAGACGGAGCAGCCGAGACGAATGCATGCAGCGACCATGTGGAAAATGTCCCAATTCAGGCGGATAAGCCTATGGTTGTGGCGATTCCGCTGGGCGTTTGAATTTTTTTCTTCAGATTATTCGAGAATGCCAGAGCACAGTATGAAGCGGCGAACATAACTGGCCTTTGTCTGCGTAGAATTGTTTGTCTATACAGTGTTTAAGAGGACTTGCCGTGCATCAGCTTGTTGTTGTATTATGCATGTGTATGGTATTATCTAGGCCGGCCAATCAGAGAATGATACTTGGCGTCTGAGCAGCTTTGGCAACGACTTTTCAGATGGAAAGTATTTTGCGTGTAGCACACCTCATACAATAGAACTCGTTCCATCTATTTTGTCTCATATACTGAGCGTCAATCTTAAAAAAAAAAAAGTATTAGATAAGCAAGCTATACAGTCAGCATGGAATGCGTCTGCAAGCAGCTCAATCCAAGCAGGTTGATGCTTTGTCATAAGTATGTAGATATGGCCACGTGACCAAAATACACTTTCGTCCTCACCTCAGCTTCACCTCGCGTCCGCACAAATGCCGCGATGCTGCAATCGCCACGATGTACTAATCGTAGCTGTAAATCATTTACATGCTGAGGGAAATGTGCCGTTGATGTCGTCACTGATGCATTCAGGCTGTCAAGGCAACGCGATATCAGTTCCTCTCCAGCATCGCCACGTGTGACGCCGTGCAACGCCGCAGACAGCCGACAACTGCCCTTTTGCGGCGATTTCGTGCTTTCAAGCAGCCCTCCATGACCAAGTCTGACATGCAGTGACTCGCCATGTCTGCCAAAGTGCCACCAAATACGAAGTACAGCTACATTATGCGCCCTGTTACTGCTGGTAGCTGATGACTGTCACCTCCCAAGAGGGATCCCTGCACGCTGCACTCCTGCGACATTTGTGCCGATTTTAGCGTCAAAAAGGAGACCAGGGGCGCTCAGCGGTGCACTTTATTATATATTGTAAGCCACGTCTGCCAGCAATCAAGAGAGGTGGCAGTTTCTATTCTTCGTTCTCTAAACAGCTGGCTTCCGCCTTGAGTTGCCTTTAATTGTTATAATCCGGTGTCTAAGATTCATCTCTCAACGACTCTTATCAATCTCATCACCCAGCCAGCGGGGGTGTTTCACTAATACAAAATTTTTGTACAACAACAAACATCCTTGATCTTTATCAGAGTTCCCTCGTTTAGAGCGCCTTGCATCACTACGGCAGTAATATCAAAAGCGCATCCCACATTCGATACTATAATTAATTAAATCGCCGATTTGGTGCAACCGCACCGCAGGTTGCACACGATGGCCTCGTCCAATACCGTTACCACGGCCTATCTGCTAGGGAACCTCCACTGCCCTTCATGTGTAACTCTCATCAAGACGCTTCTGCAGGAGGAGTTTGGTGACAAGGTTGTTTGGGTATCACCAAATCTTGTGACGTCGATCGTGACAGTTGAACATGTTGACCACTCACCTGATTTTGTGCGAGCTATCGGCATGACACTTTCAAATGTCGGGTTTGAGATTTGTGGAGTCGATACCACTGCCACCGGCGCTGAGGAACTGAATGACAACTCTCGAGGGGATATGGCTGACAGCGGTGGCCTCTTTGAGAGCTGGTCCAGTCTCTGGGCTCAGAAGCAGCCGGCGCCAGTCCCAGAAACCATCAAGGCCGCCCATCTGGAAAACTGCGAGGCTTGCAAAGAACACAGATCACATGATGAAGAGGACGGTAGCAGCAGCGTTGACCATAAGCTCAAATCGTCATTCTCGTCGAATAGCCTACGGAAAGAACCAGTTATCGACACGGTACCGCTCGATGGCGTCGTCACCGGCGACGGAACTCAGCCCCCTATATGGAGAGCGACGGTATCTATTGGCGGAATGACCTGTGCGGCTTGTGTTACCACCATAACGGACGAGTTGCAGAAACTTTCTTGGGTGTTGAAAGTTGCTGTTAACCTTGTTGGAAACAGCGCCACAATCGATTTTGTGGGCGCGGATAGGGAAAGGGATCTAGTCGAAGCGATTGAGGACATCGGGTACGATGCTGCTCTAGATGCGGTGGTTAATCTTAATGAGAAAAAGCCTTCATCAGACGAACGACATGTGGAAATTAGAGTCAGCGGTATCTTTTGTCCCCGGTGCCCTCAGAGAATCAACCAGACTTTGAGAAGCTTTGGCGCCCATGGTGTACAGGTTCTGGCTCTCCCGTCTATGGAGCATCCCATCTTGAAATTGCGCTATATCCCAAACTCGCCGCAATTCACCATTCGGCATATTATAAGAAGCATCGAGGCCACAGATCCATCCCTCCGAGCAAAAATATACCACCCGCCGACGCTTGAAGAGAGATCCAGGGCCATCAGGGCAAAGCATACCCGACAGCTTTTCTACAGGGAGATGTTGACACTGGTCCTCGCCATTCCCACATTCGTTCTGGGTATAGTGTACATGAGCCTTGTGCCAGATTCCAATTCTACCAAGCACTTTCTGATGAAACCGTGGGTATCTGGCCTCAGTCGAGTAGAGATTATACTCTGCCTACTTGCTACGCCAGTGTACTTTTTCGCGGCTGACGTCTTTCATGTTCGAGCCATAAAGGAGCTAAGGACATTGTGGCGACCTAGCAGCAGGACACCTTTCCTGCAGCGATTTTACAAATTTGGCAGTATGAACATGCTCATGTCTCTCGGAACTAGTATTGCGTATTGGTCCTCCATCGGTCAGATGATTGCAGCGGGAGCTGAGGGCGATGCCGACATTCCTGAAGATCGGTTCTACTTCGACTCTGTAGTCTTCCTCACTCTTTTCCTTCTGGCTGGCCGGTTGATTGAGGCGTATAGCAAGTCCAAGGCAGGCAACGCTGTTGAAGCTTTGGCAAAGCTAAGGCCAACCACTGCTCTTCTTGTAGAGCAAGATAAGCTGAAAGGCCAAGTTACTACAACGATAGATATGGATCAGTTGGAACACGGTGATATTATTCGAGTGCCTCACGGCTCATCGCCGCCCGTTGATGGCATAATCCTGGATGGCGAAACAACTTTTGACGAATCGAGTCTTACTGGCGAATCACGCCCCATCAAGAAGGGCGAAGGGGATGAAGTATTTGCTGGTACCGTCAACAAGGGTTCTGCAGTAGTTGTCAAGGTGACGGGAACTTCTGGCAAGTCGATGCTTGATCAGATAGTTGAGGTAGTCAGAGAAGGGCAAGCCAAAAGAGCGCCGATGGAACAAATAGCCGATCTTCTGACATCCTATTTCGTCCCAGTGGTAACTCTCGTAGCCATCATCACATGGGCCGTATGGATGGCTCTTTGCTTTACCCACCAGGTTTCCAGCGACGAATTGAATTCGTCGGGCGGCTCGACTTCCTTTGCCTTTCAGTTTGCTATTGCCGTGTTTGTTGTGGCATGCCCTTGCGGACTGGGTTTGGCTGCCCCAACGGCGATTTTCGTTGGAGGAGGCCTCGCAGCCAAGTACGGTATTCTTGTCAAGGGTGGCGGTGAGGCTTTTGAAAAAGCTAGCAAAGTGGGCTGCGTGGTCTTTGACAAGACAGGAACCCTCACTGTCGGAGGCGAGCCTCAAATCACCGATTCTGCTCTATTCCCTGACGGATCTAGTGACGGGATCGACGAACGGATTCTACTCTCCGCTGTAAAGGCTACAGAAGAAAACAGCAGCCATCCCATAGCAAAGGCCATTGTTGCCTTTTGCAAGACCGGTGCAGAGCAAATTGAGCTCGAGCAAATCGAAGAGTTGCCGGGCAAGGGCATCAAGGCAAGCTGCAAGAACCAGTCCTTTGACATTGCAGTGGGTAATGAGGGTCTAATCAGAGACTTGTCTGCCTCCCTGTCTGATCATGTTCAGAGCATGCTCAATACGTGGAAGACAGAGGCCAAGTCAGTTGCACTTGTTGCGACGAAGCTACGTGACGGCGGTGAATGGGCAGTCTCGGCTGCATTCTCAATCTCCGATCCCATCCGTGAAGAGACTCTGCCCGTGCTTGAGGCATTGCAAAAGAGCGGCGTAGAGGTCTGGATGCTCTCAGGTGACAATGTGACCACTGCGCAGGCTGTGGCCCAGAGGGTGGGCATTCCTCCAACCAATGTGCTTGCTGAGGTTTTGCCGTCCGAAAAGGCAGCCAAGATTAGCTACCTCCAAGCTTCGATGCAGAACAGCGGCCGCCGTGCCATGGTCGCCATGGTGGGAGATGGCATCAACGACTCGCCGGCCCTCACGACGGCGGATGTCGGCATTGCCATTGGATCTGGCAGCGACGTGGCTATTTCGAGCGCTGACTTTGTGCTAGCCACGTCAAACCTCCACTCGGTGCTGACGCTTCTAGATCTCAGCCGCGTCGTGTTCCGCCGCATCAAGCTCAACTTTGGATGGGCAGCGGTGTACAACGTATGCGCCATTCCTATAGCCGCGGGATGCCTGTACGCAGTTACGACGTCTAGCGGCTCACACGTCAAGTTGGATCCTGTCTGGGCGTCGCTGGCCATGGCCCTGTCGAGTATCAGCGTGGTGCTGAGCAGTTTGAGCATGAGGACGAAGATTCCATGGTTAGGATTTCGTAATAAGCAAGTTGTATAATTCTGCGATGTACGCTGGATGGGTAATGCGGAGGATATATCACTGGTGGTAGTGCGAAGGAGTTATCATGGGTACAGTGTCTTGCACAGCAAAGATACGCTACAGACTGTTTTTCATACGGATGATTGATATTAATAGTAGTTTGTACTAGTATTCACATGTTCTAGCTTATGATATCTATAGCGATAATATCTAGTTTTTATCATCTTATTATTCTCAGTGCCTATGAAGCTCCACTCAAGCTGTTCAGGACCCCTATTGCTTACAAAAATAACACAGAGGAATGACTGAATTAGTCTTAAACAGCCGGCGTATAGTCAAATTACACTGGTAAGGACTAAGAGCGCTGCCTTGCGGCCCATAGCGAGGCTCACAGGATTCATAGGCCAGGCTGGGGCTGCTTGTTTACTCGCAAGGCTATACTTGAGATACCCGGCCTGCAAGGTCCTGTCAAGGTTAATGCGCAATTAGGATTGAAATTGGGGCCAAAACGAGTGCCCTCTTTCTGTTCTATTATATGCAAGTTCCCAATCTATGCAGAGTACGAGCCAATGTCGAGGGACTATGTGTTATACAGTGCGAGCTTCATCTCCTCGTCCTACTAGTACCAAGTTCCATTAGCTTTTTAGCTTCCTAGCACGCTGCATAGCAAAACTGCACATAACTTAACTTCATCAATGTCGCTCCATGTACTGATACTATCACAAACTCTCGAAGTGTATACTTTACATGTATTCTCGGATTTAAATTGTGCCGTTCATAAATCTCATTGCATGCGAATACCTACCATCATTCGAGCTGCGGGGTAAACCTTTTAACATTGCATCGTGAATCTCATCTCCAAAGGCCCCGTTCTAAATACACACGCGATGAATCACATACCAGCAGAAGCGTGAGTTTGAATAACTGACTATTGCATTGAATATGACTGTTAAAGGCAGCTTTGTAGTATTGCATCGTCCGTCCCGTTCCGATTTCTTGTTGGCCCAAACCGGCGAGAATTCACTATACATTCTGCTCTCTTGTCACACCAGTCACCCGTACTTGATAAGTTAGTAAATGGAAGCTTCTCTGAAGCTGCCGAAAAATGTGTCACGTGGGATTCCGTGGATGAGGATACTTTTATCAGATTCTGGCAGTATGCCTACATAGGAAAATATACCGTTGACATCTCGATAACTGGGCTTAAATCGGAACCCCAAGCCGCTCAGGAAGCTGAGGAGCGGACCGCTCAAGAAGCGATAGAAGCTGCCACGATCGCCAGAGAAGAGAAGGAAATCGTACAGCTCGTTGTGAAGAGAGACAATACGCTACGGGGCATATCAAGCAAAGATGAGAGGAGGTTGATTGAACTTCAGGCCAGGGCCGCAAAGAGGGCGGCCCGCGAGGCCGAGAGGCGCGCTGAGATCGCCGAAGAGGAAGAGGAAATCGCTGAGCTGCTACGGATGAGAGATAGAAGACCTCCGCTGGCAGTAGAAGACGGTGAACGGCTGATCCATCTGTTAGAGAAGCAAGTAGCCCGGAAAACGGAAGAACAAGCGGCGGGCGAAGTTGAAGACGAGACTCCATCAGGAGAGCTGTCAAGTCGAGAGGTTCAGTGGAACACATTCAAACGTCAGGGAGCTTCTGCCTCTTCTGGAGCATCTTCTTCGACCGGCTTTGTGAAAGGGCCACCGGCCAGACGCAACCAGGCGCATGAGGATTATACAGGCACCTTCCTCTCACATGCACGACTGTACGTTTTTGCAGAATGCTACGGTATTGCTGGGTTAATGGAGCTTTCACTGAATGAATTGCATGGGGCCTTGGTAGCGTTTACGCTATATGAGGAAAGGATTAACGATGTGGTGGTGCTGGTGCGTTACTGCTATGACAACTTGGTTCCGGACGCCTTGAGAGAGATGATTACTCTGTATGCGGTGTGTAAGATTGAGAAGTTGTGGGCGAGCGAGGAATTCCAAGTGCTTGTGGAGGCTCATGGGGAATTATCGAGGTCTTTGATTGGACACATGGTCGAGGCGTTGTAAAATGTGATGAAAGATGAAGTTGTTACTTTTCTACTATGTTGAGCGCAATATTTTTGGTATTCGATTAATTTCAGATATATGATGTGAAGAAACGATGGAAAAGTTAGCTTTACACTTTTTTTTTTAATATAGATAAATATAGATATATCTAGTCTACGCTTGTTTCTCTCTTTTGCTGCGACTCTAAAATGAAATTATGTAGTTGGTTCGTATAATACAAGATATCTGAATCGGCTTCAGTCGGCTCTCTCGTAGTTGGTGCATTTCATCGCATAATCACTCATCATGGAAGCCTTCCCTGTCGGCCAGTTGGGTTATATGGTGATGGCGATACTATTATCTGCTTAGAGCTGCGTGGTGGTGTATCAGCCCGCGCGCTGCGCCTTACAAAGAAGCCCGTTCAAGAGATACTTCTGTGGCATGTACCTTCAAAGTAATACTAAATACACTCCCCTTTGCAACAATATATTTTAAGAAGAATATTTAAAGAAATGGAAAAGAGTAGTCGGCAATCTAAACAGTGAGATGCAGCGGGCTCATTCTTGGGGGTGGAATATTATTTTCGAATTTTGCCCAACGCAATAGTAGTGCTATTAGATAGATGTTGGGCCCTGCTAGGAATGTTCCTTGGGGGCGGCGCAGCAAAAAAAAAAAGTTGGATCGGGGAATTCTTCTGCTGCTGGCTAGCTGGTGCGAGCAACCTGGTTAGGCGTAAGTGTATGGGGGGGGAGCTGAGCTCAGCTGAGATGGCAAGCAGGGGTTGTTGGCGAATGGGATTGTGGAGATGGAATCGATTTTGTGTTCTTTTTTTTTTCCCCCTTCTGTTAATACTGGACTACTGTGCCATGGCATTAGTACTAGTGAACTGCAGGATAATGATTATCATGTAATATTACCTACCAGCAACAACAAAGCTAAAGAGCGGCTGAAAGGAGGACCCAACAGCGTTTAATTTATCTTTTTTTTTTTCTTTCTCATTATACTACGGTATGCAACGCATCAGTCAGTTGCGGTGATTCATCTAGGCCATTTTGCTTGTTTGCTTTGCGTGCATGAATTAGCCCTTTCACAACACCACCATGCATAGATGCAAGATGGAATAAAGTCCATATGCCGCGCACCAAGCACGCGTATTAAGCAAAACGCCAAATTAGGCATACTATTTATTAATAAACGTCCAAGGCTATTGTGTACACAGCAAACAAAAGCTGTCATCACAACTGTCATCAAAAAAGAAAGCATGACACAACAGCAAAATCTATCCACTCATGGCTCTGTTTTTGGACCCAACCAACCAACCAACACCCATTCCTTCTATAAGCTATTGAAAAAAAAAAGAAGAAGAAGAAGAAACGAAGAAAGGAAAATAGTCTCATTCCTTCACGAATAATACTAGCAATTCGCATCCTTTCTTGTTCTGTTTCTTTTTTTTTTACTTCGCCCTCTGTTTAAAAAAAGAACTGCCCCATTTTCCATCTAGTCCCCTTCCTTGGCCTTGGACCGCCCATTTCCAGTTACTAAATCCAACACCTTCTGACGCTGGAAATGGTCAAATAAGCCCAGCCTCGGAGCCGAAATACTCGCTGACTTACCCGACTTTTTCCTCATCCAACCCCGTCAGAACGTCCCAAGCTACGAGCATGCACGTACCGGAAATCAGAATCGTCCCGTCTCGGATTTTTGTTTGCCTCCCTCCGCGGCAATTGCGTATCTACATACACGTAGTTATTATATGTAGTATACGAACACGATATACAGTAAAACATCCATGGAACTTACACAATTTTAGATCCCGAATCAAAGCCACGCTCGCCTACGTGTAAAACCTCCGCGATCCCGAAAACATCAAACTTGCGTCATCATGTTCTGTTCTCAAACTATATCCGAATCATTTCATTTTATTTTACTTAGTTAGGTCATTATGTATAATCACATTGGTAATTGCATACGTAGACACGGACGCGGCGCAAAAAGCCAAGTCTCACTTTCCGCAAGGCTGTACTCTTGAAGCTCCGACCAGATTTTTTTTCGTCTGCCTGGCAAGGGCCACAAGTCTCATGTTTGCTTGTCAGCAGTATTTTACCGCGTTAGCAGTCGGTATTTTTACTTGTTGGTGAAGAAGACACGAAAACACGCAGCATTCACATTCTAGTCACGCGAGCGCCGGAGCTAACGGACAAGTGCTGACACCGAGGGATGATCAAGTAAGCTGCTTTGCGGCTTTCTGGTATTGATGGAAATAACCAAAGTCTAGAGAATTGATTTATCTAAACGTAGTCTGTAGATATCTCTTTCAAAAAAAGAAAAAAAAAAATTAAGCAGAAAATAGTATAGTATATAAGAAAAATCAGCCCACTGGCCCCCCCTCGAAAGGGTAATCGGCGCAGTAGGAAACATGATATGTTGATTCCCTTTCCCGAAAAAAACTCCAATAGATTCCATGACAGTTCCCGATCGATTCCCATAAAGAAAAAAACCCAGCCAGGGTTATCCCAACCCATTGTAAGCAGGCCCTCTCAAAGAATGCCCACACTCCCGATCCCTGCCCCCCATCCATCGCGGCTTCGCCTCGTTGGTTTAAACCAACCCCAAATAGACAAATATGACAAAACATAGGAACCCCGTTTTCTCCCCTTGGCAGACTGAAATGCAAAAAGAATTTGTTTTTTGACGTATGCACATGATATCCTCTCTGTATAACATACTTGGCGAAAAAATGTAGTGATGATTAGGTGTTTGTTGTTATCCAAGGGCACAAAAACGGAGTGCTTATTGCAAAGCTCCAAGAAATGTCAAGCCTGTCGATGCGCCGGCCATGCAGCTCTTTCGAGAGGAGACAAGTCCGAGACCCAAAAGTATAGTAGTAATTGCAGTTGATGTAAGAAAGAAATGGGAAAAAAAAAAAAAAAGACAATCCGCGACGCCATGCTTTTTCTGTAAAAAGTAAAACACACAAGTAGATGTTGGATAAAAAAAGTAACTCTATCGGACGCTGATGGCGCTGGCGCTGGCACCGCCGAGGAGACGGCCCCACACGCCGCGTCGGTGCCGCTTCTTGGTGGTGGCTTCGCTGAGCTGCTCGTATTGCTCCGCAGAGATGGTGATGTCGTAAGGCAGAGCGCGCACGCTCGGTACCTGGGCCTTGGGCTCTTCCTTGTCCATGACAATCTCCACGGGGGAGTCGTAGAGGCTGCTCTGGCTGGTGCCATACAGGTAGGGAGAAGGATCCGACTCCAGCGGCGTGGTGGATCGGGAGTGCTGTCGGCTGGAGATGGACGAAGCATAGGAGCTGGCTGAGCTGTAGACCAGGCCGGGGGGAGTGATGCAGCCATTGCTGGTGGTGCGGTAGTGATCGGGGCTGGCATGTCGGGATCGTGATGGGCCACGAGATGATACCGGGCTGGGATATCTGGCCGCGGCGTGGGCAGCGGCGTGGAACATCTCCTGCTGTCGCTTCTTCTCTTCGCGATGGCGAAGCTTGCGGGCGTAGCGCTCGGCAATCTTGATGCGCGCGGGCTCCAGGAAGACGTCCAGCTCGGCGTACAGGTCGTGCTCGGTGATTCTCAGCTCCCACTCGAGCAGGAACAGCAGCTGCTTCTCCATCAGGTTGACCTCGGTGCGGGTGAAGCCAAAGGTGTAGTCGGCGGTGTTCATGTGGGTGTAGTTGGCCCAGTGCTTGTTCTTGGGTGAGCTGTCGTTGAGATACTTGGCAGCGAGGATCAGGGCGGCCAGGAAGATGCGGTGGGTGGTGCATCGCAGGCCGCGGGCCATGGGCTGCAGCTTGGACTTGAGGCGGTTGAGGTAGACCAGGGTCGACATGAGGGTTGGGACCTGGACATTGGAGGAGACGACCAGCTGGGTGATGAACTCCTCCAGCGTGGGCAGCGCATCGTCGGTGCTGGAGACGGCCCGGGGCTCGGGGCTTCGTGGTGGAGTTGGAGGACCGTCTCGGGTCTTTGATGATGATGATGATGATGATGGTGATGATGATTCCCGGGGTGGTGGCATCAGGGTCGAATCGCAGGCAATGACGTTGTGGGCAGCGGTGGCCAGGTATGAGATCATTTCACGGCTGACGGGTTGGTAGACGAACTGCTCAAGGGCAGCCTTGTTGAGCTCGTCCATGGAGAGATATCTTGACGCCATGGTTGCTTGGATGTGACGAAGTGAATGAGTATGTAAGTGAGAGGTGGTCAATGCTCCAAATAGACGAATTGTGCTATCAAAGAGCAATCCAGATCTGGAAAAAAAGGACACAAGGCTGCTGATGGTTGAAAGCAAAAAGAAAAAGCAACGCAGCGAGCAGCGAGCGATGATATATATAAAAAGAGAGAGAGCAGAAGATCCCGGCTCACAAGGGGTGGAGGGGAGTGCTCAGAGCAGGTCGAGTGAGGGAGGAGGGATCAGAATCAAGATCAAGAAGCACAAACGCTGCAAAGGGAGGATCTGATCTGAAGAGGAGGACGGCAAGAGAAGAGACGAGAAAAAAGGAAGACGAAGGAGGCGGATGAGAAGAGGAAGAGGGATGCCAAACGTATTAAAAGCGATGATGGACACGAAGAGGACCTGCGCATGTGGCCCTTTTTTAGGTGCGCCAAGTGACCTGTCCTGGCGTTTGGGGTGCACCACGAGGCTGTCGGTGCGGCAGCAAGTACAGCTGGCGGTACAGCCGCTAGTGCAGAGCTAGTGGGCAGCGATGCGCCACAGGGAGGGTTGGCTTAGCGGGCTTTAGCGGGGGGGCCTGCGGGCTGCAGGGGTTGGCGATGGATCAGTGGAGGGGGGAGTACCCAGCGGGCATGTACCGTGGCACGAGTAGCGTGAGCTGGCAGTGACTGCAGGCGACGTGGCGGGCAGCGGAGGGGCGGTCAGGGCGGTACTTGCGCGATGTACCCGAGGGTGGCTGGGAGTGTGCAAAGTCGCAAGCAGGGTGACGGTGGCGGTACGAGTGCCCGAGGTAGCGGCCAAGGTACCGACTCGCACAAGGCACAAGAGCTGCTGAGGTTGACAGACGGACGGCCAGGCCGGCAGGGATGTCCAGCAGCGCGCTCGTTTAGAGTTGGCGACGAGATGCTTGCGGGTGGTTCGGCCGTGAACGGTGGCGAATGATGGCTGTGTTGGGTTGCTTGATATGATATTGGAGTTGATTGCTTGCTTTGCTTTGCTTTGCTTTGGCTTGCTTTTTGTATCCAAGCCGATTCCCAGTCGATACGAGGAGCCAAGGCGTGTGGGTTGCAGATGTCAATTAATTGATGGATGTCTTTGTCTTGTCTTTGCCGCTATCTCTGGTGTATAAGATTATGTTAAATGAATTCTGCAGAGTCCCGTGTCTGAGGGATGCCCAAGACAAAGAACGAATAAAAGCAAATTGGCAGCCGTGACGACGCTGGGATCACCGTTGGTGCAGCGCAGCAATTAAAACAAAATCCAATGCCGTCGCCTTGTTGAAACGGATACGAAGACAAAGAAGCAAAGAGAAGCAAAAAGTCGACGGTCCGAGTCCCGAACTGTCCGGCTCTCTCCGGATTCGTGGAGGCAAGTCCGCACTGGCTTGGTGGTGCTAAAAAATCGCAACGTGCCAACGTGGCGCCGTCCGATCCAGCGGAAGGGGTTGGAAGGGATGATGATTTAGCACTGGGCTGCTGAATAGATAGCTGGGGGCCTGAACGAGGCGGTTGAATTTTTCGCTATGGCGTGTTTGATGTGTGTGTCTAACTCGGCTTGCCTTGTCCACTGATCCAGACGTGGCGTCAAGGGTAATGACTGTTTCTTTTCCTTGCTAAAGCCGTGTAATGGCCAATTGGGCAAAAAAAAGATGCCGTCTAGTCTCCGATAAAGATGCGGCTTCGTTCGGCAAGGAAGCGCAAATGCGGTGAGCACGTCAAAAGCCTGGGCCCAAATGAGGCAGAATCGAACAGGGTATTTATTCCGGATGATGCGATGCCAGGCAGTCTAGAAAAAACCGGTTTCGGTAGGCTGATGTTATATATGATGCAATCTCTTTGTTTGCTGGAAGAGAGAGAGCGGTTGGCGTGAGCTTTCGATGATCCAATTGGAATCCAATAGCAAATAGTACTTTGTGAACAAGGGAAACACAAGTATGCGAAAATGTGTAAATCAAATTAAGGTGCAGCCACGCAAATGCAGGGTCCAAAAGGCAAATCAGAGCACGATCCGTCCGGCGGTCGATCTGAAGGGAGAATTTCTTGTGCTTTTTCGGTTCTTGTTCACACCACTCAGTGGTATGCTTATTCAATGAATGGCAACTTTAAGCCTGATGTGTTTTAATTGCGTTGAATTAAGGCGGTACGTAATTCACTGCGCAGCAGCGTTCCAGTACTCGGCAAGACTCGAAATGAAAAAGATTGGAGGGCGGGAGTGAGGAAAAAAAAAGGAAAGATAACCAATAAACAAAGGAAAGGGAAAGGGGGAAAAAGAAAAGGAAGGAAAATTAAATTAGAATGGAGGATGAGGATGGCATCGAAATAGAACCTCCAAAAAAGAAGCGACGATGCCACGAGTTTTTATTATTATCACGGCCACGCGTATCGGAGCATTAAAAAGCTTCATGAAACACGGCAAAGTGGGAATCGCATCAAAAATAGAATCCCCAGCCATCATTACCAGCTCTATTTGCGGCCTCGATGCATCAAACATCAAACATCAAACCTCGCCGTCGGCAAGCATCCGAGGCGGCCAGTCCTGGCGCCTAACAGACGCGCAGCACTGAGATTTGAACAAGAAGCCTGGTGCTCCATAACGCTCCAGCAAGCAGCTCGACGATATGCAGTACAATGAATGGCGCCCATCAACACTGGGCCGTCAGCGCCGCCCTCTTTAGCTCCGTCGCGGGCTGCCTGTGTCCGCCTCGCCATTGGCCCGCGACGCTGCCATCTTGAAACTCAGCTCGACTTCGAAACCCTTGCCGGCGATGCTCTCAATCTCTGCGTCCTGTCAAACGCCCAAAGAAGAAGCTTGCCCCACCCCCTCGAAACGCCGCCTTCGAGCCAATGGCGGCTCCCGTCCTCGGCGGAATCGCTCGTGGCCAATCGCCAGCCAATCTTCGCGAGCGGCAGCCGAAAAGAGGAGAGCCCCAGTTCAAGGTGAGTCAAGGCGCTCTTGTGGTTCGCCGTGGTCGCCTGCCCGGTTCAATACGTGTTACTACATACATATACCTACTTGTACGAGTACTCGGCAGCCGTTGACCATGTACCGACTCCTTTCTGCCCGTCCTTATCGCTCTCTCTGCCCCAGTCCCTGGTCCCCGGCAAGCTGATTTGCTGCCGGTGCCTTGCCGGGCTTTTTGCTGCGCTGGCTGCCGTCTTGTCCAATGGATGCCCGGTCAAGGAGATGAGTGGCTTGCCCGGGTTCTGCTGCCTTTTTTTTTTTTTTTTTTTCAGCTGCGAGGAGCCCTCAGTTAGGCAAGTAGAAGCATTATGAAATGTGCATATGACAAGCCATATGTGAGACACTGTACAGTAGGAGGTCGTACATCAGCAGGACTTGGAATGGATGTATAAAAGCAAATTGAAGCATTTTCAAATGCAGCAGCCTTTTTCCCTGCTCGGGAAAGCCACGCCGGCAGCCGCGAACTCACGCCTTTCCTTTTTCTTTTCATCTCAAATCATCCTCCTCCCTTCGCCGCCCGTAAAATGTAAGACATCAATTACTCGTAATGGCCTAGGCTCCCAGCAGGTACGAGTGGGAGTAAGGCATGAAAAGTAACATGGAGGTGCCTATTCAGGAACTCCCTTGACGCAAGCCGCTCCAATGCAGGGGCAGAAAGGTTAAAGGTGAAAGGAACAAAAAGTATAATTGCTCATATTTTGACATTTGCATTGAACACTGCGGCCCGCAAACTTTTTTTTTTCTCTCTTTTCTTTTAAATTATGACACCCTTAACGTCAAACCTTGCGGGCGTGAAACGCAGAAGTGATATATGATGATATGAGGTTCTTTGAAACATAGCGCCTGTCTATCCGGCCATCACTTCTGCCTATCAATTCTTCATCTTTCCATGTACCACCTGCAAACATCAAGAAAAAATGCGGGTAAAGCTGCTCACATTCCCGCTTTAGCACCATTGTCCGGAACGCCTTTTGCCCCTAGCGCTCGATACTCGTGTGGAGATGAGGGGAGAATGGATTGCCTCCCGGAACGCAAGTCAGTACGTTCATCTGCCATCCAAAACCAATATCCTTTTGTCCATCGTTGACGGATAGACACTCACTTACTCGTACGAGTTGCCTTGTCCCATCCCACGAGTAAGACGCGGATCAAACTTTGGTCCATATGGGGCACCCTTCCCCTCAACCCCGGTCAAGTTCATCCGTGGCGTCTAGCTTTCCATCCCCGCCACCGGTACCTTTTTTTTGCCCTCCCATGGCGTTTTAATCCTCCTCTCTCAGTTCTGTCTTGCATACTGTAGCGAGATAATACGGCCCGAAGTGGTGCGTTCAATTCAACTTTCTTTGCTTTTTCTTCAGGTGATGGAGCCTCAATCCAGCCATGGTGCTCTCGTATTGTTACAATCCGGCTCCCTCACATGTCTAGCGGCCTCCGCAACATGCCAGCTACAGCAACGATCTTCCGTAGCCCTTTGGATAGTCTCTGGCCTGGCACCACTGAGAATCTGTTCCGGATGGTCAGCTCCCTGTTAGATCCGATCCGCGTGCAGAAACGGGGAGGGGGGGCCTGGGCCGGGGTCTAGCGGCTTGATAATTGCATGCTAGCTGGCCATAGTGTCTCTATCCAGCTGTCTCTTCTGCTTGTCTCTGCTGTCTAGACTGCCTTTACTTGGCTGTACAGCAGAGCGATGTGCTGTGCTGCGTTGTGCTGTGATTTGTATCCTCACTCCAGTCCCTTGCGTGGAGTTGCTACCACTACTACTAGGTAGTATTAGTGTAAGTCCCCAGCTATCACCTCCAACGAAGCTTTGTACTTTGCAGCTGAGCGCAGGGTATTTCATGGTCAGCCGAACAGCCCCCTTGGCTTCTGCCTCAGCCCGTTTTCTTTGCAATTAATTTCCTGATGCTTTTACTGGTCTACTGATATACCTACAGAGTGCTTAGCAGCACACATACCCATGATCCATGCGCAAACAAATCCTTCCCAACTGCTCATCAAATGAGAGAAAAAGAAAAGAAGCTGGAGAATAAGGCGCCATCGCCTCTAGGCTAAATAGAAAGCTGCAGCCTTTTTGAAACAGAATCAGCCCATAGATAAACGGTCTTTTTTGGCTTTTGCTATCGGCGATCTCTACTTCTCAGCCCGACGCCACATTTTTGATCCTATCAATCTGATGCAGTGCAGGCAGATTTAAAGGCATAATGCTGTATATGGGAGCACGCGCTACCTGTGACTACCAGACTAGTGAGCGACTACCCGCAATTGCTCCGCATTCCGCTATAAACTTGTGGTAATACTAGCAGCCAGCTGATAGACACTATGGGACGCACCATCTATCGATGCAGGTCCGCCCATCTGTGGTAGTGGTAATTAATTAGCTAATTAATCAACGAGGTCGCCCGGCAGCTGTGCTGTGCTATATACTAGGCATAGATGTAGACACCCCGTGTCTGATTTCGAGTACTTGCCTCCCAGGTACTGCTCTTTTCCCATTTCATCTCCCCCACAGGCGGTGATGGATGGTATGTATGTACTTGGGTACATGTAGGTATATCGTGCTATCAAGTGATGCCTCTATCAAGGTCAGTCAGCTTGTGCAGCAGCGGCATGTGGCTCGCCAACCCGTCCCGCCCCATCCCTGCCACGGTGCCTGAACCGCTATCGGCCGCTTTTGCTTGAAGCCTGAACGCCCGCGTTAAGCAGTGCCTATAAAATATCAACAGTTGGAAAAGGCAATGCAGCCAATCACCCGCTTGGCAGCTTATCAGAGTTTTTGCGTTGATACCATCCCAGCTCTTGATTAGAATTGCTTCAATCTTCTCATCCATCCAGTAGTGTTAGTAGTATATACAAGTCCTAAGGCATATGGTAGATACTTCGTCCAGAGTACAGCTACAGTAGACGCATGCAGCAGGGTTTATCCCCACCCACGTTCGAAAAGTAGGTGAAGGGGGGATAACGTGCTGCAAAAACGCACAGAATTTGCCCCATCGCCGCCAGTTGGGCACAGTACTGCTAGGTACTCGTACGAGCATGCTTCATCGTTTTTTTTTTTTTTTTTTTAAGTTTAGAAGGGCATTAGTATCAATATTTGTCGCCTTCGTTCGCATGCATTGGGGCCGGTCCATGCCCGTGCTATGTGCCATTACATAGTGCACGTCTCCATATCCCATTACTGCGTACATATTCGGGCGGGTCGCCGAGAGACAACACATCAAAGTCGTGGCGTGGGGTTGACAAGGGAAAGAAGAGAGAAAAAGGGAAGGCCGTTCTTGGATGTTCCTTGACCGCTGAAGATGGGGATTTGCTCGTGGTGGCGTGGGATATGATGAATGGACAACATGAATTGTCACAGCCTGTTAATACAGCTATCAACAGGCTAAGCACTACAGCTAATCGGCTGTGTGAAGGCTGAAGAGCGCTGCCTGTCATATCACGTTCACATGTGCGGTGCAGACTTGACAACCGATCCATTGGCTCTCCCTTCTCCAGGGAAGACGAGATGAGAGCGTGGCCGCCTCCACACATGCCACTGGTGTGTGTGTGTGGCCACCACCTTTTTCTTATACTGCTACTCCATAGTCATGCCAGCATTCTCCTTGATTTTAATATATGTGCATATACCTAATATTCCTTAGACATTTATATATAGTGTATATATATATATTTATTGGTGAAGTAGTAGTCCATATACACATTACGAAAGACACGCAAGCAATTGAAGTATTATTAGATACCTACATACTACGAACAGCCCCAAAAGAGCAATTGCGCCGAATACACTTCGTACCCGTATGGAATCGCTGTAGGATCCATCGAGACCAGACATGGCAGCGGTAATTACGCATGGTTTGTTGTCAAAGCATCATACGTACATGATGCGAACGATTTTTTCTCTTTCACCGCCACTGTATAAAGCACGATGCTCCAAAGGGGGAAAAGAAAGAAAAATTAAAAAGGACCAACTTTTCCCTTTTTCGACCGCTGTCCATGCACTAAGCATGCGCTTGACTTGACTGGAGACGATTGGGCAACTTTTTTTTTTTTTTTTTTTTTTTGATGCATTGAAAGGTTTGCCTGATACTGACATGTTGTGCCCTTTTCTTCTTGGAATTTGACTGGTAACTGAGAGAGTTGCTAGCTTCCCCCAGCATAAGCTGTACCTCAGATATACTGTAATGCAACATTGAAAGTTCAAAGGCAGAGTACTTCCAGTGCTGGTACTCACTCCGGGATCAGGTACCTACCAGACCCAAGGTATGGATCCTTGACAGGGCTTGTGACACCCACCCCCATAGACAATCGCCCGCCAAAGTGGTCTCTGTGCTCCCTTGCCTTGGCGAGATCTCAAGTCCTCCCTCCCGTGCCAGTGATTGGCCCGTGCAGCCTGAGACAGACGATGGCGCACTTTGGCACCGCTGATTGAGCCCAACGCGATGTCACCTCGTACTTTTAGTGTACAAAGGTACATACGAGTAGTACTAGTAGTACTAGTGTATAAATGTGGTTGACCCCATGCCGAGCTGTGGCTGACGCGGCGTTGAGTGTGGCTGGCCGGCCGCGAGTCCGGCAAACCACGTAATTTTCGCCTCGCCGAGGAAAAGAGTCAGAGGCGTAATTAGGTACTTGCACAAGGTACTAGTAGTAGTAGTAGTAGTAGTAGTAGTAGTATACAGTATACGGGCCTCTATCAGGGTAGGCAACTTTTACTACGACTCATCCCAAAAATCGCACAGCCAGCCCTCTCTTCTAGCGCAAGCATTACCCCATTCATCCATTCATACCTTATCAGTTTGACTCAACAAAAAAAAAAGAGTCAGGTACGCAGCAGATCAGCTAAGCCTCGTTGGCAAAAGTCGAAAACCTTAACAATCACGCAAAAAAGGGCCTAAGAGTATACAAGCAGTAGTAGTCACATCCGCGGAGGCATCAAAACGGCAAATGGCAAAACAGCCACTAGTACCTAGTTTCCCACGCCGCAGAACAATAGGCTAGTCACGCCAACAAAGAAACAAGAAGAAAAAAAAAACGTGAAAGATGGGACCGGTGCGCCAACTAAACGGGAAAACGGCCGAAAGTATAAATCCAAGTCCATGATAGCAAGGCACCCGGCCAGATAAACAAGGGGAGTCTAGCAAACTCAAAATTCCCATCACTGTCGACTTCTTTGTCGTCCAAATGCACGTGTGGGGGGGGGGGGGGGGGGGGGGGGGGGGGGGGGGGGGGGGGGGGGGGGGGGGGGGGGGGGGGGGGGGGGGGG